>JAABOM020000012.1:1706641-1718553 GCA_011800125.2 Solanum clarkiae
AAAATAAAATTTATTTTTAAAAATTTATTAATTAAATACATAATAAAATGTATTTAAAAATTTATGATTAACTTTAGCTTTCGATCGTGAAAATAGAATTTTTGTTTCTTTTTTGCTTTCGAAAGATTGTGGACTCGAATAACTCACAACAAAAACAATACATTAAAAATAATATAGAGAGGCAAAACAGACAGAAAGAACTTTGTCGTTTCTGGTGACTTAAAAAGAGTTGTGGCTAAGATAAAGTCGATTAGATTTCTTGATCTTCAACGTAAAAATATAAACTTGAGGCTCACATTAATGCAAAATGAACTTTTTCCTCTTTCTTCTTCATCATCCATAGCTCCCCCATTAGCAGAAAAAATGACACTCCTTCAAGCTCCATCTTCTCCTACTCTCACATTTCATCAGTACTCTACTTCACAACCCAAAGCAGGTAAATGGGGTTTTACTGTATAATTCTTTGTTTGCTTTAGTGGGGTTTTGAAAAGATTACTTTGTTAATGGGTTTCTTGGGGTGGACTGTAGGAGTATTTAGTGAATACCCATTGTGGGGTTTCTGCTGAATTTTGTGTCTTTGATTGTTAATTACACAGAGTTATATGTAGCTGAGAAGTGTTTTAATGGGGTTTTGAAAAGATTACTTTTTTAATGAGTTTGTTGGGTGGACTGTAGGAGTATTTAGTGAATACCCATTGTGGGGTTTCTGCTGAATTTTGTGTCTTTGTTTGTTGATTACACAGGGTTATATGTAGCTGAGAAGTGTTTTCTTCAGTCTACATTCAGTGGTTCTTGTTTTTCATTGTCTCAAAGACATGTGAAAGCTTTGAACTTTTCGTATACATGTTCAAGTTTGAGCTCACTTATAGTTAAAGCTGCTTCAAATGGAGGTAATTTTGTTGATGCTCAAGAAAGCTTCATCTTGTAACAGTTACTGTTTGTTTTATTTGTCCAATACTTGTATCACATGTTGAGATATATTATAATGATGTATTATTACTAAGTAAAAGCGTGCTCTAGCTTGAGCTTTTTGATGAGATGGTCACACAATTTAATTTGGTATTGGAATAGACAAGGGTTCTAAGCTCGAATCTCATGTGTTTGACCCATGAAAAAGAACAAGTAAATGCGCGGGGTTGTGTCGAGACAGAATTATATAATTAAGTAACTAAAAGTGTGTTTTTTTCTGACACTTAAGCTTTTAGATGAGACTGTTACATCTATCATCGCCTTAATTGTAAAAAATTGTCCTTTTTGTACTTATAATTGCTGTCAGTAAATGCTTCTATTCTACTTCTGTCTTGTTAAGTTCGCTTTGAATTTCTATTTGAATTGAATGTGTCCGCTTGTTTGGTTCATCAGATACCAATTATATATATGTTCTTCTATTCATCAAATGTTGAAGTTGGGATAAGTAGAGCTTTATTTTTCACAAAATGTCCCTGATTATTTTTCAGCCATGGCTGACTCTGATATTTGCCTTAAGTTTCCTGAAACGGTCTCACTATGAGGCTTAAAATATGCTGCCCCCTAACATGTGTAGAAATGTTCAGTTTTATGACTAATTTTGAAGTGGATATATTCATGGATCATTAGATTTTCATGATTTTTCAAAGAGATGCTGCCTTATGCATTGGAAACTTCAGGGTAAGATAAGTTCAGACATGATCAGATAGGAGCATTCAGTCGGCGAGTCTTTTTGGCTTGACCAAGAAGTTTTATGTCCTCTGGATGAGGAGGTGTCCTGGCACTGCCCGAAAGTAGTCTAAAATTATGTACACAAAATTCTATCGAATCACAAATGGAGAGGAAGACATTTCGTCCTCCTTTTCAAAGAGTTTAAAAATATTGATATGGAGATATTACATCCATTTATTCGGCTTCTCTCAAAAGCTACGTACCGAGAGACATGTTGTTGTATCCTATTAATTCGCATCTTAAGAACCTAGTCATGCATGCAATTTTGTTTGAAACATTTTTCTTTGTTTCTTATGCTTGAGTAGAAACGTTTTTCAACTGGACTTCTCATTATGCTCGAGTAGTTCTTGGCTTCCGAGAATCTCCAAATACATTGAAATTAAGCTCTTTATTCCTTTGAGATTTCCTCCCCTACACATGTTGTCATACATTGTTCAGTTTACTTATCTGCTCTTTCAGATCTTGTTTAAATATACCTAAAAAGATTCTGTAAATTGCAGCTTGTACTCCTTCAGTGTCAGGTCAAACAGCCGAGTCTGAAGTACTTAAAGCCCTATCCCAGATAATTGATCCTGATTTTGGGACTGACATAGTCTCTTGTGGATTTGTGAAGGATCTCCTGGTTGACTACAATTTGGGAGAGGTCTTAAAAACATTACATTCTGACCTTCTCAGTATGTTTGAGAAATATTCTCCTAATCCACTCTATTGGAATTTCAGGTGTCATTTCGGTTAGAGCTTACTACACCAGCATGTCCAATCAAGGACATGGTAAATGAAACACATCTACCACTATTTGATCAAGAATTGATGTTTATATGAAGTGGTACATCATTTAGTTTTCTTAGTTTCCTTTTCACTGCATGTTGTTGGCTTATCATATATTAAGGAACATGACATGTGGACACATTCTTGTTATTTCTTTTACAATTCATCCTCTTCGGTATCATGTGAGGGTGGTCTTGTGGATCATCTAAGTATAATCGGACTACAAATCTGACTTTCAATTTTTGGATAGTTCGAGCAGAAGGCTAACGAGGTGGTTGCTGAACTTCCTTGGGTTAAAAAGGTCAATGTGACGATGTCAGCTCAACCAGCAAAACCTATCTATGCCGGACAGCTTCCTCCCGGGCTACAAACAATCTCCAACATAATTGCTGTTTCTAGTTGCAAGGTGAAGAATTCCACAATGTTGAGTTCATATGTTTTTTAACTCATTAAACATTTTTTGTAGTATGTATTGAAGGTCTATCCCTTTCGTCAAGCAAATTAAAAAATAAATAAAGAGGTTAGAGAAGGACAAATAGCCTTCCTAATAGTTCTAGACATTAGGCTGCTGTATTTGAATATGTTAGCTGGTAATTAATTGCTCATTCATGTTTTGATATTCGAGGACACGGCCCTTGATAGGAGGGCATAGTGATCGAGAATTAAGTTACAAGGTTAGTAGGTAGTTGAGCGTCGTTATTTTCCCTTGTCAGTAGCATTGTTAGTACCTCTCCTACTATTATATTATTTGATTTTTACTGTTACCTGTGTTTTGCTTCGTTTATCGTACTATTTGCGGTTTCTACTATTCCTTTCTCTACCTTCCCAAGGTAGGGTGCGGCTGCATATCCACCACCCTCCTTAGACCCCAATTGTGGGATTACACTGGGGTATTTGTTATTGTTGTTGTTGTTGCATGTCTTGATATTATTTCTTACCGTAATTCTTGTTTTTTGAAACAGTCAAGCACTTGTTGCATTGACCTAGCTTGTGTGGAGATTTTTCTGCTTTGCCAGTTTAGCATCCGAAATCTTGTGTCCTCCTTTATTAATATTAACCTTTACAAACCACAGGGAGGGGTTGGTAAATCAACTGTAGCTGTCAACCTGGCTTACACTTTGGCTGATATGGGAGCTAGAGTTGGTATATTTGATGCAGATGTATATGGTCCTAGTTTGCCAACTATGGTATCCCCAGAAAATCGGATACTTGAAATGGTAATTGTCATTTCATGGACTAAACTATGTTTTTGTTTTTGCATATAAAGCACTGAGAGACTTCTGTAGAATGCAGAGAAAAGAACCATCATCCCAACTGAATACATGGGTGTGAAGCTGGTATCTTTTGGATTTGCTGGTCAAGGACGTGCAATTATGCGAGGTCCGATGGTCTCTGGGGTGATCAACCAACTTTTGACTACGACGGAATGGTATGCTATGATTTTATTTGACTAGAAATCAAGAACTATCAACCAATTTAAGATATTTCTTTGAAATTTATATTCCAGAGGAATTCTTTAACATATGCTAAAACTTCCCTCCTGAGAAATATAAAGATTTCTTTTTGTCAAACTTTTCACTCATATCTACATGTTTCAACTTGTAATCTTATCCAATTAGTAACTAACCAGGAATTATGTAAGCAATAACTCATCGGTTATCACATTTTTGTTTTGTTGTTAGATTAAAGCTTATTTAAGTAGGTTTGCATATAATCTTAAAAGTTTGTTTTGGATATCACTGCATATGGTCCTTTTGAGGAATATTTCTATGCTTTATTTTTTGTGATATTGAATTACTTTGTTAATTATCCTAAATATGCAATATGCAGGGGAGAACTGGACTATCTTGTCATTGATATGCCCCCAGGAACTGGTGATATTCAACTTACTCTATGCCAGGTTTGCCTAATAAAAATACAACTGATGTGTGCCAATGTTTGTGAGAGTCCTTGGAGTAAATGATTTTTTCCCACTCTTGTTAGCATAATATTAATATATTCTGCTTTGGCTGATTCAACTGTCAGGTTGTTCCTTTGACTGCTGCAGTTATTGTTACTACACCTCAAAAACTAGCATTTATTGATGTAGCAAAGGGTGTCCGTATGTTCTCAAAGCTTAAGGTCTGTTTCTTTTGTGTTATCTCAAGTGTTTTTTCATCCACTATGATTAGAATGTTAAGTCTCTTTAGCGAGCTGAAAGGATTATTTTCTGCTTCATTAAACATTTCACATTTCAATGTACAGGTGCCTTGTGTTGCCGTAGTTGAGAACATGTGCCACTTCGATGCTGATGGAAAACGTTACTACCCCTTTGGCAGGGGCTCAGGCTCTCAGGTCTGCCACCTTGTTCTTAGGTTCTATTGATGTGTGCTTCTCCTTTCCTAAAGTTCACTAATTTACTTTCCTTTATCTGAGTAAAACAGATTTTATCTAAGGTTACCATGGTATTATAATCACGATGCTCTAATTTATGCATTTTGGAACTTCTCGAAATAAGAAAAAGATTCCGTTAAGCAGTTAAATTGGCGTCTTCAATTTACACAGCTATTCTAGTAAAGTGAAGCTAATACCTTCTTGATCAGCGGGGAATTTTGATCTAGATATTATACTCAATGCATACTAACCAATCTGGCTGTCGGGATTCAAACAACATTTCTAAATCATAACAAAATCCTCCAATTAAAATCTCCAATGCCTTGTTGAAGAGTACGTTTATATAAATCTCTTTTGTATCTCTGCAGGTTGTCCAGCAGTTTGGAATACCCCATCTATTTGATCTCCCTATCCAACCAACTGTAAGTAGCAACTTTAATAACTGTTGACTGATTCAGGTATTTGAGTATTCATATTTAGCACTTATGTTCACACTAAACAATACGCCTACTTTGTTTTAAATTGTAAAGCTATCTGCTTCTGGAGATAGCGGAATGCCTGAAGTGGTGGCTGATCCTCAAGGTGAAGTTTCCAGAACGTTCCAAGAGTTAGGCGTGTGTGTAGTACAACAGTGTGCCAAGATTCGTCAACAAGGTACACTTTATTATTTGTTTGTTTGTTTTTTGCTTTTCAAATGTTTATTCGAGTCGAAAGCAATGGGAAGAAAAAGAAGATTCCAGTTCTATCCAGGATTTCTTATTAAGTACTCAAGTGAAACAAGCTTCATTCTATAGGGAATACAATTGGCAATATTTCTTGATCTACTTGTTGGAGTTACTATCCGAAAAATTGACCTATATACTTGATTATTGATTGCTCCTTTTTTTCTTCTTCGAGTACAGTATCAACTGCAGTGAGTTATGACAAATCTTTCAAGGCGATCAAGGTCAAAGTTCCTGATTCCGATGAAGAGTTTTATTTGCATCCTGCAACTGTAAGAAGAAATGATCGGTCTGCCCAAAGTGTGGTATGCTGTTAAGTCCTTTAAGTTACCTTTCCAGCTCGAAAGATGCCAGCACTGCACTTTTTGTGACATGATAATACATTTATAGCAATATCAATTGCCCTTTTTTCCATAGTCATTCAAAATATCAAATATCAACTAGAAGTACATGCGTATCTTCTGTCTGCCGTGTTTTCTCTTTCTGATGCCACTGCCATGAAACATTAACTGTTAATTACATCATGATGAATATGATTCAGCTTGATGAGGCTGATTAGTGATGAGGATACCACAAGTGAATCGGAAGTTGGATCTACATTGGACTTCACTCGAATCACTCCATCTATCTTCCAGCATAACTTTTCTAGGAGTGTTTTAATCCTATCATTGATGTAGAAAATGTAGAGAACTTCTAGTACCATTCATTTTTATTTTGTATAAGGAGGTGTGAGATGTTGGTTACGGCGGATCTAAGAAGAGGTACAGGTAGGCTGAGAAGTATTGGGGACGGGTGATTAGGCATGACATTGCATACCTGCAGTTCATCGAGGACATGACCCTAGATAGGAGGATATGGAGGACGAGGATTAGGATAGAAGATTATTAGGCAGCCGAACATTGTCTAGTTTCCTGTATCAGTATTATTACTATTACTCTCCCATTATCTTATTCTTCGATCTTATTATTACGTGTTTCCTGTGCATCGGTTATATTGTTACTACTATTCTTTTCTCCACTATTTTGTAATTGGCTTCTTCAGTACTGCATTTCCTTTTCATATTGATTTTGATATGTTTTACTTGAGCCGAGGGTCTTTTTGAAACAACCTCTCTGCCTTCACAAGGTAGGGCTAAGGCTGCGTACACACCACCCTTCCCAGACCCCACTTGTGGGATTACACTGGGTATGTTGTTGTTGTCGTCCTATTGGTTTAAAACGACTTTAAATGGAATGGCGTAGTTGGTGAAGATCCATGTAACTGTCCCCAACTTGCTTGGGATTGAGGCATAGTCATAATAGCTTTAGTAGAGTTTAACTATCGACGAGGCAAATCAAACAAAAATCTTGTAGGTCACTCTGCTTGTTCCACTAAACTAATACAACATATTCCAAGTTATCCACATTTTGATTTTTCTTAAAATCTCTTCAATGACTTTGGTTCAGGATGAATGGACGGGTGAACAGAAATTGCAATACTCAGACATCCCAGACGGCATTGAACCTGAAGAGATTCGACCTTTGGGAAACTATGCTGTGGAAATAACCTGGCCAGACGGATTTAACCAGGTCACCAATTCGGACCACATGATTATTTATCGCTCTTGATTAAGTCGCTTCTCGCTATCTTATAACACCTATAACTGAAAATGCAAAACCGTTACAATGAAAATCCTGCAGTAAAAAGCTTGATCTAATTTAACTATACTATCCTCAACTATGAAAAACACAAGTAAAAAAGTCGGAAATCTTTCCGACTAATGAAGTACTCCTTCCAGTTGGACTCAATTTAACAGTTTGAAGCTAACTTTTTTCTTTTGGCTTACTTTTCTGCTGCAGATTGCTCCTTATGACCAGCTGCAGATGATGGAGCGCTTGGTTGACGTTCCTCAACTTACGCATGCATAGGTAACAACAAGTGAATCTAGGATTTCAATTTGACGCGTTCAATATTTAAAGTTCTTAGCAGTGAACTCTTTGTTATTCTGAAATTACAGCTTCAAAATTTAGTACTTGGTTAAACCACTAGTGATTTTTCACAAGAATATACAAGGTTCAATTCAACCATGTTGGAAGAGTTGACTGATGGCCTTACATTAGATGTTTCAATATTTATTTACTTAGCCAAATTATGTAGTTGAAGGGAGTTTGGTGTAACTGGTAAAGTTATTGTCATATGATCAGAAGATTTGGGGTTCGAGCTATGCAGACAAGCTCGTGCAGTGATGCAGGATAAGGCTGTGTACAGAATAGACCCTTGTAGTCTAGCCCTTCTTCGAGTCACGTGCTTAGTGGGAGATTAATGCACTAGACTGCCTTTTAGCCAAATTATATAGTTGCATAAGTATTCACATGACTCAATTTGAGCCGTGGAGACAAACTCTTGCAGAAATGCAGGATAAAACTGCGTACACAATAGGCTCTTATAGTCCCGTCCTTCTTCGAATCCCGTGCGTAGCGGGAGCTTAGTTGCATAAACATTCACATGACTCAAACTTTCCTTCTTTATTTGTAGGGATGAATTGGAAGTCCAAAATCAGATACAAAATTACAGTGAGCTACAAGGACCTCAGTGATGTTCAATTTTTCACTACCATTTGTTCATAATATTATTTTTGTTACAACAATCTATGCTTCACTTTTGTTGTACATCATGCTCCAATGCTTGTACCTTGCTAGATCAACAAAATATAAAGGTGATAAAATGAAGGGTCTTATCAAACCTTAAAATTATGAAGATAAATTATATTGATAGAGCAAAAAAGTAATTATATTACACAATCATGGGACAAATTTAAAACTATGTACTATACTTTTCTTATATACTTCCTTCGTCCCATTTTATTGTGGCATTATTTGACCTGACATGAATATTTCGAAACTTGCTGTCTGAGATAATTCTTAAATATTTCTGTGATTATAAATCATTTCACTAATAGTAACAAAGGAAATTTAAAGTTAAATTATTTATTTTAATCACAATTATATTATGAAATTTAGAAGGGATTAGTCAAAATTTTAGGCTATTGTTTGACCACTCTCTAGAATAAATATTATTTATGTTTTAATAAAGCTTCATCTAGAAGCATTAGATTGGTAGGTTAGGCATGAAATTTCATTAGGTAACATCTCATTTAAAAAATATTTGGTGAAAACGTGACATAATTCAATTTTTCTATGGTTTTTATTACATTTTAAGAACACGAAAATACAATGAATTATGTACTATAAAACAAAAATAAATAAATTCTATGTCATCTTCACTTTCACTAGAACTTTGAATCGCCCGTCAACATAGAAAAGTAGAAATTAGAATAAAAATAAAACACATCTCGTTTTATTTTAACTGTCATTTGACTTTAAAAAAATATTTTTTTCATCCCATATTGATTGATCGTTTTTTTTTATATGCATATAAAAAAAATAAAAAATAAGAGAATAGTTTTATTGATTTACTCCTTAACTTCTTTGGAACTTTACGAACGACTGAATTTGATATAAGAAAAAATTAATTAATGCTTTCTTGATTTGGTAAGATGATCAATTAATATGAGATCACTATTTTTAGTATAGTGATCGAGTAATATGGAAAAAAAGGAGTACAATTACAAATTAGTCTTCGTTCTAGAATTAAACACCAAAAATGATTGATTGTTTCTAGCTATTTCTTTTACATTAAAAAAAAATGAATACTTCCGCTTTTCTATTTTAGTTGTCAGATATATTGTTTCAAAAAAAGTTGTCAATATAGACAACCAAGAGAGAAATAATTATTTTTTTCCAACTTTGCCCTTAGCATTAGTTATTCTAGAATTAAGAGACACATATATGAATAAAAAATTATTTAATTATAAAGGATATATTAGTCAAATAATACTTTTAATTAATTTTTTTCTTTTAAAATTGTGTCAAACTTTATGATGACAGCTAAAATGGGATGGAGAAAGTATTATTTAAAATCAATTTACTTCTATCTAATAGAGACAGCTTAATATATTTATTATTTTTGTTAACGATCGTGAAAAAAGTTAAAATGAGACGAAAAGAATAATAATTTTTTTAATTACATATTTTCTTCTTTTAAAAAAAATGAAAATTTCTTAAATTTGTCCATATTTTTGGTCTAATCTTTACAAAAAAATTATTGTTTCTTAATCCCTAACAGAATTTTAACTTGAAGTATGACGAAAGATAACTTGTATCATAATTAAAAATAGAGGGCAAGTTTATTTATTTATTTCTTTTAAATAAATATTTTCATAAAATTCAATCATTTTACATTAAAATTCTATCTGTGATGAAATATAAACACAACACGTGTTTGATAACGTAGACATTCAGTATCGAAAAGCATATGAATGACCTCAAAGTGTAACCAAAAAAATTGAGTGATCTCAAAATGGTACATGCGAGTTTGATTATATTCGAATTCGTATCACGTAGAATTCTACCTGGGAGGATGCACTCCATACTAAAGATTTTTTCATTCTCAGAGCTCAAACTCGAGATCTCTGATCAAGGGAGGAGCAGCTCCATCCGCTACCTCGATTATAAGTGTATATTCCCTATAGCATGTTTAGTCTGATTCTTTTTTCCTAAATCAAACACGTGAAGATTTTAGTTAATATAGTTTATAGTTGATGATCATAAAAGTCTAATCAAGAATCTCTTCTTAATCATCACATAAATAAATAAATAATATTTTTTAAGAAAAATTTAAAAACAAAGAAGTATATATGCTTTATATTCAATTTCTTTTTTCCAAGTCAATTAGTAGGATAAGATTGGGGGTAAGCTTTTGTTGATTTTGGCTTCATTGGCCCTACAAACGACACTATCATTCACTTTAGCTAGAAGAAAGCCTCTTGCATTCAATGAGAGGTCATAATTAGTTTTGGGAAAATTATAAAAAAATATATACTATTTTTGAAAAATAGTTACATAATATAGTCCTTCCATCAATCTCGGATGGAGCCAAAGATTTACTATTTTTTGGCTTTGGGATACGATGGAATAAAATAAAATAACTCTTTAAATTGTCTGTGCTTCTTTCAATTGTGAAGTAGCAGTTAATCAACGCAACTTTCAACGCTCATCATGGGTCATCCGGAAATAGTCGTGCTATGTTTTTAAACATAGGGTCAAGCTACGTATATCCGACCCCCCCTTACCCCACAATGGACGAGAACCTTTGAGGCACTGGGGTAATATTGTTGTTGTAGTTACATAATATAGTCCAATATAAAATATTATATTTTTAAAAAACTTATTATATATAAAAACGAATGTTAGTCCTCAAGAAACAATGAGTATCGTTCAATTATCAACTCAAATGAACTCTTAGGGGTTAGACATAATTGATCAAACATATTTCAAAACATTCATTGATTAATACACATATAGCTTAGATAATTCTAAGTTCCTCTCTGAAAATTCAAACAAATGACATCAGTCTTGCAAAGGCAAACAACATCATTCATTTGTCACTAATGGATCCATAAAATTTGTGGTTAAGCAGAGCCAGTCATTCATATTCCAGCAAATTAATGAACTAATATATGTGAAAAGCTGAGATAATTATGAATTCTTGGATCGTGACATAAAAATTTCTAAAAAGCAACATTAGCCCTTGAGAAATAATGAATATTGTTCACTAGGTTATTTCAAATGCATCCATAAAATTTAGAGTCAAACAAAGTCGGTCAGTCATATTTTAGAAAAATCATGAACTAAACACATGAAAATTAAGTTGAGTTAATCTTAAATTTCCATTTCTTCACTCTAAAACTCCAAAAAAAGAAAAAACGATGTCAATCCTAGAAAAACAAAGAGTATTGTTCACTTGATCGTCACAAATAGGCCTATAAAATTTGGAATCAAATGAAGTTAGTCAGTCATATTTCAGATTTTCAAAACTAATACACACAAAAAATTTAGATAATCTTGAATTCTATTTCGGGACTCAAAAACTTCAAAATACAACATCGTTCCTTGAGAAATAACTAGTATCATTTAGTTTGTTGTTTTGAATGGAACCGCATTTGGATCATATAAAATACAACAAGTATCGTTTGCTAGATTGTTTCGAATAAACCCACAAAATCTGGGGACGAACAATATCCATCAGATATATTATGAAAAAACAAGGACTAATAAAACTATGTTCAAAAGATGAATCTTCATATCTTTCGCCTCTGATTTATTTTAAATGCGCTATATCATCATCAATCTCCCCATTTTCTTAAATTATTAAATCCAAAATACTTACAACTTCCCATGTGCTCTCATTATCTATCGTATTATGTGTTAGTTTTATCATATTTACATATCGCCATGTGCTATTCATTTTTAG
>JAABOM020000012.1:1722608-1737822 GCA_011800125.2 Solanum clarkiae
CTCCTTCTTCTTCGTACCCCCCACCCCCAAACCCCACCCCCTATATAATTTGATCTCAATTTTTTTGTTTTCTCCATAGCTAACAATGGCAACTCTTACTCCAGGAATTCTACTGAAGTTACTTCAGTCGATGAACACCGGTGCAAGAGTCACCGGCGACCACCGTACGCCATTGTTACAGGTGATCGGAATTGTACCGGCGCTTTCAACTTCCGATTCACTGTGGCCCCACAATGGTTTTTTTGTTCAGCTTTCGGATTCTCTCAACTCCACCTACGTTTCCCTTTCGGAGAAAGACACAGATCTCATCCTCACGAACCGGCTTCAGCTCGGTCAGTTTGTTCATGTGGACCGGTTCAGCTTCGATTCTCCGCCTGTTCCACGGGCAGTTAATATTCGGCCTACTGCTGGTCGGCATGGGTTCATTGGCTCGCCGGAACCGTTGATTGCTCGGATTTCTGGTGGGGGTTTTCTCATCCAACCCGTTTCAGATTCGGATCCTATTGCTGCTTATTTGTCGAAAAATGGAAGAACAGAGGTGGGTTCGGGTCCAGGTTCGAAAGATGGGAAGGAGAAACTCAGGGTAAGAGAAGTGCTTGCACCAAAAGAAAATGTTGAAACTAAGGAAAATTTGAACAAGAATTCTTCTGAAAAAGTTAATCCTCCGAAGAGATTTTCGTCTCCGGCATCAGTTAAACAGAGATCAGTATCAGCAGGGAAGAAGAATTTGGTAGCTGAAAGAGATCCATCACCAGCTGGGAAAGTAAAGAGACCAGCATCACCAGTGCCATCAAAGACTGTGGTACCAAGTTTGGTAGCTGCAAAAGAGGAAAATCGGAGGACATCGAAAGAACCAGCTATTATAGTTCCATCAAGGTATAGACAGCCATCACCTACATCAGGGAGAAGGCAAGCAAGTCCATTGGTGGCTAGACGAATGTCGTTATCACCTGGACGACGACTATCTGGTGGTCTTAAGGTTTCTCCTGCTGTAGATTCTTCTGGAAAGAAGAAGATGACTACTATTATTGCTTCTGGAATTTCAAAAGTTTCAGAGGCAATTGTGGGGTCTGGTAAATCAAGTAGAAAGAGCTGGGATGAAGGTCCAGCAAATAGTGGTGATTCTTTGGAACAAACAGAGAAGGTTTCGTCGAAGAAAAAACCGGATATTCAGGCAATTCTGAGAACTCAGGTGACATTTCTTTGTACCCTCTTGATTTCCATGTGTAATGTATTAATGTATACGAGCTAGATCCCGGTTATCGGGATACACAGGGTTTGTTGTTGTTGATTCCTATAGCTGTGCCTCTTTGTTTGAACCAGTTACTTTCAGGGTTGAACTTGATTTTGAAATTGAAACTTGAAAGTTTGAGTCTTTTGAAGTTTTGATTTTTTGGAACTTGAAGTCGTGTTTGGATATGCATTTTAGTTGACAAAAGTTATGAACTTTTGTGAGTGAATGTAAAATTTGAAGACAAATTTTTGGAATTTGAAAATTTTGTGTTTATTTTTCAGGCTGCTATTTCTAGGCGATTGAGTGATGTAAGCTGTCATAATGATGATTTTGGAAGTGAAGGAAAAGTGAAATCTTGTGCTGCGGAAAGTTCCCCTGACACTGAAAAGCCTAATAATGCAGCTCCAGTGATTCCGGTTCATGAGAAGAAGTGGACTGATGGGAGTGTACCACTACACTCCGTATCCTCAGAACTCGCGAAGCTTGGAAAGGTATGGATGGGAACTTGTAACTTGAATGTGCTACTATCCCGCATTAGCTGATTTGTTGCATCTAATGATTTTGTTAAGCTAACGGAGAAGCATAATGGCTTTTTGGAAGTAATGAAGTTTGTTCTTATAATTTATGACTAAGAATGATAACACGATTTCTCTAGGTGATGATTTCTATGGATTTAGGAAAGATCAATGGAACTGACCTTATTAAGCTGTTTCTGTATATATATTTTTGGTATGTAGAAAGTGTTTAAGGACTATTTACAATGGTGAGGCCAAGAAAGTGATGGGAGGTTGTCTCTGTACACGAAGGAACTTCATTGTTACTAGATGTCCATAAAAATGGTTGCTAATGCTTGATCATCCAAGTAGCTTGTCCACGGTTCTTTCCCTTTTCAGGTTGATCACTTCAAACATGCAAATGTTACACCTAATGTATTGAATATTCCAGCTATTTGAACAGCTCCCGTCTGTGCAACCCATTGAACTGTCATGATATAAGTGATCATAAATAGGAAGCCACATTACATCGATTTAAAAGTTTTTGTTCTCCGTGTTTATAATTGAAGAATGATCACTTAAATGGTCAATTTGCTGGTGCAGGAGGCTATGCAAAGGAGAATAATTGCTTCAACAGCTGCTGCTGAAGCCTTGGAAGAGGCCCTTGCTACTGAGACTATTCTTAGAAGTTTAAGGTAAATGTGACCACCCTTTTAGAGCTTTGCCATCACATTATATGCCAAAACGAGCAATTTTATATCATTTCCATCTCATTATCCCTTATTTGTTGGATTACACTGGGTATGTTGTTATTGTCGCCATCTCATTATTATTCCAAAATGTAACTGTATGGTGTATGCCACTTAAATATCTTTGAGCTCAAAACATGCAAATGAGAAATGCTTGTGGACAATGCTTTATTGGATCTCTCTTTCATTTTCTTAGTTCTGTCTACTTTGTGCAGTATGTTTGCAGATCTACGCTCAACGTCCAACCCCAAAAACCCTTTACCAAGCATTGATCATTTCATGTCAATTTACGAAGATGTAGTGAAAGCAACATGTGTTGCTGAATCAATCACCAGCAATCGTGGCATGCAAAAATCTAATGAGAATATGACTATGTTGGAGCAACCAAAATCATCTCTTCTTTGGGTTGAGGCTGCTCTAGCAACTGATCTTGAAATCGTCTCTCTCTTAACAAATCAGAACAGCGGAACTCAATCAGCATCAGTGAAGAGCTCTCCGACATATCAATCAACAAAACCGTCTAACAAGAATCCATTGATGGTTTCAGCAGTGACTGGATTTTGGACAAGGGGTAATGGGATGAATGAGACAGTAGAACTAGCAAAGAAGTTGCAATCCGAGATGCAAATGTGGTTCATCACTTTTGTTGAAGAGTCACTAGATGCAGGTTTTCGTGTGTTCAAGAATTGCTCCCTGGCTTCTGATGGAGCTTCTTCCAACTGTGGTTCAATTACTGCTATTTTGTCACAACTCAAGCGAGTCAATAGCTGGTTGGACCGCGTAGTCTCACAAAAGGATGAGAAATTGATTCAGAAGATAGAGTGCTTGAAAGGAAAAATATATGGATTCGTCATTCAGCATGTAGGAACGACTGCTGAAAATTCTTAAGTTTTGTGTTCTCTTTCTTCAATGTAAGGATAGTGAGTGTTTCATAACTTTTAGCAGAGTTGAAATTCTTCAACTCCATGCTTCAGACATTCGTTCGCGCAAGAAGATGATAGTCACTGCTATCACATGTTAATTCTCTAGTGTTTAAACCTTTCATGATAATTGTTGGTTAAATTGATTTCCTTTCAGCATTTCTGTTTAATGTATCACAGTCTTGATTCTATTATGCTTTACTTGAGCTGAGAGTCCATCGAAAATAGTCTCTCTATCTTCATAAGGTAGAGGTGAGGTTATGTACACATGACCGTCCCTAGACCCTACTTGTGATATTTACTCTGGGTATCATATTTCTCGTTTATGAATGAAGCGATTGCGGATAAAGGGCCAATCATCAGCTTGAACTGGTTTTAAAGCAAACCTTTTATTTATAGAGATTGAAGATTCAGCCAAAATGTATTTGTCTGGTTACATTTACATGAGATATTTATAGCCAAGGAGAGTTGTAAATGGGAGTGACTACAGATTTAACTTGAAGAAACTTATGAAGTCCTTCCATTCCTAAATCTTTTCCAAAGCCACTGCTTTTGTATCCTCCAGCTGGGCAATCCGCATCGAAAGCAAAGTAACAGTTTATCCAGATAGTACCAGCTCGAATCGATCTTGAAACTGTGTTGGCAATGTTCAAGTCATTGGTCATTACACCTGCTGCTAGTCCATACTGTGTACAGTTAGCTCTCTTAATAACCTCCTCTACAGTCCTGCAATCCGTCACCCGATGAAATACTAACCATATCGAGAAGGAAAGATTGCTAATATTGGGATCGACTTACTTGAACTTCATTACTGACAAAACAGGTCCAAATATTTCTTCTTTTGCAATTGTCATGTCATCCTGCCAAACGCGTTAACATGGTTTATGTTTGATCATAGCATTCAAATATGACAGAATAGTTTTAGAATGCTTACAGTGACATCAACAAATATGGTTGGCTCGATGAAATAACCCTTCATATCGAATGCGTTGCCCCCAGTTAACAATGTTGCTCCTTCCCTCTTTCCATGTTCGATGTATGAAAGTACCTTTTCAAACTGTGTTTTGTCAATCTGCACCGATGGTAAACTGTGTGTCAACGGACACTAGGTAAACAAAGCAAATGATAGCAACAAGAAAGATTTCTAATGTATACTTGTGGTCCTTGACGAGTATTTGGATCAAAAGGATCACCAACCACCCATGTTTTTGTCATCTCCACCAATTTCTTGACAAATTTATCGTAAATTCCTTGTTGGATGAAAAGGCGCGATCCAGCCACACAAATTTCTCCCTGATAAGCGAAAAAAACAGTCACTCATTCGATTGAGAACATACAAGGAACGAAAGACAGTATGGATTTCAGTCTACCTTGTTGAATATTGCTCCAACAAAAGCAAGAGGTGCAAATTTGTCCACATCTACATCATCAAATACTATAAAAGGCGACTTGCCTCCCAATTCTAGCGAGACAGGCTTCAAATTGCTCGTTGCTGCAGCCTGCATTATTAAACGTCCAACTTCTGTCGACCCTGTGAAGCTTATCTGTAAGAACACGACGTCTAGTGTTAGCTACTGTCTAGCTCCCGCCACTATGCTTAATTAACTTTCATGGACAGTTGGGAATTTTACCTTGTCTACATCCATATGAGAGCTAAGTGCAGCACCAGCAGTATGCCCGAATCCTGTTACCACATTGATCACTCCATCCGGAATTCCAGCCTGATTCAACAAACCGATAGAACATAGACTTCAGTGACATGATATTATCTGTTTGATCGAATGGAGCATTTGAGATGAATACCTGCTTAGCCAAATAAGCATAATAGAGAGCGGAAAGAGGAGTTTGTTCAGCAGGCTTAACGACCATGGCACAACCAGCAGCTAATGCAGGGGCAACCTTATATATAAACATCTGGCTCGGGAAATTCCAAGGAATAATGTGTCCAACAACACCAATTGGTTCGAGCAATGTGTATCCTTGCATCATACCTGACATCTTGAGAGTCGTCCCATGAATTTTATCCACTGCACCAGCATAATAACCGAGAACTTCCGCTACATGAGGTACATCAGTCCTCTTAGCATCACTAAACAACTTTCCTGCATCCATTGCATCCAACACAGCTATTTCCTCTGCATGTTCTAGTATTAACTCCGCATACTTCAGCATTATCCTTCTCCTCTCCTGATTAAGATAAAATGTTGACTTCGCGTAGACTAGTCTGTTCAGGCTAATACTAAACAACAATATTTCAGACAAGTTTTTAACGTTTGTACTATGTCAACTTCCCTGTCCTATTGGCTATAACGTGAACATCGTGTTGTTGTTACCTCTCCATAATTTAGATCAAGTAGCAGTAAACTCGGAATTACAGTTTTTGATATTTTACAATCTTTCATTTTACTACAACTAGATGTTGCTTACCAAAGCAAGCAATAATTTGTTGTTACCTTGGGTGATAAGCGAGGCCAAGGGCCATTGTCGAAAGCTTCACGTGCAGCTTTGACAGCCAAATCAACGTCCTCCTTGTCACCTTCAGCAATACTTGCAATCACCTCCTCATTTCTTGGATCAATCGTTTCAAACGTCTTTCCTGCAGAACAAATTTCCAACTTTTTTATTTGAATTCTAGAGATAAAGACTGTCTACAATAGACCCTTCTGGTTGCGCGAACTTTAGTGCACTGGATTGCCCTTTTTACATTGGATTTCAAACTTAACACACGAGTAAAAATGTTTTGACTACTTCTCTTTTGATGCCTAGTTGAATTTGTTCCTAATTCAGTCCTATAAACATCCTTTTTTTTTTTTGCTTATTATCTGTTTCAACACTCTTATCCAAACACGCAAGGTCCAAGGGGGCGAGTCTAGACGTCTGGTTACAGGTTCACGTGAACATAATAACTTTTATCATACCAATAAGCACCATCTTTCATATTAAGAAATCTACTATAGATATTTGACCGTAAACTATGTAAAAAGTACTACAAATCACAAACAAGACAAATAAAGAAGTTCTAGTCAAAAGAAAACTTTGCAACTCTCAAAATTCCAGCAACTGTGCCATATAAATTGAGACAGACGGGGTAATATCAATAGGAAGAGAGAACTAAAACAGAGAAAATTGATTTTTGTTCCAACTTATGTTGCTAGGACAACTTAAAAAATATCGTCAGGTGCTTATCAAATCCTTCTTGTATAAGCACGATAATATTTCTGAAGAGTCCGAACAATATAGATTCTAACATCAAACTTTACACTAGGATAACACAAATAGAGACAAGAATGAAACCTGAAACAGAATCCACAAATTCTCCATTGATGAAGAGTTGTGTGAACTTAATCTTAGGAATCTTGAAGTTGGATTTTGAACTATATTTAGACTGCATTGTCTTCTTCTTTTTTGTCAAACAAAGGAAGAGAACTTGGCTTGTTATTTTGTCAGCAAACTATTTTAGTATATAAACATAAGAGCCACCAAATCAATAAATTAAAAAAACTTGTATGTCGCTGTTATTTGCACGTAAGTTACTTTGACTTTAACTCCTTAAGGATGTGTTTAGTATGTAAGGTTGATTTGTCAAAAGAAAATAATAATATTTTTTTTCAAAAATCAAATTTATTAAAAGTGAGAAAAAGAATTTTTCGAGGAAAAACAAGTTTCGCAAGTGGTATTTGATGTTGATTATGTCCTCTTACCCGCTAACACACTTTATTTTCATCTTCAATCAATAGCCTCAAGAACCGAATCTAGAATTTTTATAACATGGGTGCAACACTTAAAAAAATGAGAAAAGAGAAAGTCTTTGACGTGAATTGATCAATGAGTAAATAACTCATCATTCAATCAGGTGTACTATTTAATCTTTTATGAGCTTGAGTGCCAACTAATAATAATAATATTCAATTAATTTTAGAAAATTTGTACATAAAATAACTAGTTTGGTCAAAAGACTATGATTCATGTATACCATATAATAGACTATAAATTCGCTCATCCCACCCCACCCCCACCATCCATATAATGTGTCTAGATTATATGTAAATAGTTTTTTATAATAATACTTTTTTATTTATCGTAATAAACACAAATAAATAAATAAATAAATAATAAATTAATTTCTTTTCCCATAAAAAGATTTTTCAAGAAAATAATTTCTCATCATATCAAACCCACACCAGAAGCACTAATATTTAATACTCCTTTCTTTTTATTTATCTACTAATATTGTTTCATGTTACCACAACTTTTATGGTACCAAACATATACAACATTTGTTATAAATTGATTATGCAACTCTTTGTGAAATTACCTAAAGATGAATGTGTCCATTTTTGTCCTAATCTAAAGTTGTCATTTTTTTATTTTTTTTGTTTTTTCCTCTAGGTATTTTGTTACCAGTTACCACATTCAAGAAAGTCACCATGACATAATTAAAAGTTTGTCATTTTTTTAGTTGTGTCCCACATTTTTTGTGGTTTGTCGTGTGATAGCGCACGTACATGAAATTTTATTAAAATGTATATATTGAATGAATTTTTCAATATAAAAACAGGATTTGAACCAAAATTATTCGATTCTGTCGAGCCTTAGATGGTTTGGGTTTGTAATTGTAAAAATTGGGTGAGCTAAAAATATTTAGTCTCAATCAGCAAATTTCATAAATTGTAAAGATAAATAACTTGATTATATTTGAACAACTTCCTCTGTCATATTAACAACATAGCCAGTGAATAGTTATGATTTTTTCATAACTTAAGAAATCAAATATATCAACAAATTATAAGAAGTTTACGAATCGGTTAATTTTCTCAGTTCTTTGTGGGTGTTAGCCCATGGTTTATGGCGCTGCTTGGGGATCCGGACTAACTTTCAAATAAATTAAATCGACCCATCCATAACGAACCCAGCAAGAGGCCCAGGTGGCCCGGCGGCTTTGGCAGAGGCCTGGTAGGATTTTATAGGCCAAGGAACAAGAAATAGGCGATTTCGACAGTTTTCTGTGGGTGTTAGCCTATGGATTCTGTGGCTGCATGGGACTCCAGCACAAGATTCTCGAAAAATCATATGGGTGGGTTCGCAACGAGTCCAGCAAGAGGCCCAGGTGGCCCGACGACGTTGCCGGAGGCCTGGTAGGATTTTATGGGCCAAGGAATAAGAAAGACAATTTCAGTAGTTTTCTGTGGGCATTAGCTCATGGATTCTGGGTTGCACGGGGCTCCGGCGGAAGATTCCCGAAAAATCATATGGGTGGGTCCAAAACAAGCCCGATAAGAGGCCGAGGTGGTCTAACGGCATTAGCGGAGGCCTAGTAGGATTTTATAGGCCAAGGAACAGGAAACAAGCGATTTCAGCAGTTTTCTGTGGGTGTTAGCCCACGGATTATGGGGCTGCATGGGGCTCTGACACAAGATTCTTGAAAAATCATACGGGGTGGGTCCGCAATGAGCCCGACAAGAGGCCCAGGTGGCCCAGCGGTGTTGGCGGAGGCCTAGTGGCATTTTATGGGCCAAAGAACAGGAAACAAGCGATTTCGACAGTTTTCTATGGGTGTTCGCCCAAGATTCTGGGGCTGCATGGGGCTCCGGCGCAAGATTCTAGAAAAATCATACCAGTGGGTCCAAATCGAGCCCGGAAAGAGGCCTAGGTAGCCTGGCGGCGTTGGCGGAGGCTTGGTAGGATTTTATGGGCCAAGGAACAAGAAACAAGCGATTTTGCCAGTTTTCTGTGGTGGTTATCCCACAGAATCTAGGACTGCATGGGGCTCCGGCGCAAGATCCCCAAAAAATCATATGGGTGGATCCCCAACGAGCCTGGAAAGAGGCCTAGGTGACTCGACGGCGTTGGCGGAGGCCTGGTAGGATTTTATGGGCCAAGGAATAGGAATCAAGTGATTTCAGGAGTTTTCTGTGGGTGTTAGTCTATGGATTCTGGCTCTGCATGGAGTTTTGACATAACTTTCCTGAAAAATCATACGAGTGGGCAGCAACGAACTTGGTAAGAGGCCTAAGTTGCCCGACGGCAGCGGGGAACTCCTGTTATAATATTTATAGGCCAAAGAACTGGGAACAAGCGATTTAGGCGGTTTTTTGTGAGTGTTAGCCCACGGAATCTGGCGCTGCAGGGGGCTCCGGCACAACTTACCTAAAAAATCATACAAGTGAGTCCACAACGAGCCCGGAAGACGCACAGGTGGCCCGGCGGCGGCAGGAGACGACTGGTAGGATTTTATGGGCTAAGGAGCAGGAAACATGCTATTTCAGCAGTTTTTTATGGATGTTAGCCCACAGATTCTAGCGCTGTATGGGGATCCAGCGTTACTTGTTACGTGGAATTATTTGAGAAAAATGGGTTCGGAGCCTAGGCACACCATAATTTGCGGGCTAACACCCACAAAAAACTAAGAAAATCACTTGATTCCTATTCCCAAGCCTATAAAATGCTACCAGGCACTGTCTAATGGCAACCGGCTACTAAAACTCTTACTAGGCTGGTTACGAATGGTGATGTGAAATTTTTCGAGAAAAAAGGGTCCCTGCACCCCAGAATCTGTGGGCTAATGCCCATGAAAAATTGAGAAAATCGCATGATTCCTATTTCTAAGCCCTTAAAATGCTCCCAGGCGCTGTCTGGTGCGTTCGAACCTCTTGGAACTCTTAGAGGGCTTGTTACGGATGGCTACGTGGAATTTTTCAAGAAAAATGGATCCAGAGCCTCAGCAACCTCAGAATCCATGGGCTATCAAATAGCTAACAATTATGAATTTTTCATAACTTATGCAATCAAATGTGTCAACAAATTATGTACAAATAACTAAGATAAACATATACAAATTCTGGATTCATATAATTCTCAAAATTCTAGCAAAAATAATCAAACTACGGCTAAAATACGTAATAACTATTAAATGTTTGCTATTTCACGTAATTTTGTCATTATATCCAATGTTAACAGATGACCCAAACAAGATCCAAATCCAAATCAACATGTTACCTTAAAACCAAAGGCATTAAAACAACAAATTATTATCTTAAAGAACTGAAAGTTTATTTTCTGGTCGTATGGTGTAACATGAGATAGATACTGTGTGAATAATAAAATCTTAAGGTTGCAAATTTACAGCCAAGGAGAGTTGTAAATGGGAGTTGCTACAGATTTAACTTGAAGATACTTATGAAGTGCTTCTATTCCTAAATCTCTTTCAAAGCCACTGCATTTGTATCCTCCGTATGGGCAATCCGGATCAAAAGCAAAGTAACAGTTTATCCAGATAACACCAGCTCGAATCGATCTTGAAACTGTGTTGGCAATGTTCAAGTTATTGGTCATCACACCCGCTGCTAGTCCATAACTTGAACAGTTAGCTCTCTTGATCACCTCCTCTACCGTCCTGCAATTCCTCGCGCCATTTCAGATATTCATTTTAAGCTATATGTAGACATCTTTTAGGCTATCAGTTTATTTACTTATGCAATGAAACTCTCTTTAACAACAACATACCCTGTGGAATCCCATGAGCGGGTTCTAGGGAGGTAGAATGTATGCAAACCTTACCACTACCTCACAAAGGTAGAGAGGCTGTTTCACGGAAACCTTTGTCGCAAAAACCCATAAGCAGAATAAGGGAGGTGAACTTACTTGAACTTCATTACTGCCAGGACAGGTCCAAATATTTCTTCTTTTGCGATTTTCATATTATCCTGCCAAAAGAATTATGAAGATGTGTAAGTAACCAACATCAAATCTAGTGAGATCTCACAGAGTGGATCCGAGGAGGATAGAGTGTGTCCAGATCTTACTATTACCTCGTGGAGGTAGAAAGACCCTCATCTCAAGTAAAACAAATTAAAGTAGTAATGAAAAGGAAAAACAACAGTGAAGAAAACATACCAACTAATAAGAAAGCAGTATCAAGCATACAGGCAAGGAACAGTAACATCAACCAAATAGTGCCATCACATAAACATAATAAACAACAGATGGTACCAGATAACAGAAGCAAGAAACTACATGAATAAGGATAATATTGCGACAGACACGATGCTCTAAAGTACCACCACCAATCCTAATACCGTGGATAAGCAAGACCACACTCAGCTAATTATTGACCTTCTACCCTAATCCGGTTCCTTCATATCCTCTTATGTATGAAGATATGTCTGAAACATATATATTGTATGTTTCATCTCAGCAATCAAAATGCAACAATGATAATTTCAAAATGCTTACTTCAACATCAATAAATATGGTAGGTTCAACGAAATAACCCTTCCTATTCAATGCATTGCCACCAGTGAGTAATTTTGCACCTTCCCTCTTGCCATGTTCAATGTATGAAAGTACTCTCTCAAACTGTTTTTTATCAACCTGCATCAGGTAAACAATGAGTTAGAGTAGACACGGTGAAATGCATTTGTGGTTTTGGTAAAGACAAGTAGAAACATCTTAAAAGAAAAGTTTAAATGTATACTTGGGGTCCTTGTTGAGAATTTGGATCAAAAGGATCGCCAACCACCCATGTTTTCGCCATCTCTTCCAATTTCTTGACAAATTTATCGTAAATACCTTCTTGGATGAAAAGACGAGATCCAGCCACACAAATTTCTCCCTGGAAAAGAATTGAAAGCAAGGAACGTCGCAAATTACCTCCCTGGCGTTTGAGACATAATAAGGAATGATGTATAATGAGAAGTACGGAATTCAGTTTACCTTGTTGTATAGGATTCCAATTAGGGCAAGTGGTGCAACTTTGTCAACATCTACATCATCAAATACTATAAAAGGTGATTTCCCTCCCAATTCTAGCGAGACAGGTTTTAAATTGCTTAGCGCTGCAGCCTGCATTACTAAACGTCCTACTTCTGTCGAACCTGTGAAGCTTATCTGAATAAAAAACACACATTACAAACCGGTATGATTAACCAAGACCAAGGCAGTACTCTAACTTTCATTTGCCTTTCATTTTTCATGTACAAATATGTCAATTGGGAATCACCTTGTCTACGTCCATATGCGAGCAAAGTGCAGCACCAGCAGTAGATCCAAATCCTGTTACGACATTGATCACTCCATCGGGAACACCTGCCTGTTTTGAAAAAAAGAAAACACAATATTTCAGTGTCATATAATTAACTGATCTGATATGATAGTTCGGGCAGACGAGAACGAAATATTACCTGCTTAGCCAATTGAGCATAATAGAGAGCGGAAAGAGGAGTTTGTTCAGCAGGTTTGACAATCATAGTACAACCAGCTGCTAATGCAGGGCCAACCTTCATAACAAACATCTGAGTTGGGAAATTCCAAGGAATAATGTGTCCAACAACACCGATTGGCTCGAGCAACGTGTACCCTTGTAACTCTCGTGACATTTTGAGAGTCGTCCCATGAATTTTATCAGCTGCACCAGCATAATAACGAATGACCTCCGCTGCACCTGGGATGTCCATGTTCTTTACAGGAGCAAATAACTTTCCTGCATCCATTGCATCTAATGCTGCTATTTCCTCTGCATTTTCTATGATTAAGTCCGCAAATTTCAGCATTATCCTTCTCCTCTCCTGAATGTAACCGCAACGCAAAATAAGACAAGCAAACTTGAATTTAAGCAGTTATAAAATCAACTCAAAAGTAGGTCAATTCAATCAAAACAAAGGCAGCCATAAGTTTTGGACAAGAATAATGAGTTTAACCATGAAACTTACATAACATCTTGATTACTAAAAGATTTTCTCAATGTGAGGCTATATTTTTCAATGTTACATATCTCGGACTGTGCAACTGTTTCTTTCATTGAGTTTATCTTATCATTATCTTGTTGTTATTGCTTCTTTTTCATCTCTCTTTTAGTCGAGGGTCTATCGAAAACAACCTCCCTACCATCCACAATAGGGGTAAGATATGCTTATACGCTATCCTCCTCAGACCCCACACGTGGAATTATACTTGGTTTGTTAATGTTACGTCTCTTAGACATGATTGTTAAGATCGGGAACCAGGATAGTGCGGAATATAGTCCACACTGGTTAGAATTTTACTACTAATAGAAACTAAAGACGGATTTTGGCAAAATTAAAAACAGAGAAAAATAATCCGTTCATTTAGTAGTGTTGTGGAACACGTTTGATGACTAATAATTGGTTTTTTCAAAGATATTATTTCAACCAACTTGCATGTAACTTGATTTTAAAAAGTTATACTAGGCATGTTGTACCTTTTTTCTTGTGAAACAAGTGGGGGCCAAACTTTTGTTTGAAACAAACAAGTCAATAAAAGTGTTCTATAAAACTTCTCAATGGTTGGTCAAACCTTTGACACAACCTTTGAACTCGAAGTATGTTACATAAATCGAAACAAGTAAATAGAATATACCTTTGGGGATAGGCGAGGCCAAGGGCCATTGTCGAAAGCTTCACGGGCAGCTTTGACAGCCAAATCAATATCGGCCTTGTCACCTTCACTAACTCTTGCGATGACCTCTTCATTTCTTGGATCTATTGTTTCAAACGTATTTCCTGTAATATACAGATTTTTAAGAATAGTTTTGTAATATTACAAAAAAAATATCTATATTTAGGAAAAACACATATATGGAATATATGACACCCACGTAAACAACATTGGTAATTTCTGCTACTGAAAGCACACACAAAATGGCAAATTACACTTATGGTGACCACCACTCAATTATTAGTATTACTGGGGTTTATCAAACATGATTCATCAAATTATTTATTTTAAATATTTAAAATTTATAAATCAAATCAAATTACTAAATTATTTTGAATTTCTCAAAAAAATATTTTCTAAATTATTTTGATAAAATATATAAATAAATTCAATTAATTTGAGACGAACGGATAATCAAATAAACCTAAAAATTAAACTAAAAATTTTTTTACAATATTTTTCATGGGCCGAGATGGGCAGAGTTCTCGACTTCGAGTTTTGGTATAAAACAAATTCTTTTTTTTCTCGGAAGTGAGTCTTACTGCGCACAAATTCATCTCGATAGAGATTGGATTTGAAGCAGTTAGAACAGATTCATTGAGGCAATTCCACAAATAGATAGAGCGAAACTCAAACTAAAAATTAACCTGAAAATGTAATCAACGAATTCACCATTAATGGCGACAGAGAAACTCCACACACACACACAGAGAGACGCACAAAACGTACAGATTTTAATTCGGAACAAACAGAGATTAGAAAGGTACAAATCGATCGAACCTGAAACTGATTCGACGAATTCGCCATTGATGAAGAGTTTTGTGAACTTAATTTTTGGAATTTGGAAGTGCACTTCTGAGTTCCCATTGGATTCCACCATTTTTTTCCCTCCTTCTGGTATTGTTACTGTGATGCTCTGTGTTTTTATGTCATGGAAGAGAAACAGCACATGCGTACATGTACCATCTATATAGGCTGAAAGTCTGCCGGGGTCTGTTTTTCGTGGGGGGCGGTTAAAGAAAAAGATAAAAGGCCTATTAGATGTAACAATCCATATTTTGACAGCGGTAAAATATTTGATGTATAAATAAATAGATCTTATTTATTGATAGTATATTTTAAAATCGTGTAGGTCTAGGCTCAAAGGTTGAATCATTACATAAGATAAATATATTCTATAATTTGGTTTTAGTTTATATTTATACTTTCTCAGTTTCATATTAAGTGAATTGTTAGAAAATTTTTTATGTTTTAAAATAAGTGAATTGTTCACTTTTCAAGGGATATATTGGAAATTTTTTCCAATTTTACCCTTCATTAATTAAGTTTCTAAGGTTGAGTTTTGTATGAGAAATAAATGATGTA
>JAABOM020000012.1:1765989-1794509 GCA_011800125.2 Solanum clarkiae
TTTGAATAATCAGTGACGAAAAATATTTTAATTAATGATTATTTCGATAGACCTCTTCATATTAAAAAAAATTAAATAATTATTTTTTTATTCTAATATAATTGACGTATAATTTTTCACAAAATTATAGGACCTGCTTTAACTATAATCTTTAATTGTAAACTCATATATTTCAACCATAGCTTTATTATTTTGAGTGTCAGCCATATTTGTGTATATTTTATAGCTATTTTGAGTAAAAATTTAACAGACAAATGACAAAAAAAAAATTAATTAAAGAACATATTTTTTTCTAACAAATATACTTAAAAGAGTTTGATTTCTATATACTTTAATTTTGTTATATGTAAGTAATGTCTATAAAGTGAAATGAGTATAACGTAGAAAATAAAAAATATTACCCTATTATGAGAGAGAGTGGCGTGTAGAGTTACATTGATTAAACAGTGACCAATGCTTTATCAAAAAATTATAATGAGTGAACCAAAAAAGTTACTAAAGTTACTTTTTGTCTTAATTTTATATGATATATTTGTTTTAATCTTAATTTTATATGATATTGTTTAAATCTCATATTCGTCACATAAATTGAGATAAAGAAAATATCATATATTAGATTAAAAAGGAAAAAAAGTGATTATCTTTCTTTCGAACACTCTTCGTAAAAAAATTTGACTTCACAATAGTTAGAGAGGAATATTATTTGAATATAAAATGAGGATGGAAAATATAAAATTTATTCCATCTACGTACAATCATTATATCATGTTCGTGTAATAATTCTATAAGTAAAGTATAAAAAAATATATATAATATGTATGCATATATTCTTTTTGTTTATTTTTCACCCGGTGTCTCGTATTTAAAGTCGAATATTTCAGATTTGTGTCACGTATGACCTCATTCAGAGGAAAGTGTTTCCTATCAAGAAAATTTTTCATACCCAGATCTCGAATATAAAATCTCTGATTAGAGACGAAGCAATACTCTTCTAGTACATTACATCCTTTGATGATATATACATATTTTTTTAATTTAATTATAAATAAAATTTTCGATAAATCCTCGACCATACTAAACTATTCCCCTGCCAAAAAGAAAAAACTAGCAAATGTGCCATACTTTAGTTGTTTTTTTATAATGTAATCAACTCTATCTCCACTCCACCATGATAACAAAAGACACACTCATCTAGTCATATATTTGACTTAGCAAAGGCCATCAATTTGGCCAAAGGACAAATAAGTGGCTCAATTATCAAACAAGTGCCATCACCTTACTAGGGATATATCTCACTCTATGGATAACTTTTGCTAAAATAATCCTCGGAGGATGTGATGCAGCGAATAAAATTATTTCTCCCTTAATCAAAGGTCTCAAGTTTTAATCTTGAAAATGAAAAAAATATTGATAGGGAATGCTTTCTCCAAAATGAGATCTTATGCGGCACGAATCTGGATATAATCAGGCTCCCACGTGGACACTAAAAATTGAATGGGAAACGAAATAAAAACTTTTGGAAAAATAATTCCTTATTCAAGAAGATCTTGTATATCTTTGCGGTGTTATCTAGACAAGTTATATATAATGTGAAAATATTAAAAAATAATGAAATCTTTTACTTTTATGGAAAAAGGGTAACTTTTTGGTCCCCTCACTTAATATGTAGGTGATCAAGTGGTGGAATAGTTGATAATTGTGTTAAATGTGTGAATATCCACAAATTAAGGAATTAAAAGTGAATGTCTTAATTAAGATAAAATATTTGATTCATTGGATAAAAAAAGGGATATACGTGGTATAATATAATACATGCATGTGTTGGTTTTATATTAGCTAGATATTCTTGACTTTTATTTTCACTTGTAATCTTATTTATTATTTGCATTCAACAACAACAACAATAACAACATACCTCAGTGCCTCAAAAGGCTTCCGCTCATTGCGGGGTGAGGGGAGTCAGATGTACGCAGCCTAACCCCTATGTTTAAAAACATAAAGCGACTGTTTCCAGATGACCCATGAGGAGCGTCGAAAGTTACATTGACTAACTGCTACTTCACAAATGAAAGAAACGCAGACAGTTTAAAGAGCTATTTTGTTTTATTCCATCATACTCCAAAGCAAAAAAATAGTCAATCTTTGGCTCCATCCGAGATTGGTGGACAATTATTTGCATTCAGATTTGACTAAATTTAGATTCACATATATTGTCAGACATAAATCTTGTTCATTTCAAAAATCTAACTTCAAAAACTTTAATTAAAAAACAAAAAGATCTTGAATTATCTCACCACAACAACAACATTACCCCAATGTCTCAAAGGCTTCCGCCCATTGCGAGATAAGGGGGAATCGGATGTATGCAACCTGACCCCTATGTTTAAAAACATAGCGCGACTGTTTCCAGAATTATCTCACCACAGGGATTGAATTAGTTAGTTGGTGGATGATTTGGATGCATATCTTTTTCTTCTTTGGTGAGCATATTTTCTTCTCACAAGTCATTTTCAATAAATGGAGCATCTTAATATTATTATCATATTAGGATATATATATTTATTATAGATATATATTATCTATCAAGTGACTCACTTCATGTTCATTATCAATTATAAATTTGTCCTTTTAAAACAATATATATTTAATATATAAATAATTAAGATATCCATTAAATGAATTTGATCACAAAAATTAATTGTTTATATTATCCACTTTGTACTATGAAGATAATTTTGAAATTCTTTCTCCTCCTTCCAATTGCTTGATGGTTAATAAACACAGAGATTCCCATGTCTTTATTAATAATTGGTCCCATGCTATAATAATAATATCTTCTCCTACTAAGGTTCTAACATTTAGTTGGTCTAGAATTGATGTCATTTCTCACCCACCCAAACCCCAGACACCCCAACTAAATAATAATAATAATAATAATAATAATAATAACAATAATAATAATAATAATAATAATAATAATAAAAAAACGGAGAAAAAGTTTAAGAAATTAAAAGTACTATTAATTTGATTATTATGAATTGTAAAATCACGTATCTCTAATTTCTGTCATTGAAAACAATGATGAAGCCATATAAATATTAGGGATTCATTCGATCGCGTAAAAGTGGTTATTTGTGAATTATCACTAACAGCATCAAACAACTTCAACAACGAACTATTATTCTTGTGGATCTTATCCATTATTAAGTTCTAATCCATGATAATTAATAAGTGTTAAGTAAGCAATGGCTATTAGACTATTATAATAAATTAATAGCTATAAAAGTAATCACATTAAACAAAAGAAAAGGCACAAAAGATGAAAATGTATTTAGGAAAGAAACCAAAATTTGAGATTATATGCTTATATGAGAGCCTTTTTCTTTTGATCTGATATTCGGTGCTACATTAGAGTCGAACTACTTCAAATTTGTATTGTTTAAGATTCATTTGAGGGAAGCGCTCTTTGTCAAAAAAAATTTCATACTCAAAGTTCAAACCCGAAACCTCTAATTAAAGAAGGAGCAGACTCATCCACTACATCACATCCTTTGGTAATGTATGCTTATATAAAAGCTATTTAACTATGATTAAGATTTGAAATATTTAAATAATATCCAAAAAATTATTTTAAATAAGTGTTTGTTAATTTATTAAATTGATCCATTGTTTCAACTTGAAAAAACATGACACAACTTTAATTTTGTACTTACCCTTTTCAACTTAAATTTAAATGTATATTTTTATTCAAAATTTATCAAATCATGTCCAAGTTCTAATATTTATTACATGTTGTAACATAACCTAAATCAAGGTCAAAACTCATAAATTATGAAGCGCAATTACAATATTAGGTACTGATCCAAACAAATTTAACAATTTATTCTTAAAAATATTCATCAAAATATAGATAAATATTAATTATAAGTCGGGTAATTTAAATCAGCTAATAACAAATTCAAAACTCATACAGTTCAAATTTTGATTTTATAACAAAAAAAAAAAAAATTCAATATCAAAGTCTGTACTGTACATATTCAAAAGAAAGAAGAAAAAAAACACACAAAGTACCTTCCATTTATCCAGTAATAAAACATATATATATGAAAAAAGTACAAATTAAACATGTAATTAAGTAGATTCAACTGATTTAGGAGAAAATGAGGACAAATTATTATTATTATTGTTATTATTATTATTATTATTAGCTGGCATGGATTTTGATCTCTTGAACCATGCTGTACTTGTTGTCTCACCAGTACGATGATACCTGCACCTGATATTTATCGAACATTCGTCAATTTGATGCTCGTAAATTTAAGACAAATAAATTAAAACAACGAGAGTATGTATTTTACTATTCTCGTTATATTTGCCAAAGGTGGAAGAAGGATATCGTTGAAATTGAAATCTCATGAAATATTTTCCTCTATTACAACTATATGTGCAATATAATCTCAAAAATTCAAAAAAAAAAAAAAAAAAAAACTCAAATCGAAAAGATTCAACAACTTTAACATATATAAATTATTTTTTCAAATTACATAATAGTGTGATTTTTCAATGATACAACAACTAGAGGAGGATCTAAATTATAGAATTTTCAGAAATTCACTAATTTTTGTGAAAATTCTATAGTATATATAAAAAATATTTATTGAAAATCTAGTAATAACAAGTAATCTCTTGATATATTGATAAAAATGAAACTTGCTTAACGATGATTTGATTCTAACACTCATAAGAATTTAATATCACCAAAAATAAAGAATTTTAAATTATGAATTCGTTTCTAATAACAAAATCCATTATCAATAAAAAGAGAATAAAAATTCTGACATCGTCACAGATTATCAGTTATTTTGAAATAAAAGTACCTGAACGATCCTCGATGAGTCGTCGGAGAACACAAACACTGTCCTTTCGGACAAGTCGCCGGCGAGTGAGAATCTCCGGTGGAGTTGCCGGAGGAATCAGTGATGACAGTGATAACTTTTTGGGAAGACATTAGATTTTTTATTTTGTTTTGTTTTATTTATTTTGAGAAGGAAAAAAAGGGTAGAGAAAAGAAAAAAAAAGTGTTCTCTAGTTGAAGAAAGACAAATGTGAAGAGATTAGTATTTATAGGAAAATATTTGGAGATTATATTATATTTATCTTCTAAGCAAATATAATTATGTGAGGTTGGAAAAAGTAATAAGTAGATCAAGAGGTTTATTTATTTATCTCTATTCATTTAAAAAATAATGGCGTGTTTTGATTTTGGCAGGAAATTTAAAAAAGAGAGAAATTTTTTTATTATGTGGTTTTGAATTAAAATTATTTAATGTATTGGAATATTTTTTATCTTGTAACCTAAAACATGTCGCATGAAAAATTAAAATTAAAGTTTTGTCGAAAAAAAAAATAGGACATTCGTTTTGAAATCAATCAAAAAGAAAAATAGATTATTCTTTTAGAAACGGGAAAAATATTTATTTACTTTCTTTTTGATAATGGTACTCTCTTGATTTACTTTTAATTGGGTGAAATTTTATATGTTTTTTAGAAAAAAATAATTAATATAATATTTTATTTATAATATTCATCAGTCATATTGATCGTGTCTTCTTTATCTTTTAAACTCCTTACTTTTGTAGGCCTATCATCATCACCACCCTACATTCTTACTCTCTCGATTAACACATTTATAATATTTATCTAGATTATATATAAAAAAAATTAATATTTTTTATTTTGTAAATTAAAAAAAAATCTCCTTATTTTCCTGAAAATATTTTTTATCGTACTGAAATATATCATAAATTTCAAATATTTTTATTTTTTTAAAGAATTTATGGAGTTAGAATTGAAAATGGATTATATTTAGTTACAAATTTCACAAAGAATATTTCGAATAACGTTCATGGTTAAATATACTCAAACACAACCTTCAAAAAGCAAAAAGTAAATTAAAAATAAATTCTAAATTATTTTCCAAATTTTAAAATTTCATAGTTAATACTCTATCGGTGTCATTCTATGTGGCACCTTTTATTTTTTAATTTATCCCAAAAAGAATATTACGTTATTATAATTAGAAATATTATAATGTTGAAATTTTTTCTTTTACCTTCGATGAAATTATTTACAACTACAAAAATAACATACCCAGTGAAATCTCATAAGTGGAGGTTGGAGAATAGAATGTACGTAGATTTTACTACTATCTCGAAGCTGTTTCCTAGAAATCCTCGTCTCAAAAATTTATAAGTAGATTTACAACTATATAAATATCTAAAAGATATTTTAGATCATAAATTTTATACGTTTTTATATTTTTCTTATCATGTAAAATGAAACGAAGAAAATTTTACAGATGGCAGAGGGTCCTTATCTGGACTATTTCATTTCCTGCCTAGATGGTAGTGACTTTTGTTAAATGGATCTCTTTTCAATGAATCAATCAATAAAATGGGCCACAGGCCCATACTCATCTACTGTTGTCAAATCCTGCCAATCTGCTATACATTCAGAAGAAATAAACTTTTCTTACTAATAAAGAAAATTTAATGAACCCTTATCCAAAGACATCTAATAAATTTATGAGGAATTTTTGTATATAGTTATTTAAAAATATATTTTAATTATATTTTATATTTATAATTTAAGTAATTATATTTTATAATTATAGTGTAGCAGTATTTATATAGTTTATTATACAATTCACAGTTTTTGTATACTATTTATATATTTTGCTATACAAATGAACCCTTATCCAAATAAATCTATCCAGGTCCAATAATTATGTCAAACTTCACATTTTTATTATTGCAGGTTTTCAATATATCATATTTTGCCGTGTCGTTCAAAATATAATTTACGAGAGAAAGATTGTCCAATGTCATATAGAAAGATCATTGAATTTATTTTTTTTCGTTTGATGTAGGACTCTTTAACACTCATCTCATGCCCTCATATTCACCACTGGATATCTGGAACACAGATCATTAAACAAAGGCCTAATATCGAGAAATAATAACGTTGATATTATATACAACAATGAATCTTTTGCTCAATTACTTCGAAAAACTAGCTCATAAGGAGATAATTTCTCAAGACCACATAAGATAAGCATTTTCTTTATAGCAATAATAACAACATTACAACCTTAATTCTATTTATGAAATCTCAAGAGAATGATGTGTACGATACTTTATTCCTACCTTATAAAAATAGATAGATGCTTTCTTAATTTAAAAAAAAAAAAAGAAGAAGAAGAATTTAGATCAAAATTATTAAGTATTAAATTATATCGAATTCGTATTTTCTATGCTAGCTTTGCTCCTAAATACAATTATATTATAATTTAGGGAAGATTCTAGTGTAAATATTTTTTGTTTCATTGGGTTTATTGCCATGCATAGATACTAACATAAAATGTCCTTTACTAAAAATACAAAATTCCCACAGGTTTCTCATTTTTCAAGCTTTTTGTTTTCTTCAATAAATATTATCAAAAGAGGGTCCCTTTACCATTAAAAATAGAGATATATATATTTTGATTCTATTATAGTCTTCTTTTGGTCCACCCTCTTCACATGCACCTTCTCATTCCCAACACCAAAATTCTATTTTACTTAATCTCAAATTAATTAAATTTTTGAGGATTTTTTCAAAGTTTAAAATAGTTAAATTTTTCAAAGTTTAAGATGAATGTTTGAAACCCTTTTTATATTTACCCTTGCATTAATTAAATTTTTATATTTTCTGGGAAATAAATTACGCTATATATTTATGATTTTATAAAGGGTAATAATGAAAAATATTATGTAAAATTTATCTTTGAATATTTTTTAATATGTGTACATTACGTCACAAATTCAGTTAATATAGCAAAGAAAGAATATTAGTGTAAAGTTTTTTTTTAAAAAAAAATCAATATTCATATTTCAACGAAGTATAATAAGTTATAGTTGTTTGAGTCGAAGGTCCATCTGAGGTTAATGTTTATCTATCCTTTCAAGACATTATTTTATGGTATTATACTAAATAATGTTGTTATTGTATAATAAGCTATGTGCTTTATTTTCAAAAAATTATTAATTCCACTCATCATGCAAATTAATCATTTGTAACTATCTTTTACTTTTTTAGTTCAATTTATATATTTTTTTTTTTAATTTTAGACTTTATTAGTTGATGGTTTAGTAAAAAAAGATCGATCCTATACAAAATTTCAAATAAAAAAAATTGTATAAATATGTCATCAAGTTAGATAACGTCCAACCTCAAAATTAGATGACTGCATTATAAGGTTTCGATTCAACATATCAAGTCAGCTCGAAATTCACATCCCTGAGCTTTGATACCTATTGGTCTCTTGAACACGCACTATATTCATTTGTCTCCTCTTAACACTCTTCATTATCTCTTTGGACTTCCATGTAAGTGAGAACAACAAAATTTTACGTATATAATATACTTTCACTTCTTATCCTCGTTATTATCTTTAGGTCGGAAAAAAATGCTTTTTTCCATTTTCTTTTACGTAATTCTCTTAATCGAAATGATTTATAATTATATAAATATTTGAGGAGGCAAGTACTTTAAAACAAAGAAGTGACATTTTATACACATTATTAGAATACATAAAAGAGACAATTTGGCGTGGCCTAGTTCTTAGTGCACTCATTGTCACGCCTTAAAAACTTTCTAATACTTTAATCTTTTTAATTTCTATCACCTTTTTAGAATCCCTATTTCATTAACAACAAGAAAGAAAGAAACTAATAAAGCTAAAAAGAAACATAGCAATTGGACAAATTCAAGTAAATATATATACTTTTTTCAAATTTCACCAAGAAAGAAAGAGGCTTTACTACTTAGAGTCACTTCTTGAAGTACCAAGTGATCATGACCTAGCATTAAGGATAAATAAAACTTTAAACTTAAGTTATCTCTTAACATAGAAAGATGGCATGCATGTATATGCAGATTAAAAAAGAAAGTATGCCAGATAAATTGGGACAGAAATGTTAATATTTGGGTCGTTCTATCACCACCTTCTAAAGATATCCTATTACATCAACAAAAATAACTAAACAAGAAAACTAAAAGAACTAAACAAACTAAGCTAATAAAGAAACATCTAAACATAACCTAATTAGACAAATTTAAGTACACATATACAAGCTCTTTCAAATTTTTCACCAAGAAGGAGAAGTACATGGAGATCCAAAGGAAGAAGAAGAAGAATTGTTACTATTAGATCCACTTCTTGAAGTACAAAGTGATGTAGCATCTCTCAATGAAATTGAACATGCCTCGGTTGGAAGTTTCTTCATCGGAGTTAATAGTACTGAAGAAGGTGTACTAGAACTTGAGGATGTTTCGCGCTTTTCTTCTTCTTCCTCTTCCTCCTCCTCCTCCTCTGGAGTACCATCAATTATTATTTCGAGACAAGAGGGGGATGAATTTGGTGTTTCAAACATGGTATCAACCTCGATTTTTTCGTTATCATAAATTGGATTTGATATGTAAACAAATTGTCCCTCCATGTTAGCACTAGTACTAGTGCTACATTGTGGTGGTTGTACTTCATGGACTAATTTAGGGTATGACATATTTTGGACTACTTCAAGATCATCAAAGTTGTGATGATCTTTAGTGGAAATCATAGGGAAAAGATAATTACTTGGAGCTTGAAGAACCCCTAATTGTGCATAAAAGCTACTAAGAGGCAAGGGCGGAGTTACATTCACCCGAGAATGATCAGATTGTGAGGGACTTGTGACCCTTTTTGACCGTTGACATTGTGGTGATAGTTGTGTGGTGGAGGTTGTCGCGATATTTATAATAGATGTTTTTGGCCGTTGGCGCCGATGAAGTAAAAGAGAACACAAAAATTCAACAAGAAAAAACAAGAGAAGGCCTAGAATTATTGCAAGGGACACAACTATTATTAATATTGTTGCCATTATTATCTTGGAAGCACTAGACTTCATGTGTTTGTGAGTGTTTTGAGAAAAAGGGAATGTTATAAATATATGGGAATTTGGAAGGATTGAGGTAATCTTTTGGCGGGAAATTAACGTTCTTTTAATTAGTTTTGGGGGTTTATCGTAAGTTGGGACAATAAAGTAAGATTTTGTCTCGAACTATTTATAATTCAACTTTCGTTTAGTTATAGATTTTAAACTCAAAATTTAAAAATTTGAATTTTTAAATAAAGTTATGTTTGGACAGATGTAGTGATAAGGTCTGCGTACAATTTACTCTCCTCATACTCCACTTATGAGATATCACTGGGTATGTTGTTGTTGTTGTTGTTGGACAGATATATTTTATTTGAAAAAAATGAAGTGGTGTAAGTTGAAGTTCCAAAAACTTTTTGAAGTATTTGAAAATTAAATTTTTAAAATCTGATCAAATTTCATTGAAAATTTATATGCCAAAAGAAAATGTAGAGTAATATTTTTAAATATACACTTTCATGTTATATATCATTAGCTTGAGATAAGTTCAAGTTGTGAATATGAACTCATAATAGTCCAAGGAATTCTGATAAAGAATAATGGCAAATTTAGTAATAAGCTAATAATATATTTATTAACTATAATAAAAACAAATCTTTCTGACATGAGTTTGGAGTCAAAATAGCCAACTTTGTATAAATTATTTATTTTTTGTTTCTTGAAAGGAGAACTTTAATTTAGAATAATCTAAAGTTATTTTTATGTGATTTAATAAATCATGAATTTGGACTATAAAATTAGTCATTAATATTTATATTAAAGTACGTTATCTATATCACAACATTTAAAATATATCTCTTATCTAAATTTTATATATAAGTACGTAATATTTTATGCACTGAGCTGTCGTATTCCTTTTTCTTTGCCTTGGATTTGAACACGAAGCACCATTGAGGTGTCATTTTTCACCTTTCATATTGCTGATAGCCCATTGAATATGATTTATTTTTAAGTTTAATAAATGTCATCATTTTTTAAATACGATAAAAAAGATAGTGTCATATAAATTAAAAAAAAAAGTGGGAGAAAACAATATTGTTGAGAGTGGGATTTGAACCCACGCCCTTTCGGACCAGAACCTTAATCTGGCGCCTTAGACCAACTCGGCCATCTCAACATTGATATTATTGTTGATGCAACAAAAGTTATTTATACAAATAAAGTATAGTATAAAAATAAATATGATGAAAATGGCATCTGACCATGTTTAAGAAGAGTGTTTAAATTCACTAGTTGTAAAATTTTAGAATTTTATTACTAGTGGAACATTTGTATCTGCAAATAAAAATTACAAATAATTATTTTCTAGCTTTTGTAATTGAAAAATAATTATTATTATTATTATTATTGACTTTCAAATTCCACCAATAAAACTCCAAAATAAAGTGTTACTATCCTACCGATAAAATTTAAAATTCCATAATAATTATTATTTGATAAAAAAAATTAAAAAAAATTGGTCATTCAACTTTATCTTTGTTGTAGGTGCGTGGTTGCAACTTGCAAGTAATAGCAACTCAATATTGTTAGACATTTTAATAAGGATGTCAAATAAATGACTTAGACTGAATTTGATGTTTGAATTTAAATAAGTTGAACAAAAATGAAATGTCATACATTTAAATTTGATCAAACTAAATGAATCGTATTTTTATGGGCTAAATATATCGATCCTAGATATGGGTAGGGCTTCCATGTGAATATTCTATGGGCCTTTTAACTTTCTAGGCCCATGATGATGTTAAGCCCCCTGTCGACTTGGGGGAGAAGGTTAGCTTTCGGATACGACTTTGATAAAAAAAAAAAAAATTTATTAGTATAAATAGTAAATATTTTCTTAATCTAGTATATCTATGTAAATTTTCTTTGATAAAATTTAATAATTTTATTAATATATATAAATATGTATATATATATATATAAAGAAGTTTCTTAAATACATATACAAATTAAAACTATCAGTATGTAAGATCACTATTCTAAAATTATAAAGTTTAAAGTTTGAAATTATTTGTGATAACATGATGAAATATTTAAAAAGTTAGAAATAATTTGACGCATAAAATATCTCGTGTTTACGAAAAATTTAAAGGAAGTCACATCTAAATGTGTGATATTTATAGCTTACTCTAGTATAAGTACTAATGGTTTGATTCTATAAGGGCTAGATCTAGGAAGGATCGAGAGGGTTCGGATACCAACCTTATTCGATAAAAATTTTACAATCTATACATCGGTTAAGATTATCTTTTTATGTTGATAATGAAACCTTTTTGACTTCTTCATATATATTTTTCTATCTTTGTGATAAAAATTTTAAATCTGCAATTGATTTTATAACTCAAATCTATAATATATAAATCATATATAGCTAATTTTATCGTTACTCGAGGACTCGATAGTGTCAAGATCATATATATGTGACTAGCTATGTTTCAAGTACACTTTGAAACTATTGGCATGCTAATATGTGGACAACAATATGTTGAATGAATAGAATCAAATGGGGCAAATTATAGCAATACACTTGTGAGAAGCACCAACACAACTATTAATACTATAATAGGAAATTTGATGATTGACACATATCATAAACTATAAAAGTTTGGCAAATGGAAATTATAATTAATGGACTACTTGACCAATATTTTTTAAACATTTAGCACACTTAGATTTGATATATCATGAGGAGTTTCAAGTCTTTTGTGAAGCTTTTATGTTTTGATTATGATTTATCATTCCCCTAGTACTTGTGTTAAAATTTACCACTCCTTTCATTTAATTTATGTGTCTTATTTTCTAAAATTAATTTTAAAAAATATTTTTATAGTTTATAGTTTTTCAATTTTAATGTCGTACATATCATATTTAAAATCACAAAAATCAAAATAATTTAATACGTTAAATATTTATTTAATATAACATGATTCAGATGACATGTGCAGAGAAGGGGTATCGATGCCCCTGTTAGGAGGTGCGAGAGGTAGGTTGTGGGAGCTATTAGGAGGGGCAGAAGTAGACCAAAGAAGTACTGGGGGAGGTGATCAGACAAGACATGGCGAAACTCGACCTCACTGAGGACATGACCTTAGATAGAAGGATGTGGAGGTCGCGAATTAGAGTAGCAGGCTAAGTTCTTTTCTTCCTATTCTTCTCCGTAGTTGTCTTCCTATTACTATTGGCATTTGTATTACTTTTACTATTATTATCCTTTTTTCTCTTCCTTATCTAGCATTTATGTGTTAGTTTTACCATAGTTACTTACTGTCATGTGTTATTCATTATAGTCGCACTTGTTGTTCCCTTACCCTACATTTTTATTTTGTCATATCTAGTCTGTCTGCTTGTGGGTTTTGAGCTGAGGGTTTTAGGAAACAGTCTCTCTACTTCTATAAGGTAGCGGTAAGGTCTGCGTACAATCTACCCTCCCCAGACCTCACTTGTGAGATATCACTAAATATGTTGTTGTTGTTGTTAATATGATTCAGATATCTCCTTTTTTTATTTATTTTTTAAATTATATACTTCGATAGAAAAGAAATATACTCTTCACCAACACTATGATCCCAAGCGACTATGATGCGTGGAGTTCAGGGAAAAGTACGAATCGCATTGTAGCTTATGTAGATAATGTTTATCACACGTTGCACTCAAGCTCCTTTTCAGTAATTAAAATAAATTAATTTTATTTTTTAAAATTAAAATTATTGAATTCGATTGAATTTATAATTGATTTGCTAGTCAACGTCATTACATTTATAGCCATGATTTTGACAATTCCAAAACCCAAGTGGCATATGTTGTTTAACCAAAAGGACTATTCATATATTGGCAACAATTAATCTTCATGTCCAAGTCACTACTTTTTGCTCCCCATATTACCCACATATATCTATTCAAAAGATAAAATTACCAAAATGTGGGGAAAAGTATGGTTGATAGAGGTTTTAGGGATAAATTGTGAAAAGGAAAAAAGGTTTCAACTTTTTCCTAAGAAGGGGATTTAGGTCAAATATATTCATATTATTATATAAATTGAATTTAAATTATTATCATCCATTAACAACAAAAGTTTTTTAAATACATGGACGCTTTTTCACGAGAAAAAGGGTAAAAAAGAAAAAGAAAAAGAAAAAAAATCCCTTGGCCAAATTTCTTTTTTTTTTTTTTTTGTGATTTTTAATAACGCTTATATTCATTAGCTTAGAAATTAAACTTAAGCTTTATCCAGCCCTTTTTATCAGCGAATTTTCAAATCATATTTTTGCCTAAAGGAATATAATCAATATTTCATCATTCTTTTTTCTATTTAACTAACCTTTTTTCCTTTATTAAAAAAAGAAAAAAAAAAACTCCCACATGCTAAAAAGCTTCATCATTAGTGAATAATGACATATTCTGGCTAAACTTGTAAAGGCATAACTATATTATTTGACCTCAAATATTAACCAAAAACAAGTTTATCTTATTTTGCAAAATTTGAAGCAAATATAGACTTCCCCTCTTGCATAAATACATTTGATATCTTACTCCCCTTTATATCGAGGAGTCAAGGAATTTAGGTCAAAATATCAATTGAAAGTAGATCAATTTTTTTCATTTCTGAAGAGGTGCATATCTTTCTCGGATCTTACAGCGGCGCAGTCATAATTTTCCTAAGGAATATTCAAAATCGAAAAAAATAAATACATGAATTAATCGAATAGACTTCAACATCTACTATATATAATTAATATAATTTTTCGATAAAGTAGATTTGAATGAACTTTCTAACCAAATAATAACCTTGTTCCTGCTTTTTGATGATTTATTTTTTATCCAATCGACTACTTGTAAAATACTCGTTTGGCTGAGGACTTCCATACACAAAAAAACTAAAAAGAGATGGAGACATTACAAAAATGGCCAAAATTACGGCATGTGGCTACAACACTACCAATCCACTATTTAAATAGTAGACAACTAATTAAACAGCCCTAGTAGGTGACACGTGGTGACTAAAGTTGTACAAAGTGCTTGTAGATAGGGACCTTGCAACACGTGGCCAAAATACAATTTCCACCAAGTGAAAGACATATGTCTTTTATTAAATGGAGAAAAAGATAAATGAAGAGACATTTGACCATTGATAAGTACAATGAATTAAGTGAACCTACTTTGGCTTTTATATAAATCCTACTTTTCCCCTTCTAAGATTCCATTTCCACTTTCATGTATTTCCTTACTCTCTTTTTAATTATCATATTATATTTTTCGAAAATTAATTTGATTGATTTTTAAAATTATATCATATTAAATTAATTAATATTTAGGATCTATGTTGAGCCTTTTTCTTTTTACTTTAGTAATGAATGAGTTGACACATGAGGAGGTTTCGTGGTGTATGGTATTTGCTGACGACATAGTATTAATTGATGAAACACGAGAAAGAGTTAATGATTGGTTAGAGGTTTGAATACAAACCTGGTTGAACATGAATGAAATATTTAGAGTGCAAATTCAGTATTTCTATAGATTATGTAGACATGAACGTGAGGCTTGTCACTCAATCTATTCCCAAGTAAGAAAGACTTAAATATCGTGAGTCCATCATCCAGAATGTTGAAAAATATCAACAATGATGTTATATAACACATTAGGGCAGCATGAATGAAACGGAGGCTTACCTCTGAAGTATTTTGTGATATATAAGAAGGTATCACCTAAACTTAAAGGTAAGTTCTACAGAATAATGGTTAGGTTGCCTTTATTATATGAGATGGAGAATTGACCAGTCAAAAATTCATATGTTTACAAGAGCATAATTTCATATCACCAAAGACATGACTTTAGATAGAAAGAAGTGGATGCCGCATATTCGAGTAGAATGTTAGTAAGGGTAGAATATCATTGTCATGCCTTGTGATAGTTTTTAGGTTTGTCATAAGATTAGTTGTACTATAATGATTCCATTGCTATATTTCGATTATTCTGATACTTCTTTTGTTTTTTTTCTTTTTAGAATTGACATTTCTCTTCGTTTTTAAAATTGATACTTCGTTTTATCAGTCTAAGTAACTATTAAATATGTTAATGATTCGTTAATGATTCGTTCATTTATCAACTCATGTTATTTTGAGCTGCCAAAATTTAACTCAATTCATTTATTTAACACCACGAAAAAATTTCATTGGTGGGAAACTTACTATTTTTTAAGAGAAAGTGTTGTTATTAATGAGTTGTTTATCAAACTTGGACATTTTGTAGAAGTTGCAAAATAGCAAGTTGATGAATAGAGGGGAAAAAAAATTATATGGACATCGCCATTATTATTTGTTGATTAGGACTTAATTTTGGAATTAATTAAGATGTGATTAGTAATTAATAGTTTCATAGTTTTATATATTGTTTGACATTCATACATTGCACCAAATCTAAGTTGGATATAAAGTTTGACAATATAAATATTTGTTCACACTTAAATTGGTTGGGGAATAAATATAGATTGATAAGTTACCTAGTTCAAAGGTAACTTTATCTTAAAAGATTTTCAGGTGCAACCAATCTAAAAAAGACATGAAGAGTACACTATGTATTAAATGAGTACTATTGCTAAAATAGTAATGCCGCCTTAAAGTTGGTCAAGAATTATGAGATTTCAGGGATAAATGTTAATCGAGACAAAAATATTAACATATTATTTTCTTTTATATGTCTAAATTTGATGAATAAAACTATTTGATATCTATATTTGTGAGGTTATAGATACCTCGTGAGATGAGTTAAAAATATGTGATCCAATAAGTTAGATATATAAATTCTTATTATGTATAAATTTTAATTGAATAGTCGCTTAATCAAATACATGGAATTAAAGCTCTTGTTGTATGTAATTTTTTCTATAGAGAAAATCGCCTCGATTATTCAAAAGATGAGTTGATGAGCAAGCTAGTGTGAAATCATTAAAAATCTGAAATGCGAACCTCAATATAGATATCTCAGATCAAATGAATTTTTTTCTTTTAATAAATAACAAAAAAAACACAAGACAAGTCATATACCTCAATAGCTTTCTTTACCCCACAAAATAGCGACTATCCTAAAGTTTTAAATTTTACAAATAAAACTTACAAAAAATTATATAAATAATTGTTTTTCATTTTCTATAATTAGAAAATAATCATTGATCTGAAATTTCAAATCATGAATTAAACTTCAGAACATCTTTTTTGAAATTTTACTCATAAAATTTAAAATTTAACTAACTTTTAAAAATAAAATAAATGATAATCACTAAATATTTTATGTGCTAAAATATTGCGATAAGCCAAAGTATAATGCAACATATGGTAGGTAAGGTATCTTTGATTAATCAAATTTCTTTATTTTTTTAATTGAATTTTTTAGTATTTCCTAATGATAAAGGTCACCCTTTCTTACTTCATTTGGTTAAGTGGGTCACGAATAAATATTTATAAAATTCGATAATTATTGTCTTCCTTTCTGGTTTGGGAAACTAATGACCACTCTTTTCGTTAAAACATTAAAAAGAGTGATGTGTCCTATTATAAACGCTTCATTAATTAAAATTTAAAAAAATAAAAATAAGAATTAATTATAATTTTCTTGAAAAAAAGGGCAAAAATATATGCTAGGTGATCAAATCAATTAAAGGATTGGATTAGATTTTGTCTTTTTGGTTTCTACTTAAACATAGATTTTTTATTTACTTACTAGATTTTTTGGGGGGAGAAAAGGAACAAAAGAAAAAAAAAGTTGTTGATTTTGCAAACTTTAGAAATTAGTTTAAACGTGTTGGGATAATGCAAACTCTTCCTCCCACATCGGTGGTGGAAGGTCAAAATGACCAACTTAAATAGGTGAACCCAATTCCATTAGTATGAGATATTTTGGAAGATGTCCAAAAACAAATCCGTGATATCTATTGCATTTCTGAATCAATAGATATGAAATATGATAAATTAATTCAAGATTAAATAATTTATATATTATGAACATATATAAATAAAGAAATAACTTTTTTCGTAGCAGAAAAAAAGCCACTAAAAATAAAATCATTTTGAAAGGTGAAAAATAATGGAAGCTAACAACCTCTCATGACCCTTGGGGAGACTTAAGTTGCAAGAAAACAATTATCTAATAATATTATGAATCAAACTCAAATTATATTCAAAACAATAATGCATTATTTCTTTGTCATTCTCATCAACCTTTATATAATATAGTTATATATTTGCTATCAAGTAGCACTTCTCAATTAAAAAGGGGTTTCTTTCAACGCAAAATTAAAAGGACAAACTTTTAAATTTTTATACTAAAAAATAATTATTGATAATTGCATGAAATTAGTTGAATCCATAGACTAAAAGATAAACTAGAAAGGGCCTAAGTAATAATAATAGTAGGATGTCTAAGATGATTGTGATTCTTTTGTTTTTAATTAAAAATTATGGGGGTAAATTTTTTAAAAAAATTTTTAAAAAAATTTAAAAATTGCCTAAAAAATAGTTAAATAGATTAAGCATGAAAACAAGCATAGATTTGGAAGAGAGTAAATATGTCTCCCACGCACCAAACACACCATAAAAAACTACTTTTATTTTTCCGTTTTATATTATTCCCCTAATTTATTTTTATTTGTTGCTGTTTGATTGGACATATTTAGTATAAATATACAATTTATTGTATTATTTCTATTAAATAGATGTTTCATATCAAGTTTTTTAAAAATAATGTGAAGAATAATACTTAATGCTAAGATTTATTCTTTTTTAGTTGTCATGTTGTATTTTCGAAAATTAATTTGATTAATTTTTAAAGCTAAATTGAATTATATTAACTTGATATTTATGGAATAATTAGATTTTAAATTTGCCTCCAGCTAAAGAAAAATTAGATATTCAATAATAATATCGAAAGTACTATAAGTCATAATTTCTTTTTCATATCAACAACAACAACATATCCAGTGAAATCCCACAAGTGGGGTATGGGGAGGGTAGATTGTATGCAGACCTTACCACTACCTCATAGAGGTAGAGAGACTGTTTCTTTAAACCCTCATATCAATATGTATAAAAACACAGTTTAAAATGTTATTCAAAATTCAGATTATTTGAATCTCAAAATATACAACTAAGTTTAATAAAATATACCTCTATTTTTCTAATTAATTTTATATTAAAGATGTATCGAGTTAAATATGGGTCGAGTAAATTAATAAGCACACCAATAACAAAGTGCAAACTTATTATAAAGTACATATTACGTGTCGTTTTTTGCGGCAAGTGCACGGGATGTAAGAAAAATACGTACTTTTTACTATACTATATTATCTGTCCCAAATCTTGTGAAAAAGAAAAATATAAAAGATATGATGAAAAAAAAAAAGAAAATAAAATATGAAAACGAATCTTTATTTCCAGCAAACGAATCTAAGGGACTGTTTGGGTTTGGACTTCCTTCAATTTGTTTATCCACCTCTTTACTTTCTATTTTGTCCTATTTTTTAAAAATATTTTTTTAAGTTTTTGCACAAATAATTTTGTATTAGGGTAGTTTTTAATTTAATAAGAATTTATGAATCAAAATACTTTTATTCATGATTTAATTTTGCTTGGAATAAGTTTTATGGAAATGAATTTTTTTTTTATATATAAATTGTGTATATTTTATGATTTAATTTACTTGACATAAGTTTAGAGAACATCACAAGTGTTATAGGAATAAAAATCTTTGCTTTCTTCTCACTCAAATATTAGAGTCATCTGAGTTATAATATGTGAAAAAAATGAAAAATGAAAAAATTGACAACTAAAAAGTTGTAGCATGTTGCTATCAACAATAAAATACATGACCTCAAGTAATTTTTAAAATCTGGATTATACCCATTACACCAAATATTTAGCTTGTATCACGAGGTGTCAATATTTGTATAAATTTTTATTAAATCAAATCTTGACTTATATAAATAATGTAATTTCTCAATGGAAGGGTGTCAAGAGCCAAGGGTGGCTCCACTCCTACTCATCAATCCGTCCTCAATAGTCTTCTCTATATCACGGACGTTACATATACACCTATCTTATGGATCCAGTATCCTTGTTAATCGTTATACTGAAGGAAAGTCAAAACTCTGATACCATACTTCTAAACCAAGCTCATGACATCTATTATCTGCTTACACTCAACAAAATTATATTATTATCGATAAAACAAAATTAATTAAAATTAAAATAGATTTCCACCAAAATATTTTTTTTTTGCATGAAATATGATATTAAATAAAATTATCATATAGCTCATTTTCCGGAGTCTTATCTAAATTTAACGGCTAAGTTTTAAAATTTCCAGCTTAGCTATTTTTGTCACCATCCTCTCCTGACTATAAACGTGGCATTCATTAAAAGGGACCATAAAAAAGAAATCCACGCGCTATGACAGGCGCGTGGTAAAGCACTGAAAATATCTAAGCGGCAGGGGAATGACGTGGACCAATCAAATTTAAAAGACTATCATTGTGGTTCCTTTATAGCATAACCATATAAAATGTCATGTACCCTCTAAATAACCTCCACGTACCACATTGTTATTAGTTTAATATTAATAGAACCTTTTTTTTTTGGTTGGGGGAGGGGCGTGGGTTGTGTGTCCTCCGAAGTCGAAAATCAATATCTGCTTTGAAGTCTAACTAATGAATTTCGACATGAGAAATAGTCAAATTGCACGTTCATATGCGTGTCCAAAGTCCAAACGCATGCTAAATCTGAATATACTCAAATACATACTAAATATACTAATGTCAATATAGTTATATTAATTCAAAATTTATAGATATTTCATGAAATTATTTTGTTCGTATTATATATAAATAGTAGAATTCATTATAGAATAAAATAATTCTTAATATGACTATGTAATACCTCAAAGTAAAAATAAAATAAAATAAAATAATTATTTTTTTACTTCAAAGTTATTATTCTTATTAACTATACCATATGATCTCATGAAAAAAAATATTTACCTATAACTTTCGAAAATATAAATTGATTATCTTAAAATAAGACAGTGCAATAAATTGATTTTTAATAAGTGATGTGTATATAATTTAAATTCTAATATTAATATACATCCAACCCATAAAATCCTCTATAAAACCATATCCCTTACATTTTCATATTTCCCTACAATCACCACGACTGCCATTGCCGCAACGTGAAGCTCCGCCCAACGCCGTCAAGCTCCGCCGCCTTCCGAGAAAGCCGGAAGGAGCTGTAATATATATGGGATGGAGGCTAACAATAATAACAATATTATTGCTCCGTTCGTGATGAAAACTTATCAAATGGTGAATGATCCCAAAATTGATGGACTCATAGCTTGGGGAACAGCCAATAACAGCTTCGTCGTTGTTGAACCTTTGGAGTTTTCTCAACGAATTTTACCTGTTTACTTTAAGCACAACAATTTCTCCAGCTTCGTTCGTCAGCTCAACACTTATGTGAGTAGATTTACGTAATTTGAGTCAGAATTTGAATTTAGCGAGTTAAATCTCAGAATTTATTGTACATTTAGAATATGATATATGTATTTCACCTTGAAAGTACTGGATTCAGTTGAACCTATTGATAACAAGCTCGATAAATGTTGCTTTTCATTAGGATTATGGTTGAAATTGAAGAGCAGAGAATGAAAATTCAAGCTCTGAAAAAATTAATTAATTTTGTTTATTAACACTTATATTTGAGTTCTAAGTCTGATATATATGTATTTCACCTGAAAGATACTGGATTCAGTTGAACCTGTTGATAATATGCTGGATAATTGTTGTTTTTCGTTATGATTATGGTTGAATCTGAAGAGCAAAATAGTGAAAATTCAAACTCTGAAGAATGAAATAGTTCTATTTATTTGCTTATTTAGCTTGAATTTTTTGGTATTGATTCGCGTTTGTTGTTGATGAATGAATCAGGGATTCAGAAAAGTAGATCCAGATAAGTGGGAATTTGCAAATGAATGGTTTCTAAGAGGACAAACTCATTTGCTGAAGAACATAATGAGGAAAAAACACAGTAGAAATTCATGTTCCCAGAAGCAGGACGAGAGTGAAGACGAAGAAATTTTGACAGAAATTTCCAGATTGAAGCAGGAACAAAAAGCTTTAGAGCATGAAGTTGAAAATATGACTAGAAGATTAGAAGCTACAGAGAAGAGGCCGCAGCAAATGATGGCGTTTCTGTGTAAAGTCGTTGATGATCCAGAGATTTTGCCCAGAATTTTAATGGAGAAAGAGAGATCCAAAAGGCTAAGTTTAACAAATCGCGAGAAGAAACGGAGATTAATGATTTCGAATTCAACGAGCTGTTCTTCAGTGAAGAGTGAAGATGCAGTAGGGGCAACATCGTCATTTCACTCATCTGACGCGAATTTCGATAAGGATACGTTCTGTCAAGCCTCACCGTCGTCCGAAACTCCACCGGCGCCGGCCTGGTTAGGTAATCGACCGATGATCAGTTACGAGCCAGGTACGACGACGATACAGTCGATTCGCTCTCCTGACGCGAATTTCGATAAGGATACGTTCTGTCATTCCTCGCCGTCGTCGGAAACGCCGTCCACGGCATGGATGAGTCAGAAAAAAGCCGTGATAGGTAGCCGGCCGATGATGATGACGACCAATGAGGCTTACGGAAGTTGTCCTACTATGTCTAGTTCACTGTCAACTGGCTCATCGGAGAGCGGTGGCTTCACGGCGCCTCCGATGGATAACTTTCACTGCTACGACTATGGCGGCGGTGGCGGAGGAGGAGGAGCTGTGGCGACGGAGGAGGCTAGTCCACCGCCTTATCCATTTTCTCTATTCGGTGGTGGATTTTAGTTTTATGTGAGCTATATATTCTATAATAGCTTTTGTAAATTATTTCAATTCATTTTTATAGTTTTTTTTTCCTTTTATTTATGCTAAAAAAATTATCCTGCAAAATTTGTAATCTGAAAAAAAGTGAGACCTCCCAAGTTAACAATTAACTATAGGACTAATAAGAATTAGCTAGGGAATACAGGTCATTTTTTTGTAGCTATGCTTGACAATTTTGCTAATTTTAGCATAATTATGTGTGAAATTTTATTAACAGTTGTTGTTATTATTTTTTTTCTCTTCTAAACATTATGTATCGTTTTCTTTTTTATTGACATGTCTTCTTTATTTTCATATTTTTAATTTTAACTTACTTCGAATTATTTTTCTTGAAGCTGAGAATTTATTGAAAACCAATTCTATGTACTTTTATAATATAAGAGCGATAAAATTTATATATATTTTACAAATAATTCAACTCTAAACTTTCTTTTAAATGAAATAATGATGATTATATAAGGCATAATACATCATTAATATTTTGAATTTGTCAATAAATTTTATGTAGATATTTGAATAAAATAATAAAATTTTTTTGTCAAACATTTTCTAATTCAAAATGTTGAAAAAGCTCTTGCAGGTCATGTCCTTAACTATTCATTATCTAAACAGATTTTAATCATTTAAAATATATCTTTTTTTATTATATGCGATAATCTTAATAAGCCAGAAAACTTCATGCTTGTTTCAATTTATTATAATGTACTTTCTCCATTTTATTTTATATGATATTCTTTGATTTAATATGATATATATGTAAAAAAGAAAGACTTTCAAAATTTATAATCTAAAATTATTTTAAAATATTTGTGTGACTGTAAATTATTTTAGTAGAGTTAAAAGCAAAATTCTAAAAATTAAAATATTTTCATTTAGAATAAGATAATATTTTTAAAACAAAAAAGAGAAAGCATCCATATGAAATGACATATATAATTAAAGGAATAAACATAATTTTTTATATAATAAATATTTATATATGAAATTGGATGTAAGGAGAAGTAGACAAAAATGGTCAACCAGCATGGAGTGTAATGGACAGATGGGGTGTTTCACCCTTAACTAGAGAACTCGAACCGGAGATCTCGGATTTGAGTCGTATGAATGGAAAAAATCTTATTGGGAGCACCACCCAAAATGAATTTTACAGTGCGCAATCTGAATTTAGTCGAGATTTTACGAGCTCTGAACACCGAATGGAAAATTAAAAAAAAAAAGAAAAAAAAAAGACAAACATGGTCAGGAGGAGTGAGTGCGTAGTGTCTCAGGTTAGAAATGGGGCCAACAGCACAGCCCATCCAATGAGGTTAAGCCATATTATGCAATTAAATATGCATATGCCCCATACAATGATGGCAATTGGTAAGACTCTCACTCATTGGCCACAAATTCAATAAAAAGAAAGGAAAAAAAAAAAGCTACCCTGTAATGTCCCCCCCTACCGCCCTCCCCCCCCCGCACCCCAAAACTACTTGCATGGGATCTAGCCTTTTGATTTTATTCTCAATGTTTTTGGTATTTACATAAAAATTACATTTAATTTGGATTCATATCAATGTAATTTTTTGATTTAACTGTTAAGATGTTACTTTCTATGTGATATTTGTATGATTTAACATGATTTTTTAGATAAGGATTTTCCAAAAATAACTTATGTCTATGAAGTACTGATAAGGTCTGCATATATTTTATCTTGTTATGCTTCACTTATGGGATTTCACAGGGTATGTTATTATTGTTGTGGCATAATTTAATATGGTATTGAAGAAAAAAGAATTTTTGAACCTTATTATCTGAAATCGTCTATAAATATTATATGATTGAAAATCATTGCATTAAGAACAGAAAGAGACGAATTCAGTTCTTGAGTTTTCAACTAAAAAGGCGCTTTAACGATTGATTCTCAATTCATTTTTTTAAAAGATTTTAAACCTTTTTTTCTCATTCTGCCGCATAATTTATCTATGGTGTAATATGCATTGACTTGTCTTTCATCATGAACTTACCGTATCATGTTATAATTTTCAAGCTATGATATTTATTTTAACACTTGATTATATTTTGCATGGAATAAAAAATCTATTTTAGAACATATAATATTACTCCAATTATTTTTAAAAATTTAAGCATTTCAAATTTTTTATTAAAAAAAAAATACTTACTATTTATATATCACAATCTTTGTTTTCCCCACTTTACAAGCCCACCACACCTCACACCTCACACCTCATGCTCACAAACATTAATGTCACTTAATATACAATCTTCTGTTTTCCATCTCATCTACCCTGGTTTCCACTCCCTCTTCTCACGTGAACAACACGTGACACATTTATTTGGTACGAAGAAAAATATTTTGTATTTAAAAGATAAGTAGGTGTTTTATTTATTAAATATTGTACATTCTCATATTTATTTTACCCTTTGAAATTTATGACGACCAAACAAATACTACTAAATATGTAATTAAAAGCATTTTTTTCCCGACGAGGGATAATGTGCATAAAAACTAAAATAATCAATCAAATGAACTACTAAGATTTCTTGATAAAATTGAGAATCGAGTACTGATAGAAGGGGGGGATCACGTGGTCCCAATAGTAGGGCCGGGTGGCACGTGATCGGCCCAATCAGAAGATCCCCAACAGTTGCAACAAAAGCAAATAGGGGCCCAAATGATGGACAAAAGGTATCTCGTCTTTTATCTGTTTTTGGGTATGGGCTGGGCCCAATCAGATGCTCATGAGCCCACGTGCGATGGCCTTAATTGGAAGGGACACGTGTCCTGATCCAATGGCGTCAACTAGTGAACACGAGAGATTGTTCAGATGATAAATATCCGTCATTTTTACCTTATCAAGGATCTATCGAAAATACATTCTCTTCCTTCACAAGGTATCATGAGGTAAGTTTTGCGCATACACTATCCTCCCTAGATTTCACTTAGAAGAATTCTCAACTCAAGTAAAACATATCAAACAACAAATCGACAAAACAAATATAAAGAAAAAAAAATAATAACAACAAATAATAATAAGATAACTGAAGCAAATGAAACATGTAAGATTAAACCAGAAAAATAAAATAATAGGAAAGTAATACCAATCAAATTAAAAAGGTAACTAGACAAGCTTGACTAAACCTTCTATCCTAATTTTTCACTTTCATATTTGTCTATCTAGGGTTATATTCTCGATAAACTGCAAGTATGTCATATCCTGTCTATTGTCTCTCCCCCAATATTTTTTCGACTTACCTCAATCTCTTCTTACACCCACTATAGCCAATCTCTCACCTTTTTAAGCATTTTCTATTCACATGTCCAAACCATCTCAATTTTACGTTCCTCATCTTGTCCACCACGATCATCACTTCCACCTTATCCCAACTAACTTTATCCCTAATTCTATCTTTACAAATATATCTGTATATATCTCTCAATATTTTCATCTTTTCTACTCTCATCTTCTGAACATGCGAATATTAATTAGTATCTTTTTAACCAAGGACATTGTTCCAAAGTTTGAAATTGCCCCAAAGAAAAAGGCAATAAAAGAAAATTGGCAAGAATATACTCTTAAAAATTGCGTTCATGGGGACAAAAGTTGAGCATAATGACAAAGGGCAGGTGACACGAGTCACCAAATGATTGGATGAGGTTAAAATTGGACCATGTGTCTAGGCTTTACGTACTAACACCGTTAACTTAAAATAATGTTTTAATTAGTGGTTAATGATGATCCACGAAGATTAATCTCTTAATCATAATTAATTACATTTGCTCCACTCTTTACTCTCCACAAGGTTCCCTCTTTTGATATTAAATTAATTATAGTACCTAATTACTTACTTTAGATAATTTTAATCCTATTTTTTATTTAAAACTAATTATACGTGTCAATACACTTCTTAATTAAGATATATTTGTTGTCCCAATGATCTTGCTGTCAATTTATCAACAACTTTTGAACATCAAATATTCTGAAAAAACAAAAAGATAAAGGAAATCTTATTAATTAATGACACGAATAATCAATTTCAAGAATCTAATTAATTAATTAATTAAAGATTAGTTGAATAAAGGTTTATTTCCAATAGCAAATGGGAACAATAGAGCTTTATATGATGTGTGATGACCTAATGATTATTCATGCTATTTTCCTCGTTAGTGAAGTTGATTTTGGAAAACATAGAGAGAGATATTATATTAAAAAAATATTTACTAATTATTTATCGTAATAATTATTTTTTTCGTTGAACACGTATAATATAATTTTAATACAAATTACAGAGAATTGCTTATAAAACATATAAATATAAGTTTTATTAATCGATAATACATTTATCGCACACTTTAATATACTGTGTCTATTTCTTACCAAACAATCACAATATATTTTAAAATATTATACTACCCTCGTTTAGAAAAGAATAACCTAGTTTGATTTAGCAAGTTGTTTAAGGAAAAAAAAAAACTTTTCAATCTTGTGATCTAAATTAAAGTTATGTTAAATGCACCTAAATACCTTTAATCTTGTGATCTTAAACATGCCACATGGAAAGTTAAAATTAAATTTTTATCAAAAAAGGAAATTGATTAGTTTTTTTTTTTTTTTTAAAACATATTAAAAAAGAAAGTAGGTCATTCTTTTTTAAAGGAAGAGAATTATACATTTACATTGCATGTATAATTCATTTTCTATACAAGTGCAGATATAAGAATAATATAGGTATAAATAATAGTAAATAAAAATCTCGCTAAAATCAGTAATTATTTATTAGAAAATATTTTCCGAGTAATTTTTCCTTTGACTTTTCTTCCATGCTCTTCTAAATTGGGCCCATGAAAAGGACTAAGGCCCAATAGTCATTTCAAATTGGACACCCTTTAGACCACTTTCCATGCCCAAAGTTCAATGTGATTGTTTGGGAATGCAAACCATTGTTAATTTTGAATAAATCAACCATTCTTTAAATTTATCAGTAATTTAATTTAGACACTTAAAATACCGCTATTTTTATTGAAGTATTCGAATACATGATTAAGTATTTTTTTCCTAGATTTTTACATTTCATATTTTGAAATTTCTCTGTGAGTTAACAAAGGTCATTATGTAAATAAATTAATCACATAAAATATATCACATTTTTAAATTATACACATCAATATCGACTAAAACATGCATGAAATTTTATGGCTTATTAAAACTAATAGATATTTAAGAACAAACATAAAAGCTTTTTTAAATTTCGAGTCAGAAATATCTAACGAAAATATTTTCTTTTATATATTTAGATGCTTAAATAAAATAAATCATAATTCAGATACCTAAATAAATTTACTGACAAATATAAGAAGATGTCAATGTATATACTTGCCCTTAATAAATGAGTATCTTTGTAATTTCATTTTCATATGTTTACAAATTTAGCCATTCTTTTAAAAACATAGCCAAAAAGGCTTATCTACAAAACAAAGAAGTAGACCCCTACAACAATAGGACCTTCATATCCCATGTGTTTTTTTCTGACATTTTTCCAGCATTTCAAGCCCCAATAAAATATCCAACCAATTAATGCAAATCTTA
>JAABOM020000012.1:1795270-1823500 GCA_011800125.2 Solanum clarkiae
CTGTCATATTCTTCCCTTTTAATTCTTTTTTCTGTTTTAATTTTTGAATATAACCTGAATTCAATTACTCAAAAAGGAATGTCTTAATGGAATGTTAACAGAGAAAAAAAAAACTAGAAAAAACAGACTACAAAATCTATATTCCAAATGTGCCCATTGGACCTATATCTATGTATAATGTTACATTGCTTTCAAGTGGTCAGAAGATAAAAAAAAGGCTATACAGTTAAAAGTTTGCAGGCTATAAGTCTGAATTTTGTTTTTGTTTTGGTTCTTTTGTTCTGTATCTTACTTTTTTTTTTGGGTGGGGGGTGGGGGTGGGTGGGTTATATTTTTCTTATAATTCTGATTTGAAGAAGTCTTGTTTGGGTCGAGAGTATATCAAAAATGACTTTTCTATCCTCACAGAGGTAGTGGTAAAGTTTGTATAAATTCTATTCTCTCCAGATTCCACTTGTGATATTATACTATTATGTATTACTATTTATTGCTTCATTTGATTTGTGTCTTTTTATTTTTGCTATATATCGAAAGCAGTCAGCGTGTGTCTTATCTTTTGTAGAGTCCACTTGCGATATTACACTACTGTGTATTATCATTTGTTGCTTTATTTGCTTTGTATCTTGCTATTTTTGTTGTATGTTGAAAATAGTCTGCATACATCTTATCCTTTTCGGAGTCCACTAGAGATATTATATTGTTGTGTATTACTGTTTGTTGCTTCATTTACTTTTTATCCTGCTATTTTTGTTGTATACCAAAAACTATCCGCGTGCATCTTATCCTTTCTGAGGTCCACTCGTGATATTACAGTGTCGTGCATTACTGTTTGTTGCTTCATTTGCTTTGTATCTTGATATTTTTATTGTATATTGAAAACAGTTTGTGTACGTCTTATATATCCTTTCTGAAATTCACTTGTAATATTACACTATTATGCATTATTATTTGTTGCTTGATTTGCTTTGTATCTTACTATTTTTCTTGTATATCAAAAACATTTTGTATACATTTTATCCTTTTCGAAGTCCACTTATAATATTACACTGCAAAATTTTAATTTCTTTTTACTTAATGATTTTGGTATCATTCTCTGTGAAGCTGTTAAAGCAATTTCTTGACAGTATTTCTAATTCCATTGTGTCTTCCTTTTCATTTGTATTTTTATGGAAAAACATGACCACTACTTGCACCCATTAAAGAAATAGCACCTTTTAATTAATTTCTTGAGACAGACATTTCAGTTTTATTATAAAGTGGTAAATAATGTCATGTCTTTTTCTAATCTTTGTGCTAGTGGAAACTGCCAAAATTTGGATTTTCATAACATTAGTTCAAACTTTTCAAATTATTTGTCTTATCTATTTAAAAAAGAAAATAAAATTATTATATGATTTAGTATAACATGGGTCATTCGAAAACAGTCGTGCTATGTTTTTAAACATAGGGGTCAGGCTGCGTACATCCGACCCTCCCTTACCCCGCAATGGGCGGGAGCCTTTGAGGCTTTGGGCTAATGTTGTTGTTGTATATGATTTAGTATAAAGAGTCATGTAATATTGAAAATAGTTTAAGTATATCTTTCGTAATATTTTTGATTAAAATATACCATTTTTGTTGTATTTTAGGTTGTTCAAGTATTGCTAGTTTATCTTTATTTTTAATGGACAAACCCGTGATGAGTTTAGAAGCAAATAATCAATTTTTAATTTTAATAGATTTACTTTAAACCCATTCATTTAACTCGTTCCGACCCATTCACGTTATAGATTCAACATAAGTTAGGATTTGATGAAAGATGAAAAGCTATTTGATTTTTCATCTTGAACCTCCATTAACTTATACTAAACTTATCTCAAATATAAGTGCTCTACGATATCATCTTACAGCTAGCAAATAGTAGAAATTAAAAAAAGTCTCAAAGCATTGAACCTAATTCTGTATCAGATATCTATATTCAAGTTCGATAAAATTTAAATTCGTGTATTATCAAACGTAATTCTAAACGTGACATCAAAACTCGAATCAAGACCTCCTTTGTATACCAAACAATAGTAATGTGTTTTGTCTCCTTTATATACCAAACAATAAACATGTACTAAAATGTTCCTAAAAATAACATAAAAAAGGACTAAAATTTATAAAATATTAAAAATGATTTGTCCTCATGTTTCATTCAATCAGGAATATGTCCATTAAATTTATCAAATGTTACCAAACAATCATGTGGGGAACAATTTTTTAAAATTTATATCATTGAAAATAAAATAAAAATTCATTAATTTTCAAAGGAATTCAAATTTTGAATAAATGTAGGTTAATTATTAATATTTCAATTCATAAATTGGTCAATACTCAATAGTACTAATTAATAAATGCATTAAATCCTTTGATTTGAATGCTCATTAAACTTTCAATTATTGAAGGGCAAAATGCCAATTATAAAACAAAAAAAAAAAAATGTGACATTTACCTTACAAAGTCACAATCAATAAAACACAAAACGCTCCTCAAATAATTGAGTTATTTGAAAATTATTGACTTTTTTTTTCACAGGATGGAGCTATAATTCTGATTAAATTTAATAAAATTATAAAAATTTAGTTTAATATATATGAATAATTGATTCAAAATCTAATAATATTTTTTCCATTTTAAACCAATAAATTTAAATTTTTAAATCCGTCTTTATAATCCTCCTTTTTTTTTATTTTTATTTTCATGAATTTGAATTTTTGTCAAAAGCAAATTTTATAAGTCAAAATATTTGAAAAAAAATATGAGACAAAATTCAATATTTTCCATCAATCTCATCATCAATCAAATGAAAACACCTTTTGGAACCATCTATGGAAATTTATTTTTGTCAATTTTTGTCAGTCTTATCTATTATCAAATCTATGCTCTTACTTTTTCTTCTGATTTTTTTGATTTAATATTTTCACAAAATCTTTTCATGGACTATATCTTAAAATAAATTTAATTCAAGTACAGTACTATAGTAATTATGATAATGTATCAAATGTCATTCACATGTGAGATCTAGAGAAGATTATGTTTATATAGACGTAACTTTATTTTGCTAATATCAAAAAGCTATTTTTAATAATAGTAAATAAATAAAATTAGTAAGATAATATATATAAGGCAGAAGTTACTTCTAGCCAAGTGATTATCTTTATCCTTTTTTGTTTTTTTTCACTCGATATTCAGTACTGTTTTAAATTCCATCAATCTCGTATGGAGCCAAAGATTCACTATTTTTTGACTTTGGGGTATGATGGAATAAATCAAAATGACTCTTTAAACTGTATGCGCTTCTTCCAATTGTGAAGTAGCAGTTAGTCATTGCAACTTTCGACGCTCGTGATGGGTCATCCGAAAACAGTCGCACTATGGTTTTAAACATAGGGTCAGGCTGCGTACATCCGACCTCCCCTTACCCCGCAATGGGCGGGAGCCTTTGAGGCATTGGGGTAATGTTGTTGTTATTCAGTACTGTTTTAGAGTTCATTAATTAAAAAAATAAAACGTTCCACATCAAATATAACTCTATATACACAAAACTAAAACTCAAAAGTTCCATTAACAACTATTTCATTCTTAATAAAACACAACAAAAAGTTGCATAATGATTAATAAAACATATTAATACATTTTTTTGTTTTTTTTTTTTCTCCTAAGACAAGCTAGAAAACAAAGCTTCACAAATCTCACTAAAAACATCAATAATTACCTCATGATGATATTTTGAATTTAATTTCAAAAAACATTCCAATAAATTCTCAAGTTCTTTTTCACCAAATAATTGATTTTCCATAATCATTTCCAACATTGACTCTCTAAAATCACCATAAGGATCCCTTGACTTCTTCACCACCGCAAGACCACCCTTTACGCCATCCTTCGCCGCCCTACGCCTCCGCGGCTTCCGCCGGAGAGAATGTTCCGACGAATCGGAATTTGTAAATGACCTTGATGAGAAAAGGGTATTATTGTCATCTTCATCTTCACTTTCTTCATCACTACTAAAAAGACCTTTATAATCAAAATTAGAAAATTCTTGATCAAAATTAGTAAATCTTTTAATCCTGGAATTTGTCATTTTCTTGAATTTTTTCTTCTTATTTTTTTTCTTGGAAGTTTTTTCATAATAGTTGGTCATGGAGTTGAAGTTGCACTTCTCTTGAGAGTTGTACTCACGAGTAAAACTTGGTGATGTTGGAGGACATTTTTGTCCATTTGTATCCGCTGTTTAAGAAAAAAAAGAAACGATGATTGTAAGTCAGAATGTCATCCAACACTGCTTCAACAACAACAATAACAACGTACCCCAGTGCCTCAAAAGGCTCCCGCTCATTGCGGGGTGATGGGGGGTCGGGTGTACGCAGTCTAAACCCTATGTTTAAAAACATAAAGCGGTTGTTTCCAGATCACCCAACAGCTTCATTTTTTAAAAAAACAAAAACATATTACTATAGTTTATTTCGATATGTTATAATATAACATGTTGATTATCATATCTATACATGATCGTGTGAATATCTTTTATATCTGTCGTGCATAAAGCTTAAATTTCTTTTTGATATCTACATGTAAGTATATTTTACTAAAAGATAATGCATATACATACGATTATCCAAAATAATATCATGCCATGTTAAATTCTTAAGAAAATACGCCGCTTTTAAAAGGACCAACAAATATTTGATATTTTTAAGAAGTTCAAGCAACATATGTGTAATACGTATGATTATCTAAAATATTATCGTACCATGTTAAATCCTTCCGAAAATACATAGCTTTTAGAAGAGCAGACAAATATTCGATAGTTTCAAAAGAGTTCAAGCTAGCAACGCAACATACAAAAGTGAATATTGAACTCGAGACAAGAAGTAGTAAAAGCTTTAAAACCAAAAATTCACTTACAAGTCGAATTGTGACAGTAGACTGATGCTGCTGCTTGCAAAAAAATCCTGCGTACGTCACTGTTCGGAAGTGGATTTCCGGGACATTTTTGTCTAAACATAGAAGGAAATGGATGAGGCTTTGGAGAGAAAAGTTGAACTAATTGATAATGTTGATGATTTTGAGTTTGAAATATTGGTTTTCTATTATTATTGTTATTATGATTAATATCATCAGAAATATTCTTGGATTTACAAGAACCAAATGAGGATTTAAATAAACTAGAAAGTTTCAATTTAAATCTACTCTCCATTTTTGGAAAAAAAAAAAAGAAGAACAAAGAAGATGAAGGGAGAATTTTTTTGTTTCTTGAAGAGAGAATTATCATACAATTATTAGGGTATGATTTATGAGTGGGAGACTTATATATATATATAAAAAAAAAAGTAATTGATCAAGTAGACTACAATTTTCAAAAAATGAGTTTTTTTTTTAATATATATATTTAAAAAAAGTCAGATAGTGCAACTTTTTGCTGGTTTTTTGTCCTTTTTATTGTTCCTTTTTAGCACCCTAATTTCAACCTCACCTAACTTAGTCCACCTTAACTTTTTCCTAAAGTTTTATGCATATGGGCCATAATTAATAGACCTTAATTAATTAATTGATATATATAGGTAGATAGATAGTCATACAGACAAATAAATATAGATATAAATATAAATATATATTTTCAATTGTGTATGCTTTTAAAGACAAACTTGGTCATTTCTTGCTTATTATAATAACAACATATTCAGAGTATTGGGTGGGGGTAGGGGTGGAGCCATATTAGGATTAAGGGGTTCATCCAAACCCTCTTTGGAGAAAAAATTATACTATTGTATATGATAAAAGTAGTTTTTTATGAATATATAATAGATGTCGAACCCCTTCGCTTAATTTATGTGTCTATTTCTTAAAATTTTGAATTCCCTTAACAAAAATTATAACTCCACTGTTGGGGGGAGGGGGGATTATTACCGATAAACTCTCGACTCAGGTAAAGCGATTCAAGAGTTTGAATATAGCAACAAATTGTCTTATTTATAGTTGGGTACTCTCTTTGTCCTAATTCAATTGTTATGTCGCGCTTGTCGAAATTTAGTTTGACTAATTTGTAAAGTTAAATTAGACTAAATTAATTTAATATTTTAAAATAAATATTTATATATTCAAAAACTATAATAAAAGTATTATTGATTACAATATTTTTCATATCAATATGATGAAAAAATATATCTTAAAATATTAGTCAAAATTTACATGATTTATCTGAACTATGACAACTAAAATAGAATGGAGGAAGCCAAAAGCACCAAACATGGTTTATATAACTAGAAATTTAGAAATAGAATGTATGGGGACCAAATTGAGAAAATTTTAAAATTAAAATGAGAAGTAAATAGCGTACTTGTTTATATTTTGAATTCAAACTACAAAGGAGATTTCTAATAGTACTTTTTAGAAAGTAAAATTCAAATGAATAAAATAATAAATCATCTCAATTAATTTAATGATCCAACTAATTAACGTTCAAAACATAAACAATAAAGTAGTAATAAATATAGTAATTAAAAAAAGGATAATGCATAGTTAATAAAAACATTCTGCTGAAAAACAGGATCTAACTCACTTAATATGAATATTATAAAATTGTCATTTAAAAATAAATAAAAATAAAAAAGTGATTGTGGTGGTTTACAATGCTCGAAGTCTTGAACCCTAGTTATACAAATTAATGCAGCATGTAGAATTTCCTTAAGTTCAACTAAAATTAATGTAAATAAACTATATCATATGTTTGAATGGGAGTTTTAGTGTAACTGATAAAGTAGTTGTGATGGGTTAGGAAGTTTCAGATCTAAGAAATGATAGGTAGTTCAATGCACTAAGCTTCGTGCAAGATTCAGACAAAGACCCGATCACAAGTGTCAATTTAATATTGCTTTACCTTGTATTTTTGCAAGAGCCTGTTTTCAATGCTTAAACTTGTGATCTCCTGTCCAATTCAATTTTTCTTGCATTTTCCTATGTAGTTGGCGGCAGGAGCTTCTTATGATCCTGAATGCCATCTTTATCTTAAAGACGCTTAAGATTGTTAAACTTCACTATTTGACTTGATGCACTGAGAGTGACGAAAAAGGATTTTAGGGGTAACGGAGTCCAGGAAAGAGGGAAGATTTAGTCAGCCTTAAGGCATGGAATCGCAATTATCCTTAGCCTTTTTTGTTGAGGTAAGATATAAGGTAAGGCCTGCAAATGGTAACAATATTACCAGTTACTCCAAGACTCTCCTTCAAGAAGTTTCAAGTTTGAGTTGTGAAAATAATTTCTTACAGAAGTGCAGAATAAGACTAGTACAATAGATCATTACAATCTGACTCTTCTTTGAATCCCACACATAATAAAAATTTAATGCACCAAATTACACTATAATATATCATTATAATCTAACCCTTCTTCAAATATCATAAACAACAAAAATTTAGTGGATCCAACTACCCTCTAATCTTACTATCATATGTTGTAAAACATTGATAATATAAAACTTCACAACCACTCAAATCTTTTTGAAATGTGAGATTCAAGATTGGAAGGCAAAGGTTAAATTGTCACCTTTTCCATGTTCTTATATGTTATATTAATAAATTAAACTTCCCTACATTGAAATATTTGTCATTATACTTATGTCCTGTTGGTCATCAGTTAACTGCCTCACCAAAGAACTATTTATCTTAGAGAGTACTATATTAACCTCAATCTTTTTAACCCCTCCAAGGTAAAAACTTATCCGAAAAATTCGTATTAGGGTTTGACTAAATCAATATTCATGTATTTACATGGCTTATTTTTAGAGCAAACTTCATAAATGGCAAACATAAAAGTTTAGTTATGCTCCATAGCTATAGTTTGGATAGTTACGTTTCATAATTGTAGTTATAGTAACATTTATATAATTCACACAGAATTTGTATATATGTGTATAATTCGCTGTATAATTTGTAATTTTTATATAACGTTTGTATGTTTTGCTAGAGAATTTGCAATGTTTGTATATTTTGGTATACAATTTGATTCACGCACAACTTTTTTATAATCGTGCCCAACATTTGTATAAATCGCGCGAATTACACAAAACTCAAACTGTAATTACAGCTAGATGTTTGCCACGAGCCGTAATTAATTCAAACTATAACTATGTTAGCTAATTCAAACTCTTGGACATCACTCTCAACGGATTTTTTTCCCCTTACTCATCTACTTGATCTCCCACAAGAGCATCTTGAAATCATAGAAGGTTCCAAAAAAAAACAAACAAATACATTTCTTCTTGAATTTAATAATAGAAGTAATACAAAAGCTAGAAGACACTTTTTTTCTTCATAAAAAATAAGTGATGTGTTCAGCTTTCTAAAGTTGAATTCAGTTCAACATGACAGGAAAAAAAACAATATATATGGACTTTGACATTTGATTCTTGATTTTTTCTTTGATTTGATGCTTTTGTATGTCAGCTAGCAAAATGGGCTCTGAAAATTTTGAAGTAAAAAACATTATCTACTTGTCCTACCAATATTCAATACATCATTCAATTATTTCTTTTTTTTTTCCATATGTGATAATATTTGATTGGACGCTAAAAAAATACTTCTGAATAACGAGCTCAAATATACTTTGATTCAATTTTACATGTATGTATATATGATGTATCATGTATGTATTTATATGATGGCTGATGTCTGTATATATGTATGTATGCATCAATGCATGCATGCATGCATGTACGGCTGTATGAATGTGTGTCCGCTAATGTTATGTGTATTAGTGTATGTATGGTATGTTTTGGAAAAAGAAATATTCAGATTTCCTCGTAACTAATCTCTATTTTTCTACCTCCCCCCCCCCCCTCCTTTTCGGAGCTTTTATTTTTTCCTCATTTGGTGACTCGAACTTACAGTCTTAAGGTTAGAAGTGAGAGATGACTTGTCATCCGAGCAACTCCTTCTTATCCATAATTAATCTTTGAATTTCTAATGCTTGAATTATTCTAATCAGCTACAAAACTATCCCATAGGGTTTATTTTACAACAAAGTTAAATCAGTTCAAATTTATTATAATTAAGTAATTTAATAAAGTAAAAATATAAATTAATTAATTATGTTATGGTGAAGCGATCTCTGTACAAATACATATCATGTATTACCAACTTGGGTTGTAATGGATGGTTCGGGGTTAATTACTCTATTCTTTAAGAAATTACGAGTTCGAATTTTTGTGCGAATAAAAAAAATTGTTGAGAGTGATGCCCGTAGAAATAAGTCATGCAATCCGTGAATCCTGATTTAGTCGAACCCTAATGCGAATTCCTCGAATATGTTTCTACCCTAGAGGGGTTAAAAAGATTTAGGTTAATGTTGTTACCCTAATACAATTTCTAATACTTGCATTCTTCTAATCAACTATCACACCCCGTTATTGAGACATCTATGCATTTTCTCTTCATATATACGAATTATCTCAATCTCACCTCCCTCGTATAAACATATTTTAAAAAATTGGAACTGAAGTAAACAGGCTCATCACAGCATAAGTAACTTTATATGGGATGTCAGTTCAGAAACATTGTGGTCAGACCTCCATCAGAACTCATGAGAATACTATTCAAGTCAATGTTATTTTCTCTTTTTCCTTTTTCTATAAATTTTTAGTTACTTTAAATCTTATTTATTAAAGTAGATAAATAGAGAAAAACGTAAAATCACATACATACATGGCAAGTTTGGTGAAGTAAAGCTTGCGCTATGCGTAGGGTATAGAGAAGGATCCGATCACAAGGATCTATTATACATAGTCTTACCTTGTATTTCTACCAGAAATTGTTGTGTAATGTATAAATTGTTAAATTCACTTATTTTATATTTTTCCGAAATCTTAATTAGAGTTGGTCGCTCCACGACGTTGTAGATAATATAAGAATTTAAGTTATATACACTAATCATGCAATGATTTTTTTTTAACCTATCATTACAATTTGAATATGTACTTCAACATTGCTTGAGGACATCAATTTATGAGTTGATGCTTGAGGACATCAATTTATGAGTTGACATATATTTTGGACAAATTTTAGGACAAGAAGTTGAATGGGTTCATTTGCTTTCTTGTATAAAATAATTTTATGGGTACTTGTCGTAGTGAAGTATGTCTCTCAATTTGCTCAAATTTATGATTAATTTTTTTTTTCTATGAATACATTCATAAGCCAAACTTGTACTAGTGACACTTGTAGTGTACTCTATAACATGTAAAAAGTTATAAATAGTACTAGTAACATCATATATTTGTACCTTTTCATTTTTTCCCTCGATGTTCGCCTTGACGATCAATTAATTCAAATTTGTACTCGAAATTTCACTTGAAGGATAAATTGATCCCTACAAAGGTAACTCTATACCTTGAACTCAAACCTAATGCTCCTTGATGAAGAAATATTACTTACCTTTTCATGGTTAACCGACTTCATTTATAATTTAGTTAAGTAGTATTCCTTACGTCTCATTTTAACTTAATTTGTAAGACAATGCACATATATTAAGAAAAACATTCAAAGACAAAATTTAAACCATACTTTTCACTATTACTCTTTATGAATCCATAAATATATAGTGTAATTTATCTCCTAAAATGAAATACGTTACCAAAGGACTTTTCAAGACTATGAATTACTAAATCAAAAATTAATATATTTTTGAAAAAATAACAATAAAAGAAATCTATTAAAAAATAATTTTAAAAAAACCAACGTCGCCTGAGAGATTCGAACTCTCGCGGGGAAACCCCATGTACTTAGCAGGCACACGCCTTAACCACTCGGCCAAAGCGACGATGTGTTATTCAACTAATATGAAATTTCTATTATCTCATTTTGTACAAGCATAACCAAATGTCCTAGACTGAAGCTTTAGAAATATAGTCACTTTTGGTAGAACGCATTTGATCATTGGGATTTTCTCATGCGAACCAAGATTAAATAGCAACAAAACGGGCGCCAGGCACCAAGCGCCAAGTGGGAAAACTAGAAAAAACAATATTTTCATGACTTTCAATTTTCAAGACTATTTCAGTTCGGTAGAACACATTTGATCATTGGGATTTTCTTATGCGAACCAAGATTAAATAGCAACAAAACGGGCGCCAGGCACCAAGCGCCAAGTGGGAAAACTAGAAAAAACAATATTTTCATGACTTTCAATTTTCAAGACTATTTCAGTTCGGTAGAACACATTTGATCATTGGGATTTTCTTATGCGAACCAAGATTAAATAGCAACAAAACAGGCGCCAGGCACCAAGCGCCAAGTAGGAAAACTAGAAAAAACAATATTTTCATGACTTTTAATTTTCAAGACTATTTCAGTGCGATAATATGTCCAAATTAGTGTTATTTATGAAGGCCAAGAACACAAATGAACAACCCCATGTCCTATATATAACCTTATAATGGTAAGAATCGACGAAAAAATACTGTTCTAGAGTATAATTAACTATACAGTCCAGAAGTATGTACACAAGGCTTCATTGACCTGACTGTTTCAATAAATTTAATTACATTAATTGTGCATATGAACATATTGAGAAATGTCTGATGCAACTTGGGAAACCCAATGAGCTGTAGTACCAAAGAAAAGTTCCCAAAACCAAAGATCCAATGCAAGAACAGAAGAAAAAATTAGCAAGGCTAAAGTCTGATATCGATTTAGGGGCCAACCTGAGATTTCTGCCATTTGTTTCAACAAAGGAAGTGAACTGGTTGTTACGTTGCTGTTAGTGATGGACCAGGCAGTTATCCACTGTACCTCAGAAGGGACAAGGTCAAACTCTTCTCGCAGCCTCCGTCCCAAGTCTGGCATGTGCCCACCACCATAAAGGATAGCAATCTTATTATGCCCCTCGTTCATAGCTCTTTGAAGTGCTTCTAATGCAGCTTTGTTTCTCTCTCCGATGATAACAGATTTCGCCTCCACATCAGCTGTGACCTGTGTGAATCTACATGTATAATGGACAGGAGTAACTACCTTGTAAATGTAAAGAGGGTACCCAGCATGAACAGACAAAAGAAGCTATGATCTTAAATGAAGACAAGAAACAATACAAAATTGTAAGCATTACAGAGAAAGAAAAGGTAAACAAAAATTAGTATTGCGATTATCTGAAGAGTTATCCTTTCTGTCGATGCAAAAAACTATAGACTCTAGGATCTGAGCTTGCATTCATGAATTACATGTGCTACGGAGGGAGGAGTGTGTTTGTTAAAGGATCCCATTACATCTTCTTTTTGCATTTTTTTCATGGAGGTGCTTTCTTTATCTCATTTCTGATTCTCAATTGATAAACAAGAGAACAATAAAAATATTCCAGACACCAGCAACCCAAAACTCAATTTTGACTGCCCAAACTTACTCGGATGTTAGTCGCTTTGCCAGGAAGAACTTCATTGCAGCACCAAAATCAAGTCTAGACAAGGCTTCCAGTTCAGGATATTTGGATGGTTGGCTTTTCACATCTGTACAAACACCTCCAATGATAAGAAGTCCGACAAGAGGCATCGGCAGCACCCGAGAAGCCCATAGAAGTTTGGATCTCCAAGGATCAAGATCATCTGGGGTTGTAGGTTGCACAAGTGCTTTTGTTGATCTAAGTGTCATATCTCTGGCAAATGTGAAGAAGCTCTCGCCTCTTTCAAGCTGAAAGGATTATATATAACATGGTGAGATCATCCGGTTGTTTCGACAGAGAATTAATATACTTGCACTAGAAAAAACTGACATAAGAAAGATAAATGGCACATTATAAAAGAGAAAACTAGAAATATTGGTTTGACAAAAAATCATAAATAATATATTCATATACACACCATAGATACAAACATAAATCAACTTTCAATCAGTTGCATAGAAATTCACATAAATCAACTCTCATGTGCCCAAATTGGATATTAAATGAACCAAGGGAAGTGAGAGAGAGGCTACGAGTGTATGAACATCCTGTATATTCAGTAATTCACTTAACAAATAGCGGACTTAGCAGCAAAGTTGTCACAGAGTACCTGGAGTAACTTGAAGGTCTCAAAATCAAGATCCGCATGATACCAATTCTCACCCTCATAGTCAAGACAATCTAGTTGGAAATCAAGGGTAAGAAATCTTGCCATCTGCCGTTGGATAAATCCTATAATATTAAATCCCTTTGATCTTGAACTTTTAAGTTTCTTTCTAGAAATAGAACTTTTTCTACTGTCTAAACTTTCTCTGCTGGCTACCATCTCATAGAGAATGCAGTCATATGGTTCAAGTTCCTTTTGTAGGGCTGCAAAGTACCTGTAAACACAATATTAATCCAAGTTAAACTGCTCTGTCAGGCAAGATCAAAAAAAGAATGATACAGATAGTAAGATGTTTCCCATGGACCATACTTAACATCAGGATACACATCACGATATTGGATAAAATATTATGGTACAAAAACTAAAAAACTACGATAACAAGACAAAATCAAGATAGAAGCTGTGGTAGATAAGCAATTATACAAAAGACTGATTCATGAAGGCGTGAAACTGTATTTAATTATTGAAACAATGATCACTTCTATCAAATCCTTCTGACAAACAGACAGATCATGGATCAGTATCCCAAAGTTGAATGTACTGTTATCTTTTGATATGGTTAAGCAGCCGACCTGAGAATGATTCTTCAACTAATACTAATTACCAAATTGCTAACTACAGTTTACATGGAAACAATAAAATGAAAAAACTATTGGCTCAATAAGTTAGGAAGTATGAGAAAATTGCAACACCGGCTATACTAATAAAACAACTCTTCAGGAACATACTTATTCCAACAATAGGGGCCCTGTGCAATTAGGAATTTAGATGGAAGCAGTTAGCAATTCATGATTTGCATCTATAACAAGGAAAGGATGCCATTCAATTTGACAAGAGCATTCATGAGTAAGAAAAATCATGTGAATTTATAGGCAGAGAAAGAATGATCTGCACATGATGTTCATTAACCTCGAGAAAGTGAAATATAGAGTGCCGATGAATGTACGTGTGTTGGAGAAGGAAGAATCCATATCAAATATATAAATGTCAAAAATATATTGTGGTGGAGCATCACAACTGTGAAAACTGTGGTAGGAATACAAAGAAGTTTCATACAACCATGGGTTTACACCATGGATTTGGATAAAGTGTATTAGTTTTCCCAAACTATAGATGAAGTAACTAACAGTATACAAGAATACATTCAGTGCGTATGCTAATTGCTTATGAATAAAACTAGCGAGGCGTCAAGCAAAAGCTCAAACTACGAAAGATTATTCAACAGAGCGAGAGCTTTAAAATAAGGAATTAGCAAGACAGAAAATATACAATGCAAAAGTTTCACCAACATATGAGGGAAGTTGAGATTGAGATTACAGTGCCAAAATGGAAAAAACTTCTGATATCTAGATTTGATATTCCAAGAAAATGGTACAATCAATGGAAATGTGTCACAGAAAATCAAAGTAGGACGATTGAAATGGAGAAGTGCTACTAGCGAGTCTTTAAATGATGGACCTCTAAGGTCTGACATATCCACACGATGAGTGTGGGGAAATGCATACGTTAAGATGGATGTGTGGTCATACTAGTGTTACACAAGATTAGAAATAATCATATTCTAAAATAGGTCCAAAGAGCATATATAATTTTCAGGAACATCCAAATATCTACATAGAAGGACAAAGACAAGTAGCACCAAAATCCTTAGTATGAATAGTAGTGGTTGTAACTAGTCATCCTTCTATAAGGCCCAATAAATCTGATATCCAATTTCCAGCATTCAAGAATCTAATGTAAGGACAGGAACTGAAAAAGCTCCTTTTGAACATATTTCAATGGAACATAGAGCAGAGCTCTAATGGAATTAGAGAATGTGTTTGCGATGATGTTTTAAGGAAAAAGATAAGCAGGGCAAAATTCACAGTATGAAAAAGATAACCTTTACAAAAAGTTGCTATTTTGTTTGGTGTTTCACATAAAACATAGATGCTACCATGTTCAAGGGAAACCATCACAAGACAAGATATTCTTAACTTCTTCAACTAGTTGATGATGATTCATATTTAACCAATCTAGATCTTTATAATAAAGCTAATAACAGAAGTAATCTCACTCCCTATCAACATAACAGCAAGCTCCATAACATTTTCCTGGATTCTGAGAGATTGAACTTACTCTTTATCAGCAATGTGTATTGTCGACACCAAATCAACCTACACAATCAGAATTGCAAAATCACAATCAAACTTCGATGTGAATTTCCAATAGCCAAATATTGAATCATTTCGCTAATAAGACTCACATCTAAGTCCAACATAAACCTATATGTACTTACATAGCTAGCACCTTAAAGTAGTCAAAGATATTCCATTTTGACACTCAACTAAGCCTTTTTCCAATCAAACACCTCAACTACCAGTAAAGTATTCCAGTTAGACACTTTCAATTCAAAATTTTTAAAAAAACTTCCACTTGAGTTTTCATTCCTTCATTAGATAGTTAAATTAACCATATAAAATATATCATCTCATTTAATTATACTCATCAAACTCAAGTAGAAAATGCCTATGATTTTACATCTTATTGAGCTGAATGCATATATTTATAGAAAATGACATATTTTATAAACATGAACACACACATAAAAAAGGAATTCTCAAATTTAAACTGGAAGTGTGTAATTGAAATAATTTATCGAAACACGCTTAGTTCAAATATCCAAACGAAATATGCCTAGTATAATACACACAGTAGTGAGTGAATTTTAACCTTGAGAAAAGGTTGCAGAAGAGACCACGGGAACTTTTTCCGGTAAGTAACGACGGCGGTTTGCAATTCAGCTGTGCTAACGCTATCATCGGAACTGGTTCCTTTTCTAAACCTCATGAAATCAGCAATCGAATTATTCTTCTGGAATTGCTCCGGCGAGTCATTATTATCGATCAGTAGCTGCCTGGACGAGACGTTGAGCTTCGGAAAGCGGTGAATTCGCCGGAGGATAAACGACGACGGAGAAGATGAATCGGAGTTGAAATTTGAAGGAATTGAAGATGGAGATGTTGAAGAGAGTAGAGAGAGAGAGCGATGAACCATAGCTCTTCTCCTTTTAGAGAGAGAAAGTGAGAAGAGGATATGGTGAAGAGAAAGAAAGCTTTGTTAAAGAAGAAAAAAAGAAAAAATCTGTTAATCTGCTTGCTTTCTGGTTTGGCTTGTGGCTATTTTGCACGCAAAGGTGGAGCTTATTTATATTTTTTTATTTTAAATACAGCAAAATAAAAAATATGAACTTTTTCATAAAGAGTGTGCATCCGATTATCCTTCGCCCGGTCGTGGTCATTTGTATTAACAAGCTCGATTGAGATAAAATAGAAGGAGTGTATTTAAGTTTATCTCATTGAGTAGAGGGATGTTTTCAAGGTGGTTAATAGTACAACGATAAAACTAATAGTTTGCACCAAATTTGGGGGTATTTCTAATATTTTTCTCCGTAAGAAATAAGAAATGACATGCAAATAAATTTTGCATAGTTGTCACTTATGTTTTTCTTTTCTTCGACTATCATACCAGTTTATTGTTATTACAGTTCTTTTCTGTATACGTTGTAAAGAACTTGTAGTGCTAGAGAAACAAATTATTTTAAAAGTTGAAATGATACAGAGCTTAGTTTAGTCGACATAAATAATGAAAATTTATATAGCCGATCCAACTTACTTGGAATTAAGCGCAATTATAGTATATGCTAAGAAACTGTGAAGAAGCTAGTGATGTAACTTATAGGTTTCTCAAAGAACAATTTTCCCTCTATGATAAAATATTTAAAGAACCAATTCACAATGTCATCTACAAATCGAGTTTGAAGAGAGTGATGTGTACAGAAACTTTGTGAAGGTAGAAAAACTGTTTCCACTAGACCTTCAGCTCAATTTAGGACAAAACAACAATAACATACTCAGTAGAATCCCACAAATGAAATTTAGATGTAAAATATACACAGACCTTACCGCTACTTCATAAAGGTAGAGAGGCTCTTTCATGGGAATACTCGTCTCAAGAGTTCATCAATTTAGAGAAACAACATAACAAAAAATTGAAAAGCAATCTGATGAAATGGAGTATAAGTTATAACTTTTTAAGGCAGAAATTTGCATAGAAAGTTACACTATGGAACCCAACATTACAAGGATACTTTTGTAGCAGTTCAATACAACAATTTTCAACCAACCTATAACAAACAACATAAAGAATATCCTAAGTATAATGAATCATTCAAATGGATGATTAAAAGCAAGAATAAATGCAATGAACTAACTATAATACAAGGTTGCAGAACGCGAAAAAACGAAGAGAGAAATTCATGAGGAAGTAATCCATGGAGAACAAGACAGACTTGCAGGACTGCGATAATCTACCTGTAGCTAATATCCATTTCAAAGGTCGGATATATGAGAATCTCTAGAACTTCCTTCCCAAAAAATATTACATATAACTTCTCTAGAAACTCGTTGTTCCATGTTCTACTTGGCTCAGAGAGAAGTCAGAACTAAGCTATTCCTGTCTGAGATAACAATTGAAGACCAGCTTTTAGATCCTCTGGAGTAATCGTTAGAAGTTCGTCTGAGTCTATACAGTCAAAACTGAGTCTCAGATCCAAATGCTCTCTTGCATTGACTAGCAATGGATCGACTAGACCTCCGTTCATTTCCTTGCACTGTTTTTCAGTGATTTCTTCCTTGATAAGTGCTGCAACAGCATCAACACTACATGAAGGATGCAACTTGAATCCGTATAGCAAGCTACTGTCAGCTTGATTGGTCATTTTAAGATGAAGAATGTTGGCAAGGTCTTCAGAGCTAAAGTTGTCAAAATGGAAAAACTTTGTCACTCTTCTACAGAAACCTTCATTAGAAGCGATGACGCGCTTCATTGGTTCACTGTAACCTGCAAATATTACAACAATTTTCCCGCTGTCCATAAAAGACATTATCTCCTCTAGTGCTTCCAAACCGTAGTCCTTGTCATCCGACTTCTGCATAGGTATTAATCGATAGGCTTCATCAACAAAAAGAATCCCCCCTTCAGCTTCTTGGATCTGCATATTCGCCCAAGACTTGGTGACTTAGAAGACCAAATATTTATGGGAAAATGCAAAAACTTCAGTCACAGAAAGCTTACCTTTCTCCTTGTCTTTGGCCCTGTATGACCAACAAATTCACCAACCAGATCTGTTCTCTGCACCTCTGTCACCTTGTCGGTGGGAAGAATTCCAACCATATGAAGTAATTTTCCAAGAATTCGAGCAACCATAGTTTTTCCTGTAATAGTACCATCACGAAAATCTCATAAATCAACCTAGAAGATATTTATCAAACTTATAAGTTTGCAAGGCATACACCAAGAGGTAAAAGAAGGTGAAACACATCCTACATTCAACAGTATCGCTACTGTAACCAGCAGGTATAAGGGTATGCTCTTTATTTCTATAAGCTTTTCACCTTATCTTTTTGCTTCTCCTGAATATTAAGCGAGTATTTTATAGAGACACGACAAGGAATTCCATTAATGACTGGCCCCACCCTTTGAATAAATAGATCGGGCGAGGCAATGTACTGTGCCTTGTCGGAACAAATAGTTGAAATTCAGATGATTGATGATAGAACATATCACTTCAGATGTTTTCTTCATGAATTGTAATATAGAGTTGATTACCTGTTCCAGGGTTACCAAGGAAAGCCATATGGGGTGGTCTTCTTGCACCGACTTTAAGTCCTAGGGCCTTACGCCTCTCATCCAAGAGCATCCCCTTTGCCCATTTGCGGAGTTGCACTTTAAGTTCGTCTAACCCCACTATTTTAGACAATTCGCTTTCAAGTTCATCCATCTTAGCTTTGGTCTTGCTACATGCTTCAATGGCTTTACGTTTTCTTTGTTCATCAAGATACTGGTTGAGAAGTTCGTGCAATTTTTCATTTCCAGGGCCTTGAGAGAGATGATTTATAGGAGCCATGCCCTCCTGTACATATAATTCATAATTAGCAATGACCAAAAATAGAACAGGATCTTTTTAACAAATGAAATCTACCGTACATTGTCTTTAGCACTACAATCTGCGTTATGCTCCAACAATGTCTTTACTGTTGAATAGTCTTCAGCTCGTAGTGAGTGCCAAACAGCAAGGTGCAACGGAGTCATCCCATTCTGCAAAAAGCCACGTGAAAATGAAAAATTAGAACAAATTGAGAAGCACATGTTCATGGTCCAATCACAACTGAAGCAATAAACATACACACATTGGCTTTGGCTTCAACAAGAGCACCATGAGCAAGAAGCATCTTTGCTGCTTCATTACAACCATTCTTCGCTGCCATGTGCAATGGTGTCTCTCCATACTGCAATGAACAGAATATTAACCCCAGAAAACAAGAAGCTACAAGAGTGACAAAGTCCAGACAGCTCCAAAAGAATATGCAACAGTATGAAATTCGTAGATTCCTTCACGTACCATGTTCTTGGCTTCCAGCTCCACCTTCTCTGTGCCCGGCCAACTTAGCAAAAACTTGAGTATTTCGATATTGTTGTAACCAGCAGCAACATGAAGAGGCGTCTGCACCATCTGCATCAAGAAAAATAGCAAACAATATAAAGAAAATACTTTTCACAAGCAATCAGCTAGTCTAGCTTTCACAAGACTGTGACCAGGTAAACCTGATCAGCAGACAGCTCTTCCAAACTTCAACAAAACTATCAGTATCCTGTTTCATTCTCTCCCCTCTAGGAACTTCCCAAGGAAACCTAAAAGCAAGAAGGATCAAAGACATCCTAACCCCAGCAACTATTTATAATTGCCTCAAATTTAGCTCCCTATCTAAGTCAAACATCCACAGCATGAAACAATAAAGTGCATGACATAACTCCAAATGAAAAGCTACCTATCAGCATTTGACCATGGTATTCCATACCTGCAGTCACAAACTACACTAGCATAGTACAATTAACTCTATTAAACTGGCAATGAAATAACCGTTTAGCTTAACTTCATCCCACGCATCTACCAAAGCAACTTTGTTATGATGTATTAGCCAATAACCAATATGGATTTCCAAACTCAATAACCAATATGGATTTCTAACTCGGGCAAACTGATTTTGTCTATGGCTGTGCATATGAGAATGATAAGGATATCCTTATGGATCTTCCTCAATAGCCAATATAATGGAAGATGCATAAGGATATTCTTATTGTTCAAATGTTTTTAAGCTTGTGTTGATATCTAACATCTTATTATTCATTGTTATCACTATTAATCTTGCCTCAAATTGCTGGAGGTTGGTGCTCCCAATTGCATACATAAAGCATAACCTAGACAATTTCTAGAACACACTCCAACTATGCAATGAATCTCCTCACGGTTGCACTATCATATAAGCTAAGGGGTTCCTAGAAACACATTTTCTTTCTGCAAAATTGGCTTCGTGATGCATCACAAATCATTAGGATAGGTTGCCTACACCTAAGTTGCTTGGACTCTCCAATAATGTTGCCGCATTCGTGTCGGATCCTTCAAAAGTAGTGCACTTTTGAAGAGTCCGAACAACATAGCCTACATCACACCCCTTGGGGTGCAGCCCTTCTCCTAGCTGTGCTAATGGGGGATCTTTTTGCACCAACCTGCCCTGCCCCTTCTTAAAATTGGCTTCTTTTAAGCCACAATTCTATATCCTACCATGTTTACATACACAAACCCGTAAAAGTCCTTTTCTTCTATAATCATAACAAACTATCTACACCAAAAGAACCCAACTTTATGATTCATGATTCAAAAACAACCCCTTTTAATGAAAATTCAACTACACAAGAGCCAAGAAAGATTGCATACACATAACACTCATTAGAAACAAATACATAAAGCCATAGATATCAAAAAAGAGATCTTACAACAGGATTGCGTTCATTAAGAAGAAAAGGGTTGTCACTAATTAACTTTTTAAAAGCAACAACATCCCCAGATTGAGCTAACCCATGAATGGTCATGGATCTTGAAGATCTAGAACGTTGATCCCTTGTCCTCTGCATTTCTTTTCTATTTCTTCCCCCTCTCTCTCTCTCTTTCTCTCTCTCAGAAGAAGAAATACAAGAAAACAGAGATGTAGAGGTAAAGGGAAAACACGGTTTTTTTTTTCTCTCAGGGGAATTTCGTCAAACAAGTCATAGGCAAGTCCTTTGCGGCGCCTGAAATAATGGAATCTAGCTAGCAGCTGTGGCCAGTGATTTTGTTAGTTACTCATAGCTGGATGTGAATAAGCAATTAGCATGCACCTGCCTTATTTATGTGGCCATTTTTTTAGTAAAGAAATAGTGTAATTGTGCGAGGAGTTTGAGAGTTAGGTTGTTTCTGTGGCCATTTTTTTAGTAAAGAAATAGTGTAATTGTGCGATTGGAGTTTGAGAGTTAGGTTGTTTGTGTGGCCAAATTTTTTAGTGCTATCTTTTATTTCTCAATTTATTTTAAATAAAATAAAGTGATTAAGATAGATAAAATATACCAAAAGTCTTTTAATCTAATGATTGTAAATATGTCACAAAAAGAGTTAAAATATCAGAGTTACCAAAAGTGAAAAGAGATATTTTTTATTAAATGAATTAAAAAAGAAAAGACAATTAAACTGAAATAAAGAAAATAGTTGATATATTGTTTGTTATTAGGTCATCATCTTTGAACTAGATAGAATTTGAAGTATATGAGTTAAGTCTGTAAAAATTTGATATGAATCTTATCAAGAGGTCTCTCGTTGATGGTGTTTTTATATGATTTGGATCATCTTTGATTCTTGAACTAGCTTTTTTAGATAGAATTAGGCTTGTTCGAGGGTCGTTTATTTAGAATTGTCCTTTTTTCTTTTCAAAGTGGAATTTCTCATTGCTCTCCCATTGGACTTGTGTCAAATTTCATTGTATTGTAATCAAGAGAATGATTCGTTCAACATTGATATCAGCAACCAAGAAAACAAATGGTTTATTTTATCATGGCCCATATCAATCATTAGGCCCATCACATTCTTTAATTGGGCCTAATTGCCCAAGGCCCAAATAAAACAAATTGTTTGTTGGGCCAATTTATGGAATGAAAAGGATGAGCTTCATAAGACTATTTTGGAGTTCTCGCGAAGTGAACTATGCAGTATCAGACACGAGATAGATTTTCCAAAGAATACGATCTTTTTCGATTGAGAAAACTCCAATAATTACTTTTATTGTAGCTGCGAGCCTAAGATCAAAGGCAGTTCCAGGAACACAAGATTCCCCCTTTATGTAGAAAAGGCCCGTATCAATAATTCAAATTTTACGTACCCTATTTCTAGCTTGAAAAAGTCAAGTCTCACACACAAGTTGAAGTCAAGTCTTCTTTTTTTTTTCAGAAATTAGAGTGAACTAAATGTTTTTTTAGAGTTTTTAGTATAAATATTTTTTATATTATTGAGTTAAATTGACTTAACATAACAAATAACAAAGAGTGAATGGTGGATCGTTATCTTATTATATTAGTCTTATTTTATCTTGAAATTTAAGTCGATATCGTTAAATATCTTTTGATTCTTTAAGTTTAAATATAACAATCAATTATTATTCTTTTAGCAATCCACATACACATAAAATTCTTTCAAATTTTGAGCAAAAACTATCTAATTGAAATAATTTATCATATATTAACATATTTAATTGAAATATATATCAAAGTTTCTAAGTTTCAAATTATAAATTAAGATATTGGACAATATAGTAGGCTAATAGGTATGAGGTAGGAAGGAAAAATGTCACTACATTAACATTTATTTATTTTAAATTTTTCTAATAAAAGTTCCTATAATCACGCTGTCATTCACATGGTTTTTCCTACCAAACTAAAAATAATGACAATATTTTGGTAAATTCTTGTGGATTCATTATTATGTTTTTGCCAGACAACTTTATCCTTTTCTAGGTCAATAATAAATAAGTATTAATAATATCATTTATTTATTTAAAACCAACAAATAGATTAATCTTTTATAGCCAATTACGCAATAGGTAATAAGTAATTATTAAACATTTACTTTATTTTTCTTAAAAGAAAATAATTACATAATTACACTCCTTTATTTATCATATTTTTATTACTTTCATCCCGTTTTAAATTTTTATAAATTTCCATTTTTTTATTCGGATATGTTAATTTAATAATCCGGATACATTAATTCTTTTTCAGAAACATTAATTTTGATTCTTAATTTATCTCTATGTTCAATATACCATGCTTTAGATATTACTTGTTGATACTTAAAAACGTTAATTTTTTAAATCTGAAACTAAATTAATGTATTCGAGTTCCCATATTTTTTAAGAAATTTTTATAAATTAAAAAAAAATAAGAAAATAACAATTTAACTCTTTACACTATATCATTTAAGCAAATCCTACTAATTTAAACTTTAGAGATTATAACAATTTTTAGAGTGGGGTAAAAATTGGGGTGTATTTAAAGCTATTAATAGATTAATCTTTTATAGCCAATTTCATAATTGTGTGTTACTAGAAAAAAATATATTAAACAATGAGATTGAAAAGGAAAAAACATAAATTTGTCAGATATAATATCTAGAAATCGTTATTTTTTCGCTCCAAATCATTAAAAAAAACACAAATAATTTCAATGGCATCATAACCAAATATAACTTCATTTCTAAATTATATTTTCATTTTTTTAAAAAAATATTTTTTTTTCAAATTTTAAAGTTTCAATTTTCATGCTCAAATGGACACTTGATTTTTTTATTTTTATTTTTAAATGTAAAAAATATAGGTCAAACGTAAGTTAAGGTGCAAAACGATGTTTTTCCAACACGGAAAGACCTTTGATACCTTTAAAAAAAATATATTCTTAATTATAATTGAAGTTGAACCAAAGTTTTTTTTATTTGTCTTGTATTCTATTTTTCAAGTCAAACATAAATTGTTCTTTTGAGATTTTCTCCTGTTCGATTTTATTTTGTTTATCTAATGAAAGTCATTTTTCTTTTTCATATTTAGTATTTCTACTTATGGAGCTTGATATTTTTGAGATGAGGGTCTTTCAAAAGGAACCTTTTTATCTCGTAGAAAATATTAGTTATCTTGAAGTGTAAAAATTCAAGACCAACGCAAAAAATGGGGGGAAAGTGTAAATAATTCTCACCTTAATGGAATAGAAGAATTATTTTTGATAGATCGTGACTTAATATAAATATTTTTTGAAGCAGATTTGTTTGAAAGAAATAAACAATAAAATATAAGAGATTACATGATTATTAAGTAAAATTAATAATAAGGAATAATAATTTTTCAATTTGCATGACAAGTAAGATTGCGTAAAAAATTAAATTAAAAGTGATAAATTAAATTTTATTTATTTTTTATATCAAATATAAAAACTGTTGAGAGGTGTCATTTTCTGTCAGTGTGATTCCAGCCTACTTTGTTGATATTATTAGTATTATATTGTGAAGTTAATATAATTTTAATTTGTCATTAAAATTATTAAATTAAAAAAAGGACTTTTCTTGTCGTTTCTGAAATATAAAATTTCTTGTAATTTATTTTTTATTGCATAGTAATCATTTGGTATGATAATTTTGTTCCCAATTCATGTGTTTTTATGTCACATGAAAAGATTTTAAAGCACATCATTTTTTTAAAAAAATATTTCACTTCCTTATAATCAAATTATCTAAAGTTTTCATATGAAATATTTCACTTCCTTATTTATTAGATTATTACTTTTTTTCTTTGTTGGTAGAAATTAATTTATTGGGAAAGATTTTTTTGGAGTGACAATAGAAGTATCTTTCTTTTTATCATTTTTTAAAAGATTGATAAATATTGGTGGATATGTAAAAGATATTCTCTATTTTTCATCACTTTTACATATGACAAAAAAATATTATGATATTTTGATTCTTACGACCAGTTCAAATATCTCTCTCTATATATATTAGTATGCTCTAATTAACTAATTGGAGTAAGTAACCATTATTTTTTTTTTTATCAAATCCACACTTATTAACAACTAATTAGCTTGTGATTATTTTCCATGTACGCTTGAAATTAATGAACGTATATGTTCATTAAGATTAAAATTAAAAAATATGCTTATGTATCATGTCTTAATATATTATTACACAGGTGTTTAGTCATAGATTTCAATTATCATCATTTTTATTTTATTTAGAAATTTATAAAATTGAAGTTGTAGATGAAATTGTAAAATATTATTCCAAAAAAATAAATGAATAATTATTTGTCACTATGAATGTTTGCTGAGCATGCATGCATGATATTCTTCATTCCAAATAATTTCTGGCAATTAGTTGGCATTTGACAATATACATGTTCTTTTTTTATATTTTTTTAAAAAATAATTCATCAAATATATTTAAATATTCACATATATATAGAAGTCAATAAAATTATTTATTGACAGAATAATAAAATAATAACATAACTTTAACGTAAGAATAGGTCTAGAATTGCCTGCCGTTGAATAATAAAGTCGTGCGTAAGTCTTATTTTTTTTATTTTTTTTATTTTTTTTTTGGGTCTTTGACATGTTAACAGCAATACTTCAAATTCCAGCAAAATTCAAACACTAAATCGAAAAAAAGAAGATAATATTTTGTTTCCATTTCGAAAATAATGCAAAAAAAAAAAAAAAATCAGAGAAGAAGAGATCTTGAAATTGATGTTTAAATACGAGGGCAAGGGAAAGTTGAAGTTGAATAACAGTGATAATGGTGAGTGACAAACGTGACAAGATAAGAATTTATTTGTTTTGATGGTGATAATGATGAGTGCTGTAGGTGACGAGATAAGAATTTATTTGTTTTAACAGTGATAATGATGAGCGTCAGACATGATGAGATAAGAATTTATGTATTTTGATGGTAATAATGATGAGCGCCAGACGTGACAAAATAAAAAATTATTTATTTTGACGATGATAATAATGAGCGTCAAGTGTAACGAGATAAGAATTTACTTTTTTTAATTATTCAAATTAGTATAAAAGTGTTAATTAAATATTTTTTTGTAGAAAAATCACAGTACATATAAAATGGTCGGATATTATATTCCAATTTCCAATATTGAGTAGATGACTATATTTTGAAGCAAAAAATATTTTAGAAAAATCTAGAAGTTTCTTAATCAGCTATTTATAAATAGTTTAATTATTTTTCCTTATTGGATAATTTCTTAATCAGCTATTTATAAATAGTTTAATTATTTTTCCTTATTGGATAATTTAATATTTCTTAATTAAAAAAACGCGTTTTAGTTAGATGTTTTGGTGATGCATCCAGCTGTTTACTTTAACCTAAGCTATATTTATTGACTAATTAAACCTAAAACTTAATTAATCTCACACTAATTATTTACTTTAACCTAAGCTATATTTATATAAAATTTTTAGTCACTCACTTTTAATAAGGTTATTGAGTGATTATAACAAATAATGCTTACCAAAAACGAAAAAGAATAATTTGAGTGATTAAATTAGACGTAATTTGAGTATTAAAACCTATTTTTAGCAAAAATTATTAAATTGATGTGTAGTACATCAAATTACGTTCCATTTGGAATTATAATGAAAATAATATAGAAGAACATCAAACAATATTAACTAATATTATTGACGATGAGTGTTTATATCAAATTAATTTTAATTTATTATGATTAATTAAATAATATAAATTAATATAATATTAATTGATTAATAGTTAAGCGATGAAAAAAAATACCTTTTGAGATTAAGTTTTAATTACCGTGAAGATAATGCAATAGTAAATCACTAGTAAATAACATTTTAACTTCAAATTTCAGCAGAGATAAAATATTTATAAGTTTGTCTCATCTAGTGGCGAAAAATTACACTATATATGTGTGGTAAACGTTTTTTCTTTTTTATGTATATGTAATATACGTCGAACCTACTTTTGACTAGTTCGTGTGTCTGTTTCTTAAAATTTTGAATTCCCTTCAAGAAAATTCTGACTCCACCACTGGTCTCACTTATTTTAATTTTGAGTGAACAAGATTATCTAATAAATGTTATTGATGAAAAATAACAAATATTTTTTGAAACTAATCAAAATGTGTACGAACTGATTTTGACATTATGATTTTCAAAAATTAGAAAAATGTTAATATATTTTGAGTCGTTAACAAAGACGAGTGACCTTTAATCCACTTACCATGATATGTTGATGATATTTAAATTTTCTTTAATAGCAAATCTAACATGTTAATTTGAAAAAATGAATTAATAATATGATATTCAGACAATTTATTAAATAAGTTTAATAAATTAAAATATTAAAAAAATAAAAGCGCGGGTCAGTCGTGTTTCGACCGGTCCAATTATTTTTCTCCGCCGGCCGACGTGGACCGTGTGGATATTATCAAGCCGTCAAATGCGGCTTAATTTTAGTTTGGTTGTAATCGGAATATATTTGGATATTTTTTAAAAATATCTTTTACCATAAAATATCAACTTATTTATGGGAAAATTTGATTTTATAATTTAAAATAAATATTATGTTGACGTATGAGATATATAATAAATCAAAAGTTTAAGGATTTTTTAAGTTACTTTTTGCATTAAATTTCCATGTAAATGCTTATTCATATCTAGTGTTTATGCTGAATTATTATAATTTATTATTGTTAAGTGATTTAGGGAAATAAAAATATATGTTTTTATTTGTTCTCAAAATTCTTTGGTTTGGTTTTAAAAGTAATTATATTAAATTATTGTCATTTTGGGAAATTTAAAATAGTATTGATCTTTTTACATATTTTACTCTTATTCTTTTTAAATTAATGTAAAAGAGAAACATGGAGTAGCAATAAACTACTGTAAGTAAAAACAATTGTCAGCATCCTTACGAGGAAATGACGAGTTAAATTACTCGTGTTGACGTAGAAATTAGTTTAGTGAGCTAAATTTATCATGCTATTAGAGTTTTATATTTTTATTTGAGCTCTAGAATATAACAACAACAACAACAACATATCCAGTAAAATCCCACTTGTGGGGTCTGGGGAGGGTATATGGTACGCAGACCTTACCACTACCTCGTAGAGATAGAGAGGTTGTTTCCTGAAACC
>JAABOM020000012.1:1824174-1858206 GCA_011800125.2 Solanum clarkiae
ACTTTAATTTACTTAGATTTATTGAATCCATAATGGATTCAATCAAGTTAAGTAAGATAAGCAAACTTTATTTCGTTTCGAAATGTCCGAATTTTCGATTTAGAAGATCAATAAAATATTAGATTTTATTGTTATAGAACACAGAATTCTGTGGAAACAATGATAAATAAATACAAATAGAAAGAGAAAAAAAAAAATACAAAAAATAGAAGAAAAAAGTCATCCAAAGTTATATACAAATCACTACAACAAATTAGATAGCTTCTCCTTTAACCATCCTTGATAGAAAACTCTTCTTCTTCTTTTTTAAATACTGGATTTATTGATTTGACATACGCAATTTCATGTAAATTAAAATAAAATGAACAAATCACAAAAGTTAAAAATAATTAAAAAGTTTTTTTTTTTTTACAAAATAAAATAAACATCTTCTTCATGCTTATTCTTCCTCATTTTATTCCTAACGACGACTACTGTGCCACAGTAGTCCTTTTCTTCTCTCTCTCACCTTTTTCTCTCCTAAAAGGAGTAAAATTCTTCAGAGAAAAGCAGAAGTTATATGAAATTCTTGCAAAAAATCACAATTTTCCTAACAAAGTTTTGATTTTAAACCATTTTTGATTTCATTTCTGGGGTTTTTTTCTTTTTTCAAACACACTGTTGTATAGAGATATATAGAGGGTCGCCGGAAAATGTCAACTCCGCCGCCGGGAAACTCATCGGCTCCTACATCACCGCCTAGTAATTCTACTTCTCCGTCAACTGCTCCTCCTCCAGCGTCTCCGTCGCCACCAGCAACAGCTCCTCCGCCGGCGTCTCCGGCTCCACCGGCAACATCTCCTCCACCTTCGATTCCTGCTCAAGCGCCTCCACCAGCAGCGACAACTCCGCCTCCGGCTTCCTCTGCATCTCCGCCTCCACCAACTACACCTGCTCCGTCCTCCAATCCGCCTCCGTCAACCCCAGCTCCATCTGGGTCTCCTTCTCCACCATCCACCACCCCATCTCCTCCTTTGTCTCCACCGTCACCGCCGGGGAGTGGTAATTCTCCGTCACCCCCAACACCATCTGGGTCAGGGAGGACTCCGGTACCACCTAGTGGAGGGGGTAGACCATCACCGCCGGCGTTGTCTCCACCGTCGTCAGATGATGGTTCATCGGGAATATCAACAGGGGTTGTCGTTGGAATTGCTATTGGGGGTGTTGTAATTCTTGCAGTTTTGAGTTTGTTATTCATATTTTGCAAGAAGAAGAAGAGGAGAAATCATGAACAAGTTAACTATTATGTTCCACCTCCACCACCACAAGGGGTTAAAGGTGAGATCTTGTTTAAATTTGATACTATAAATTATAATATACACATTTTTTGATGGATTATTGAATACATTTTTGTGTTTTTTCTGTTGAAAATGCATGAAAATTTGAGTTTTTGAAGATGTGATTTTTGTTATGGTGTGCTTCATAAACGACCTCTCTATCACCGTGAGCTAGTGTTAAGGTCTTCTTATATTTTATCCTCCACAAATACCACTCGTTGGATTCCATTGGGTATGTTGTTGCTGCTGTTGTTATTGTTGTGCTCCACATTACTTTGCTATTAGCTGTTACGTTTTTCTTTTAATTTCTGCATTGATTTGCTTGAGTCGAGGGTCTTTTGGGGAATAGCCTCTCTATCTCTGAGAGGTAGTGGTAAGGCTTGCTTACGGGGAAGGATCCCACTTTGTAGGATTTCATTGGGTTTGTTGTTGCTTGTTTAAGTTGTGATTTTCGAACTTGAAGATGTGTTTGGACATGCATTTTACTTGGAAAAAATTTGAAGTTTTGAGAGTGTAAGTCTCAAGAATTACAAAACTGGTCTGAGAGTCTGAGCTAGTTTTTGGAAACTTGAAAATATTTTAAGACCAGATTTTCATCTGATCGAGTTTTATGTTGAAATAGATATTTGAAGATAGAGTATCAAAATCTGATTTAAATCTACGACCAAACACTAGCTATATATATATGTATAGTCACTTGAACTCTTCTTGTGAATATTTACTGAATTTTGCGTTGTGATAGAAATTTGTCATCCATTATGTTCAATTTCAGTTCTTGTGATAATTATCAGGAGATTGACATTTAATTTTGTTGTAGAAAGGATTTGTAGAGTTTAAGCATCAGACATTCCGATATTAGTTATCTTCTGTGATAAGAAATGAGGAGCTCGAAAGTTGATAGGTGAAATTTGACTATTTGCATTTACACATTGTAATTTTCTTTATATATATTTGTATTTGAAAGTGGATATCTTTTGATGCTTGCTGTAGTCAGCGTCTCGATGATAATTTGTCATGAGTCATGACTAATCTTAATGTTGTTTGTCAGCTGACCCGCATGGTGTGCCGATGCAACATTGGCAGCAAAACGCTCCACCACAGGCGGAGCATTTTGTTACAATCCCTCCTAAACCGTCTCCTCCACCAGCACGTGCACCTTCATCTCAGCCTCCACCTTACATGAACAGCAGTGGAGCTTCTTCGAATTATTCTGGATCAGAAGTTGCGCTTCCACCGCCTTCTCCTCCCATGTCCTTAGGTTTCTCACAGAGCACATTCACATACGAGGAATTGGTTCGGGCAACTGATGGCTTCTCAGATGCTAACCTTCTTGGACAAGGTGGTTTTGGTTATGTGCACAAAGGAATCCTTCCTAATGGGAAAGAGGTTGCAATTAAACAGCTTAAGGCTGGAAGCGGACAAGGGGAACGTGAATTCCAAGCGGAAGTTGAGATTATTAGCCGAGTACATCACAAGCATCTCGTGTCTCTTGTCGGATACTGCATTACCGGGGCACAGAGATTGCTTGTTTATGAGTTTGTTCCAAACAACACGTTGGAATTTCATTTACATGGTAAATCTATTTCACTCTAATAATACATACCTTGGACATGCTTGATCTGTCCACTAATCAAAATTCTTGTTCTTGTAATATATTAGGAAAGGGAAGGCCTCCGTTGGATTGGCCAATACGACTAAAGATAGCTCTAGGGTCCGCTAAAGGACTGGCATATCTGCATGAAGACTGTACGTTTTCTCTCTTTTCTCATTCTTAAATCATGTTATAATCCTTCTAACCCTTTATGTTACGTGTTCAATATGTTTAATGCATTGTTTTCTCTTCACAGGCCAACCGAAAATCATTCATCGTGATATCAAGGCAGCTAATATACTTCTCGACTTTAATTTTGAGGCTAAGGTAACAGTCTTTTGCACGTGGATCGTAGAACATGTACCATTGTGTTTGTTTGATTTTTGAATCATTGACAATCGATTTTTGCTAATGATACGTTATAATGACATCAGAAGCTAAATTCAGCTGTACTTGTCTAGTAAATCCTGTTTTCCTCAAAGAAACTTTTTTCGCTTTCTCAGGTTGCTGATTTCGGACTTGCTAAGCTAACTTCTGATGTTAATACTCACGTCTCCACCAGAGTTATGGGAACTTTTGGGTACGACTTTGGATTCTTGTGTGATAACTAGTTACTTGCTTATCTCAACCATGTTAGCGATACTCCAGTTGTTAGTCAATGTTAAAGACCTATGTCCTGCTGCTTCATTTCGATGTGATCATCAAGTAGACCTGAATGTGTTTGTTCGTTATTGTCAATCCCCTAGGTATTTGGCTCCAGAATATGCCTCCTCTGGAAAGCTTACGGAGAAGTCAGATGTATTCTCCTTTGGTGTAATGCTTCTCGAGTTAATAACTGGACGTCGGCCTGTCGACACCAGTCAATCATACATAGAAGATAGTTTGGTTGACTGGGTGAGTAGTTACACCGACATCTCTGCCGCATTTGATTTCCTTTCCATCTTCCACCAGTTTTGCATTTCGAGTAATTTGTTGTCGTCACAAAGAAATTACTCTCTTTATGTTTCAGGCACGGCCATTACTCACACGTGCTTTAGAAGATGAAAACTTTGATGCCCTTGTTGACCGTCGTCTAGAAAATCATTATAACCATAACGAGATGGCTCGCATGGTTGCTTGTTGTGCTGCTTGTGTTCGTCATTCAGCAAAGCGTCGACCACGAATGACACAGGTAAATGAGCTGCAACCTTGTACAAATGCTAAAATACTGAATTAGAAACTAAAAAAGCGCTATGTTTGATGCTCTATTCTGCGATCTTAAACTGCTACGCGGTATAATTGAGCAGGTTCTCCGAGCCTTGGAAGGAGATGTCTCGTTATCTGACCTTAACGAAGGGATTAAACCTGGACACAGTACAGTATACAGTTCATATACAAGTTCAGATTATGACACACTTCAGTACAATGAAGACATGAGGAAATTCAGGAAGATGGCACTCGCGACAAGTCAAGAATATGGTAGTAGTGATCAGTACAGTAATCCGACGAGTGAATATGGGCTAAACCCGTCTGGATCAAGTAGCGAAGGCCAACAGACGACAGAAATGGAAACGGGGCGGATGAAGAAAGACAGCAGAGGATTCAATGGAAGTAAAGGCTTCAGTTGATATTCTTAGTACAAGAAAAACTCCATTTCTGTATAATCTAACTCTTTAAGATATGAATGCTTCAACAGTTGCATAAAAGGGATGATTTACTTGGTTAATATACAGTTTTTTTCTTCTTAAAATGATTGTATTTATACTGTCAATTCTTTTTATTCAATGCTTCAATTGTAGCATTGATTGTTTTGTCCATATCTATGAAGACTTATTCCTTGATTTTTTAATTTTTTTTTTGGTTCTGTGTGAATTTGGCATATTGGATTTGAATTAGTTGATTGGTAGATGACAAAACTAAGCAAGTTGTATGTAATATTTTATGTAATTTATTCAACTTTTTGAGTTGTCTTTCTTTGAATCAAGCTGTCAGGGCACACTGCTGACTTTTTTTTTTGTTTTGCAACTTATACCGGTGTTCGAAAATAGCTTCTCTATCTTCATGACCGTGAGGTAGGGTAAGATTTGTGTATGCTCTTATTCTTTTCAGATTGTACTTGTAAAATTACGTTGAGTATGTTTTTATTGTTTTTCTACCTCTGTGATCATGAAGTAGGGTAAGATTTACGTACACTCTTATTCTTCTCAAACTGCAGTTGTGAAATTACGTTGCAAGATGTGTATGTACTTCGTGTGGAGAAGCATGTTAGATTCTTTAGAGTACATTCTATGGCATAATTTGAGGACAGTTTGTGTACATTTTTACTATTTCATCAAATACCTACGACTACCTCTCACCGACAAATGTATATGCTAAACTTTTTCTATCTAATGCTTTTTGCTTCTGTTACATTTGTACCTAGTAGCGGAGCTAATTTTTGCGAGGGGAATCAATTGACGCCTCTTCATTAGAAATTAGACAGTATAAGACATTTTAATATAATTTTAATTGACGACTAAATACAACAATTTTGAAACTGTACATCTAGACATTTATCTATATATAATTATGTCCTATTTAAATTCTTGAATGGAATTATAAAGTGGTCCTTTGTGGGGGTAATTCTTTGTTCACATGTTCCACAAAAGAAAAGCAAAAGTTAAAAAGACAACCTTTTTGCACATGCAAGAAAAACATGGGGACAAGTCACACAACAAGTTGCTAAGATCTCACTATATTTATTTGACTTTACTACTTACAATAGCACATGGGTTATTCTGCCAACTGTTTTTATCTTATCTGTTGGTTATATAGTATTCTAGTATGTTTGTTGGTTAATCATTTGTTTGATGGTGTTGGGTGACCAAATGGGTGGGTCTAGGGTTGAAGGTTCTAAGCTTGCCCTCATCTCGATTTATGTGATGGTATTTGATTGGATTTCTAAAGAAAGACAGTATACCAAACTTGTTTCAGCAGATAGATTTGTTCCTTTAGGTCAGGGGCGGAGCTACCCCTTTGTTGGGAGTTCATTTGAACATTCTTCGACGAAAATTTATATTATTTATACATGATTAAAATAATTCTTTTTTATGTATATAGTAGATATTGAATCCCTTTCGACTAATTCGTGTGTCTGTTTTTTTAGATTCTGAACCCCTTATAAACAACCCTAGATTTGCCACTCCTCTAGGTATTAACCCATGTCGTCGACGACGTAGTCACATAGACAAAGGGTCTCATGATACTGAGAATGAAAGTTTTTATATTTTTTATTAAAAAAATTGTGATCTAAAACATTTCATTAAGAGTAAAATGAGAGTTCAAAGTTAAACTTTCACTACATAGAGAAATGTATCATTCATTCAGAATTTGACTAAAAAGAAAAGAGTGTCACATATATTTAAACACCTGGAGTATTACATATGATAAACTATTGGCAGAGCCATTCTTGTTCAAGGAAGGTCATTGACACTCGTTCGCTGAAAAATTATACTGTATAAATCTATATGTTGAATCTTGTTGATTTTTTTGCATGCTTATTTTCTTGACATTTCAATTCTCTTAGTGAAAATTTTGCCTCTATTACCATCTCAATTGTATAATCGACGAACGCACATACAAACTCCAGTATAGTCCATTTGTGGAAAAATTTTGGGCCAAATATGAAGACTGGGAGCAAAATATACCAAGCTGTGGCCCATAAATAGATTTAAGAAGAAATGAATAAGAAAACATTGGCCCATTACAAGTGATTTGATCTCATGGGCCTTTGCCACTTTTAGGTGCAAAATGAGAACTGAGTGACAAAGGAAGTTGGGACTAGTTGATGAGTTAATTATATTTTTTTGTATACAAAAATTGTAATGAAGGTTATATACAACAATAATATATTTAGTATAATTTTACAAATAGAGTCCGATAAGAATAAGGTATGCGATAAATCTCATCCCTCTCCAAAGGCGAATTTAGTCCTCTAGCTAAACTAGTCAACACTCGATTACGTGTATCATTTAGTATTTTTATAACATGTGTATTGACATATAATAGTATATTAATTTTAAAAATTATATATATAAATACCTTATTTTAAGGAGAGACAACAAATTCATGTTCCCCATATTCTATCTATAAATTTGCCTTTGTTGTCTATCTTTATGGGGAAAATATGTTATTTCTAATAAACCCTCGACTTAAGTCAATTATATAAGTGGTCAACAATATAATCCTCCCGTTTCATTTACTTGATTCATATTGACTAGACACATTCATTAAGAAAGCTTTTATTAGAGATTAATTTCACTAAACTAACCTTGTTCATGATATTTTGAAATTCTAAATCTGACTACTACATTATTTTGTATAGTTATTTAATATTAAAGATAATATGAGAAAAAAAATAAAAATACCTAACAAACAAAAATTTATTTTAGCGAGGTGTTGAGTAAAATGAAACCCATAGTAATACGTAATGATTGGCATATTGATTGGCATAATACATTAATCTGTACTTTAACTAAGCCTCAATTGTCATTTATTTCATCCATCTTTAAATGTGCACAATTATTTATTTAAACTTGTATAAAATTGAACAACTAGACACACATTTCCTATATAATATAATACATTTTGGATGTCACTTAAGACATATCTATTGACATAGTACAAAATGTGTCCTTTAACTTAGCCTCAACTGACATCTATGTCGTCCAACTTTTGATGTAAATAAATAATCACTTAAACTATCATAAAACTGAGCAACCACACACACATTTCCTATATGATATAATATACATAGAACATCACTCGTAGAACACAAATTGGCCACGGACGTTATATAAGATGCATATCTTTGTTTATTAAATTCTATAGTTTAAATGTCTACTTATTCACGTCCAAAACTAGAGAAGTTAAAGTCGAGCTAAATGACAAGTTGATCTATTATGTCATCTAGATTGATTTTTAAATCTCTCTTTTTTTTTTAAAAAATTAGATTTTTCTTGAAATGGAAAGAACTCACTGATATTAACTACCAATTCAAATTCAACACATATTGAAATCAAGAAACTCTGTACAATTGTTGCAGATAAAATCTATACTAAATCCAATGATAACTCTACAGTTCCTCTCTCCATTCTCTTCAACACCTTCAAAAAACCCAAAGTTTTCAATTTTTAATTCCAACCCTTTATCTAGAACCCTTCAATTCAATGACACCCATTTCAAATCTTTCATAAAAACCTCCAAGATTCTACCTTTCCAGTGTTTTACATGTAGCAAACCTCAAAATCTGAGGTTTAGGTGTAAAGGGGTTAAAGATGAGACAAAGGTGGTTGTGGACCGTGACGGCGGCGGCGGTGACGGTGGCGGAGATGGTGGCGGTGGTGGTGGTGGAGATGATGAGAAATCAGAGAAGCAAAATGGGGTTTTTCCAGAATGGTTGGATGTTACCTCAGATGATGCAAAAACTGTTTTTGCAGCTGTGGCTATATCACTTGCATTTAGGTCATTTGTGGCTGAGCCAAGGTTTATACCTTCATTGTCTATGTATCCTACATTTGATGTCGGAGATAGAATTGTAGCTGAGAAGGTAAGTTTTTTTGGTTTGTTTTGATTATATGTTTGTGAATTTGTTCTTTTGGGATGAGCTGAAATTTGTTTTGTGTGCTAACAAAAGTGTAAACATTGGTAGCTGCCGGAAACAACCTCTTTATGTAGTGGTAAGGTCTGCGTACACCGGTGAGATTCCACTGGATATGTTGTTATTGTTAGTAGCTGAAATGATTGGGAAGCTACATGTAGGGTGTAGGATCTTTTAATGGTGTGAGACCTCTTGGGAAAGACCGCACTGGATCGTATGAAAGTGGACAAGATCACACCTTGTAAGAGTATCTTTGGGTTGGCTGAGCCCAACAAACTTAAATGAAGGCGTGAGCATTCATGTAGCCGACCCCAAATTGGGGCTGAGGCATAGTATTATTAGTAGTTATTGTTTTGTTGTAAGCGTTGATGTTGTTGAACTTTATACAAGCATTGTTGGTCTTGAGTCTGGATTAAAGGAGGAGGGTTAAGGTAGTTCGAATGCCAGTGTAAACATAGTCTAACTATGACGAGTCACTAAAATGAGTAGGGGTGATTCATATAAGTGGAACCTGACTAGTTTCGGATTGAGGTGGAATTGATTATAGAAGGTGTTGATATAGTTGGACACTGTTTTGCTGCTGAATATTTCACTCTGATTTAACTAATGACAATTCACAATTGATTTGGAAACTTGTAGCTGAAAAAGCAATTCTTTATTTGACTATATGTTTGTGACTTATTGTTTGAATGGAGTTAAACTTTAATGAAGTAGTGAGCATTTCATCTAGCCGACCCCAACAACAACACCATATGCAATGAAATTCCACGAGTGAGGTCTAAGGAGGGTAAAATATACGCAGACCTTACCACTATCTCATGGAGATAGAGAGGCGGTTTCCGAAAGACCTAAGGCATAGTATTAGTAGTATTTGTTGTTGTTATTGTTGATGTAGTTGAACTTCACAAGCATAGTTGGTCTTGAGTCTGGATAAAGGAGGAGGATTAAGGTAAGGTTGAATACAATAACAATGCCCGATGTAGTCTTGCAAGTGGGGTATGGGGAGGGTAGGATGTATGCAAACCTTACCCCGACCTTTATTGGGTAGAGAGGTTATTTCCAATAGTGGCATAATTGATATATAAGGTGTCCATAAAGTTGGACACTTTTTTTGCTGAATATTTCGTTCCGATTTAACTAGTGACCATTGACAATTGATTTGGAAACTTGTGGCTGAAAAAGTAATTTTTATTTTGAATTTAGTTTGTGAATTTATACCTTTGGTTGCTGATGACGTGCAACTTTGCTAGCATAGTCGGTCTCAAGTTTTGCATAAAGGAGGGTCAAAGCATGTTGAAGGAGTGTAAAGACAGCCTAACTATGATGAATCATTAAATCACAAGTGGTTCATTTAAGCTAACGTTGATTAGTTCACGATCGAGGCATAATTGATTTATAAATTGTACACTTTTTTGCTGAATATATTCTTCCGATTTGACTAATGACAGTTGATTTGATTAAGTTACCAATATTTGATTATGTGGACAAATTGAAATTTAGGGGAATCAAATGTTGAAGACACTTGAAATGCAGAGGACGACGTTGTTGTGGAGTTTGTGCTTATTGGTCCTCCTGGACCTAAATGTTGAATTTGAAATGATTATGTCAGTTTCAGGAAGTATAGGCAGTACGTTGAAATGTTGAATAGTTGAATTTGAATATGATTTTAGGATTATAGTAACTTATTGTGATTAGTGATCGGTTTGCTGTTATTATCAATTGTAAATGCATCATACTACCTGCAAATTGCATCATCGTTCTTGTAATAGTGTTTGAAATTAATGCTCAAGCGTACTTGTGTTGCAACCATATAAAGACTAGCTGAGGGTATGTACATACATATGTTTAAGCCTCCTACATCATCTTGTTGGGATAAAGTTTAAACCTCCTGATGAGTCGGTTCTTTCCATCTTATTTGTCCTCCATGTGTGCAATTGTTAACATGACGAGTCAATTATTTTGAAGTCATTCTTGTTCGTCACTATGCTGGTATTGTGGTTTGTAGGTCAGTTACTATTTTAGAAAGCCATGTCCCAACGACATAGTAATATTCAAAAGTCCTCCAGTTCTTCAGGAGGTAGGATACACAGATGACGATGTCTTTATCAAGAGGATTGTTGCAAAGGAAGGTGATATTGTCGAGGTGAGTTCACTGGATAATCGAAGCAAAATAGTATTATATTTGGAACTTGAACTGCTTAATTACCAGCCACCACTAGTTTATGTTATGTTGAGTTTCTTCTTCTCTCCTAAATGGCTATAGAAGCAACTGAATTGGTTGATGGAATGCCTTAGGTGATAATGCCCTCGTATTTCATTTCTGCTATGTTCCCTCCACAGTTAGAGTTGAGTCTTTCAATATCCACGTGCTTATCTTTTTGTCAAAAAGTGCACTGACATACTCGATCTTCTTCAAATCTTTTCCAATAGCTTTACATAGATGTTGATATATAAGCCTCGTCATTACCCAAGTGGTCCAGGATAGAATTGTAACATCAATGTGCGTTGTCAAGTAGCATGCTTCTCCGCCATTTGATTCCACTGATGAGATAGTCCTCAACAAGCTTTTTTGGCATCTAACTACATTTTTTCTTTATTAAGTGACCATTTATGTAAATTCATACACTATGAAGTGCCTCAAATCGTAATGACGGATTGTATCTAGGATTATGTCTTCAATCTTCATCATTACAAAATATTCTGCTAGTTCTCTTAAGCCGTACAATCCACCATTTTAATCATAAACTTGAACTCCACCTCTCTTCTTTAATAAAAATAATTGATTTGGAGACTATCCAATTTTACTTTCATTTTTCTGTTCTTAATCCTGTCTTCCCATTAATTATTTTACACCGTCATTTTCTTCCTGACAATTTCGTGAAATCAGAACGAGAGCTTCACAATAGACCCTTGTGGTCTAGCTCTTCCTCAGACCCTGCATGTTGCGGGAACTTTAATGCAACGGGCTGCCCTTTTTTCTTTTTGAACCAGAGCTTCAATTTGAGATAAAGAGTACAAGGCTTACTAGTTAGGAACTCATCAGCTGTGTAAGGTATTGTTAGATTCTAAATCCTAATATAGAAAAGGATGGTCAGGGGAAGTATGCCTTTCATATACAATACAAAAACAAGACCGCTTTCATCCCCTTAGTGATGAATCTCCATACTACAGCAAGATGCTTCGTCTTAAAGGAGAAGATCATGACATTCGTGAGAGCGAGGGTCAATCTATCTACAAAAAGCATTTAAATAGTTGCTATTTGTCTTTTTCTTCCTGTTTATTTTGGAGGGGTTAGTTGGTATTACCAAATTGCCAGAAATATAAAAGGAAATATTTTGGTGATTCTTGGTAGTGCAGGTTCATGAAGGAAAGCTGATCGTAAATGGGGTTGCAAGAAATGAAGATTTTATAAACGAGGCACCCAAATACGAAATGACACCAGTGGTATGTTCTATTTTTACTGATTCATGTAACTCAGCAATCCGGTTTCCTCCAATTCATTTCCTTAGGAAGTTTCGAATTTACAAAACTATTGGCTCATCCAGATTTGACTACCAAAAACCATTATAGTGTGGCTTATGTTGCTCAGACTCTATTAAAAGTAGTTCATTTTTGGAGGATCCAACACTGGTGCGACATCATTTTTGAAGAGTCTGAGCAACAGTGATGGTGGCAAAGTCTGTTTAAATGTACTGTTCTTACTGTGTCTTATCCATGTCGTACTGCAGCGTGTACCTGAAAACTCAGTTTTTGTGATGGGCGATAATCGGAATAACAGCTACGATTCACATGTTTGGTGAGTTCTCCCTTCTCTGAAAAGCTAGAGCGTCTCCTATTAAATCAAATATGCTCACCTTATTTCTCAATTTCTTTGTAACAGGGGAGCACTTCCCGCGAAAAACATAATAGGCAGGTCCATATTCCGGTATTGGCCGCCAAATAGAATTGGCGGGACACTTCTTCCTGAAGGTTGTGCTGTCGACAACAAGGAGAGTAGTTTAACAACTCCTCAATAACTCGTTGGCCTGAAAACTTGCGATTTTTCTTTTTGGGAATTGACATGAAAATTGAAAAAGTGAGCATCTATTCATTGTTTGGTCTCGTTAGAGGTAGGATGTAATGAAATGTATATTAGCAGGTATATATCTTGCGTATACGCCACACACAAATTTTTATTGAGTATGTTGTTATTTGTCTTTATTTCTATCAATCTCAAATGAAGCCAAAGATTCACTATTTTGGGATATGATAGAATAAAACAAAAATAAATCTTTAAATTATTTGCGCTTCTTTCAATTGAGAAGTAATAGTCAATGCAACTTTCGACGCTCATCATGGGTCAGTCGTATTATGTTTTTAATCATAGGGGTCAGGCTACGTACATCCGCCCCCCTCCCCCTTACCTGAGGCATAGGGATAATGTTGTTGCTGTTATTTGTATTTGACACATACTTTCCATCCACCTTAAGTATCGACTTCCTAGAAAACTAGTGAACTTCAAAACAAATATTAATGATCTCAATTGAGCGAGTCTCTGCAATGCCATTCTTATACTTCTATGTTAAAGGTCTTCCTTTCATAATAAAAAGGAGAGATCCTTTCATTTTTTAAAGAAAAAAAAACTAGAACCATAGTTAGTATACTCCAAATTATAAACAATACGGTAAGATCCAATGGGTACTTTTATCAGTTTCTCTCTCAAGGGGTATTATTGAATATTGTAGATATTAACATCAAACTATAATTAATACTGAATATTGTAATTACTGAACCTCCAATTAATTGACAAAAGATGGATTACATTCATTTTGAAATAACACAAATAAGCAATGCTCCAACTTCGATACCTTGATTCATAAATCTGTCCAATACAAGTGCAATCATCAATCTACAATCTATCAATTACACCAGCATGAAGTGATGAAAATGCTTCACCCTTGAAGTGTAAATATGGAGAAAATCCTATTGAGAGTGACAACCTCAAAAGAGGGATACACAGTCCAGATTAGCCGGGCCTCCATGAACAATCCAATAAGACCATGAACTAAATCTAGATCTTTCTCCACAACTTCAAAAGTAATCCCATCTTATTTTTGTGTTATACATACATATATACTCTATGAACAACGAACACAACAAAGGACAAATCAAATTCTAGAAAGGGCTACAATTCGTGGCGTCATCAAATTCTCTTGGTTCACCGAAGGTTCTATTTCATCCTGAGAATCAGATGTAATGAGTCAATCACTACGTTTGCATTCAAACATGGGATGCAAACTCAGATGACAATAAATACAGCATCATTTTCTCTGGGTTGAATGTTGAAAAGGAGCAAAATCAGACTGCCGGTGGAGTCACTATTCCAATAGCTAATAATCTTTAAAAACAAATTAAAAGGAACACAAATAACATGAAAAATTTAAAGCTTGAAGAATGGAAAACCGGAAGAAGAAATCTGAGACTAGAAAAATAAACAGGTGAATCTAATTGACTTCAATAGAGACGAATGCGCTAACAGCATGACGAAAATTCGGACTAAAAACATAGGATAAAAACCAGATGTTATGAAAGAAACCATTTTGGCATTCAGATCCCTGCATCAATACAGCCAGTGTCAGTTACACAATCCAACATTAACCACTTCACTACCAGCTTAGTCATGTCCAGGGAGGCCGTATCAATAAACATGCTGCACCTACCCTCAACCTCCCAACCACATAACACTTCCAACCCCCCTCAAAGTCGCTCAAATATGAAGTTACAAAAACTTAAAAGGGCATCAGTTCTCCAAGGTGATAGCATCAATGAAAGATTCAGACGCAAATTACCCATTTACGATATAAAAGATTCATCATTTGCCCATACAGCTAAAGTTAAAAAATGAATAAACAAAAAGAGGACAAGTGAAGAATTAATCAACGAACGATCAGAACCTGTCGGGATTCACGCTTTACATCATAAAATGTATTTCAGTGGATTGACAGACTTATGAATTCTATCATCACTTCGTTCATCCTCAAGAGAAATTAATAAAAATAATTCTGTTGAAACTAAAAAATAATAGTGCTCAGAACTTCTTAGAGGGTAGTGTAAGCCATCACAGACCAAAAGTCTCCGACACTATGAATTTTCATCAAAGCACCATAAAGGTAAAAAATAATTTAAAAATCTCAAAACAAACACTAAATACAACAGAAGAATAAGTGATTTAACATAAAAATTTTCATAATAGGACTCAGTTTATGGGTGGTGATATATCAGGATGGTCGGCAAGGTGGTTTAAACACCATTACGACGAACGAGACCAATAGATATAAGTCGTCACAGTCCCATAAACTACAATTTTCGAAAAAAAATTAGCAATAAATAACCTAAAAAACAGATTTTTAACACAAAACAAAAGAGTCATCAAATAGGAGCGAAAGACTAAAGAGTGTTTTATAATCACAAAGATTTCATTTTAACTATGCTTTTAATCATAGTTTAATAATAACAGCAGCTAAAATAAGAATTTCTTTTATTTGAAACATAAACACTATAAGCTGAAATCTGGGAGAAGATATATAATTGGCCTCATAGAGAAGATTAGGCTTTCAACATGACGAAAATTCAGTCATATGCTTGTCTATAAAAGAAATTTAATCATAGGCCAAGAACAATAAAACAAATAACAACAACATACAAAATGAAATCCTACAAGTGAGGTTTAGAGAGGGCAAAATCCCACGAGCAAGGTTTCATATTAGACATCAACAGACATGTTAACTCAGGTATAACATACTTCCCAGCATATAGCACTCACCAATTTGAATACTATCAGAACTAACTAGATAATATAACATCATTGTTAGGATCAAGTATTCTTTTCAGGCCAAATGTAGATAAGATTGAGGAAGAAATGTAGCAATTTGTTCGAGGCCGTAATCAATACGAAAAAACAGTTTGACAGGCACGGAGAATTGCTATATATATGGCCAACCTTCAATGCAAATGTGTGTCATTTTCAAAAGACACCCTTGCTCTGCTAATTGGCTGTCTTAAGACAAAAGGCAAACAAAAGATCAAATTAAAAAAGCAAAAAGTTTCAAGGGCATCAGTTCTCCAAGGTGTTACCATCAAAGAAAGATTCAGACGCAAATTACTCATTTACGATATAAAATACTTCCTCATATGCCCATAGGACTATAATTATATAAAAATTAACAAAACAAAATCACAGTTAATGGAGGATTATTATTTAATAAATAAAAGATCAGAACCTGTCGGGATTCACTCTTTACATCATAAATGTATTTCAGTGAATTAACATATGAATTCTATCATCACTTCATTCCTCCTCAACATAAACTATTTAACAATTGTTGGTCACTACAAACTAAACACAGAAACAAAATAGTGCTCAGAACTTCTTAGAGGGTTGTGTAAACCATCAACGACAAAAAGCCTCCGAAACACAAGATTTTTTCATCACAGCACTACAAAAAGAGACTTAAATCCTATGTTGCTCGGACTATTCAAAGGTGTCGGCGAGTTTTGCCAAAAGTAGTATATTTTTGGAGAATCCAATACTAGGTGTGACATTGAAAGTGAAGAGTCCACGCAACTTAGCTTAAAGCATCACAAATTTAACAATTAATACATAAACCAAGGATCATAACTCTAAATTAAAACAAAAATAAGCTTAACTATAGGACTCAGTTTATGGGTGGTGATATATCAGAATGGTCGTCAAGGTGGATTTAAACACCATTACGACGAACGAGACCAATAGATATAAATCGTCATTGTCCATTAAATCTTTCAATTTCTCAAAAAACAATAAATCATCCAAAATTCATATTTCACACTAAAAAGAGTCATCAGATAGGAGCGAAAGACTAAATGAAGTTTTATAATCACGAAGATTTCATTTGAACTATGCTTCTAATCATCATATGACCCAGTTAATACAGCAAACCAAAAAAAACGATTTTTTCCGAATTTTCGAGCACAAAAAGCAGAAATCCGGAAAAGAAAAACAAAAAAGCAGAAAAATTTGGCCTCATAGAGAAGATTAGGCTCACAACATGATGAAAATTCAGACATATGAGCGGGAGCCTTTTGAGGTACTGGGCTATGTTGTTGTTGTTGCTTGTCTATATTTAAGAGTTTTAATCATAGGCCAAAGGAAACACAACAAAACAGAACAAATCTGACATAACTTAACTGTACAATCGAAGGGCTAGAGCTTACTCTTATGGAGGAAAGTGAAAGCTGTAAAACCCTAGATCAGAAGAATGAGTGATTGAGCTCAATGGGGACGAAGGTGATTTATATAGAGAACACTGGCGGTAGCTAGGGTTTAGTGATGGGCCTATTAATGGAGCGGGCCGATATGGGCTTGTGGGCTAAATGTTCGATTGGGTTCTTTACACTATGTATACGGTCTCATGTATTTATTTTTTCAAATAAATATTATTTACCTATAAAATTTCTTAAAAGGTAAATTAACAAAATTATCTTTCCATTTATAATTTTTTAAGAAAACGTATAGAAAAGACGATAGAACAATTATTAGGAGAAAATGGGTGAGTAATTGTTTTTAGCTAACTCAATACCACCCCTCCAAATTAATAGGAACAAATGAAAGAAAGGATTGTTGGTACGATTTTAAACAAAACACATTTGAATTATTAGTTGTTTAAGTTTTATATTTAAATTTCATGTTGGAAATAAATAACTGAATAACTGATAGTTAAAGTGAGTTACGTGGAATGGGTATAAAGCTAAGGAGCTAGGTGAAGATAAAATGTATTGTTGGAAGGAAGTGATGAAGCCTTAATTTTATTTAAAAGGTGTAACAATTAAAAGAAGTAAAATCACGAAAAGTCAAAAAATATCAATGTGTAATATATCTATGACACATAAAACTAAACAGTATAATTTTCTGATCAAGAAGTATTAATTGACACCCCTCAAATAAATTTAGCTCCAACACTGTTGGAAGGTGAGGAGGACACAACGATGCCACATTCACTTATGGAACTTGTTTTCCATACTTTCATGGTTGTTGATGGATTATCCAACATGATTTTAACGCTATAATACAAATCCCAACAATCCCAATGTTAGATTTAACCCTAACTTCCAAAAATTAATAGTCTTAATGTTGTCTTCTTCATAATCAAGTACTAGTGATATAACACATTCAATATGACCTACTTAAAAGTTAGGAATAAATAAAGTATAAGAAGAGAAACAGATTAACTTGAAATAGCAACCAACTATATTTCCAAATCATGACTACTACTACTTCCACTACATTTTACACTGCAGCATAGTTGTCACATAGGTGACCTGAATCTAACATCTCAAATATCAAGAAAATTAAAAAAAAAAAAAAAGAAAACTTTCGTGAACAGCGGGAAAATTGATGAATGATGAGACGTTCAAGGAAGCAAATATGTCGTGGTTCCAAGAGTCTATCTATCGCGTATAGACTTTAAGGGAGTAGTGGCCATTTTATCAGATGTGGTTTCTGTAAGGTCAACTTCTATCGACTTGAATACTTCCTGGATCCAGCGTTGACAGTATCTGAGGCATCGACATGCCACCAGATACAACAATCTCTGCAAAGAGGAGGAAAGAGTACACCGGAAAGTGCATCAAGCATGAGCATAATTATCTTGATCAAAATTGTACTGGAAAAAAGCTCACATTTATAGAACAACTCAATGCATATATTTTCAAGAGAATTTGATGATGAAAAGATCTCTTACCTATCCCTTCGCGGACAGACAAGTTTGGTCTAATAACATCTTTTGCATTAACAAGGAATATATCACCAATGTAAAGATGATTTGTAGGTACATACACACAGCACAGCTCTTCATCTCCTGAATAGTTCTGGATTTGGACGTTAAAGACAAAGAAGTGCACAAAGTGAATATCAAATAAAATGGACGAAAGATGTAATTGTACATAATATATATGATCCTAATGTTACCCATAAGGGAAACTTGATAGTCCAGTTGGTTGACTATCCAAACTTTCACCTTGCTAGTGAGGGTTTCAAAATTTAAAAATCAAATTTACCCCTTCACTTTGCGAAAAGGATCATATTTGCCCTCAGCTATATTTTCCGTGCTTCTCCCTAGGTTACCCAAGTAGCTCAAATATATCCTGATCTGTTAAAAATGTCCAAAGTGGACACTCAATCCCACGTAATCCTGTAAACACCTTTCCATTCTTTTTCTTCCAGCTCCTTCACCATCACTGCCACCAATATTACCACCACCATATTCACCATACAAATTTTGAAGTCTTCACTTCAAAGAAAGGAACTGGAAAAACACATTTGGATTTTTCCAACATCATTTCGTTCATATGAAAGACCCATCCCAACTCTCGTCCATTTACTCACAAAGCATGCTTAAAGCCGGATATTTTTAGATTTTGTATTTTTATTTTATTCTTAGGTCATACATATAACGGCTTGGAGAACCAGCTTGAGTTGAGTAATGTCACCACTGAATCATATCGGTAGTATTTATTTTGCAAGCATGAAGACCTTAGTGAAATCTTGCAGGAATTGAATGTCCATGTTGGACGTTTCTAATGGAGAAGGGGTTTGAGCTACTTGGATAACTATAGGGGCACTTTTGCACCGAAAATATAACGGGGGTAAACTATGATCCTTTTTGCATAGAAATGGGGCAAATTTGACCCTTATCGCCCCCAAGAAAATGGCTACACAGGCCCACCATGTAATAAGAAATTTCAAAATGGTCTAGAAAAAGTTGACAGTTGAATTCTTATTATTGACTAATACAAACAAAGCACATAATCATTGGCATACCTGCAGGATGACAGATGAGGTAATGAACCCAAAGGCATATTCACCAATGCGTGGATGCCTTATTATGGCGACCTCCTTGAAAGCTTGTGTGTTCTGATCTGCAGTAGAAGATTATGCATCAATCATCACTCTCCAACTGAAAGCTATTTCGTGAAAATAGTCAGAAACTGTAAATCCATAAGCATACCTGGAGATATGGCAGAGCTAATTTGCTTTGAAGCATTATAGATATGCCGAACAAATGGCATTCTTTTGATGAACCACTCCCCAAGACTCAACACTGAAGTCCCCAACCATGATGACATGAACACCCCGACCAAAAAAATGAAAGTGATTGAAGTCATAAATCCAAGACCTGATCAGAATAGCCACAGAAAAGGAGGTAATCTCAGAAGATGAGTATTCACCAACATGAGCTGCTAATGTATCACAAGAAACAAGCCTTAACCTATTATGGCTGACATTTACATATGGTACCATAAAACTATTTGCTAATTCATCTGGAGTGCTTTCTTCTTTAGCATAACAGTGCATTTAATGTCCAAAGAGAGATTAAGTCTATTTCTTAATAACTCCATGAAATGAGTCAGTGTCATCAATAAGGGGCAAATGCTTACCAAAAACATCAATTCCAAGTTGAGCATAGATTGGAGAGAAAAAGCCATCCACAAAATGAATAAACCACCATGTTATGTAGAAGGTGACTGCTATAGGAAATAGGATGACACTGCAAAAGGATGTCAGTGAGTGACAACTAGAAAAGTAAGGAGTAAGGAAGAACATCTTCCTTAATCACAGCTAACCGTGAAGATAAAGACTAATGTTTATAAGCATATCCTGCTACTCATTTCCCACTATACTTACAAGCAGCAGAGTGGACTGTGGTTTAGTTGCTTCCTAACCAATGCATTCTTACTCAGTATAAGATCAACAGCATAATCCAAAAAAGAAGAATGCTCTTTCTGGTGATAGATGTGTTACCTAAATGATTTTTACCGTCTTGCCATAATCATATTTACCAACAAAGTGGGTAATGATGAGTTAAATGGAGTAATATGGTCAATGAGGATTCACACAAACAACCCCAACTTCTTTGAAACTGAGGTCTAGTAGTTGTTGTTTTACTACATTGTAGGAACAGCTTGGCTACAAGCGTTACCTCTAGTTTGTTTTAACAGCTGATCAAAGTCCTCACAACAACTCTGTTGCTTACTGATGTTTCAAAATTAATTGTCTTTGTTCTGTTAGCTGGAAAGTGTTTCTATTTTTAGTTCTTCCGACAGAAGCTAAAAGTGCGCAGTACAGTAATCAAGGGACCTTGAAAAGTGCAAATTCCTAATCCTTGTAACAGAAGCTAGAAGGTGGGTAATAGAAGCCTGGATCAGTTCCTCTGTAGGCATGAACCCTTGCTTAACTAGTGCTTGTAAATCATCCTTCTGGCGCTTTGTTGTTTCTTCCTAAAGTTTATTTTCTAAATGCAAGGAACCAGACAAAAAGATACAGCCTCTCTCTAGAACAATGGGAAGATTGAAGAGGAGAGAATCATTTTTACCATCCAGTCATGAATTTCTTAGATGCCCAGCTCCTAACAACTTTAGAGAAAGTCTGCAGTTGCAAAAAACATACAGTTTTTGTCAGATAATGAAAAGAGAATTCAAGCTTAAAATATGAAAGCAAGAGTCGAGGAACAGTACCATGATATTCACAATGACAGTCCAGTCAATGTGCAATTAAGCTTAAGATACGAAAAGAAAGTAAACTAAGTTACAAGATATGACGATAGGTCCAGTCACTATGAAATTAAGCTTAGGATATGAAGAGCAAGTAAACTAAGTTATTAGCTATGACAACAGACTTTGGCACACTTATCAAATTTAGACTAGTGATGCAAGAGAATGAAAGAGAGGAAAAGCAATAAATAGAAGGAATCAGATGAGAAGAAGAGAGAGAACTAAGTTATAAGCTATGACAACAGTTTTTGGCACAATTATCAAATTTAGACTAGTGATGCAAGAGAATGAAAGAGAAGCAAGTGAAGAGTAGAAGGAATCAGATGAGAAGTCGAGAAGAAGAGAGAGAAAAATGGCAAACAGCAAAGACAAATAGAAGACCAATAAGCAAACTAAACAATTCCTCCCAACAGCAGAAAAACATTAATGCAGAAGCCAAAAGCGCCACGATTCTTATATTTATGTGCAGTGCAGCACTGCAGGTAATGTAATAGTTAATCAACGAATCAAGTATGGTGCATGTGAAAAGTTCTTTAAACTGGGCTTAATATCATTTTGACACAATAGATTTTCCAGGGAAAATTTGATTGGATTCCTTTAGGCTTTTGTTATATTAACTAGTTAAAAGGATATTTCTCAAGAAAAATATCTTACACTGATTGATGCAAGCAATATATATCTTTTAAGGGATCTATATATAATTTGATATAACCGAACAGCAGTAGTATATTTCTTGCTATGTTTTCTTTGTTTTACTCCATACCAATTACGTCCTCCACCTATACGTAACCATTATTTTCGTTTGGTTCCTCACATCTCATACAGATCACCAAGCATCACTCCCATGCTCCACCTAGCACCGGCTAGTACTATTAGATACTACCAACTGTTATACTCTCCCAAATATGCCACAACAAATTAAGGCTTGAATTGATCACTCTAACACCAGTTCTAATGCAATCTAGCACAGGGACAGACAGGAATATCCACAGATGTAGAAGTGTAGCATGCCATAGATGTTACACCATGAAATGAACACAAAACATTAATGCCACATCCAACAGAACTCAAACACATGAAAACTGAGGGTAGGACATCCAAATAATATACTGTACAGATTTATTTTTACCTCTGATCAACAAAGTATATCATAGATTTGTACACAATGCTTATGTCCAACTTTAAATCAGATACACACACTCATAAATTAAAAGACATCCTATGTAACATAGTCTGGCCCATCATGTAAAACACATATTGGTAGTTTAAAAAAAAAGGCATAACAGATGATTTAGAAAAGTCTCCAACACCTAATAGGATATAACACACAAAGCTTTTAGAAACTTTCTGCTTCATATAAAAGATGATTGAAGAAAGCCTCTTAACACCTAAGAGGAAATAGTACACAAAGCTTTTAGAAACTTTCTACTTCGTATATGTAAGACGTCAATACACAATACTAACACGTACTTTAATAATTTAATATGCTACAAATGTATTACCTTTTCGATATATTAGACTAATTTATATATACCACAATTTAGCAAATCATAAAGAGGTACCAAAAGAATGGCTGAAGGTCGTACCCCACCAGAGTCCTCTCCTACCATATAAAAAGTCAAGCTTCAACAAAGTTTCTCATGAACTAATTACATTGAGTTCTTCTGAACTAGCTTAGTATTTAGTTTCCTCTAATTACACAAACTGAATTTTCATGTGGCAGGAAACAGTAAATAAGCACACTGAATAATTACCATCAAACAAGGCTTCAGGCAAAAAATTTCCAGTCTTTATGATTAATATCTGTATATATTCTGTTGCAGTAACATATTTCAACCAACCTCTTCTAAGATCGGAAGTGATACATTCGGCATTTGGTGATAATACTAAACAAATTGTAAATAAGCACTACCCCATGCTAGAACGCATGTGACCTAGTGGTCAATTAAGTGAGTTTCAAGTATAAATCTCAACAAATACAAAAACACGAGGTAATTTCTTCTCATTTCTCCGGTGAAATTAGTCGAGGTGCGTGAAAGCTAGCCCGAACACCACAGTCATCAAAAGAGAAAAACGACCCCACTTGAGTGATTATACGGGATATGTTGTTATTGTTATGTGAATAACTAGTACAAAATCAACAAAATTGCTTCTTCTCCCAGCATTCCCTTTTCCATAACTTTGCACTCTTATTAAGTAAACAACCAACATGACAATAAATTATGCTCATAGAAAAGATCTACTTCTTTCCTTCTATAAATACTTCCAAACATAATCCAATTCTTAAACACAACTCTTAACTCCTAATTTACACAATTAAAACAACAATAATCACTTCCATACATAACAAATCCAGCATAAACAGCTAACCAAAACAAATCAGATCACCAAATCCACTTAAAACCCCAACAAAATTCCCCTAAAACAAACACATGAACATGAATATATATATATATATATATATATTAATATTCATCGAATTTTTTTCCTAAAATATTGCAAAAATAACGGAATTAACCTCGCGGCCGGAGTGATGATGAGAAGAGGAGGATGAAGAGGAAGAAGAAGGCTTGTCACCGGAACCATCTTCGCCGGCGCCGGTGTTAGCCACCGGAATGAGAAGTTCACGATCTCTGCTAGAATTTGCCATTATTCTCTAATTTCTCATCTCCAAATACAATTATCAAAAATTTTTTCTCTTTTTTTCTGTGAATTTTTCTACAGATTTTCGAACTGTAACAGTTCTTCAAATCTATAATATTTTTTTATATATAAAATTTATCAATAATTTATATTATATTTTATATATATTGCTTGGTGATGGAGGAAATGTGGGGTTGTGGGGACAGAGGAGGAATTTGCGAAAAAGTTTTTAGCTTAATGGTAATATTAAAAGTTGATGTGCTATTGGGTTTGACTTGGGCCGGGCCGGGCCGGGCCAGTTGGATTTTGTAGATGCTGTGGTGCTGTGAGCTGGCCCCAATCATATTATGCCAACTCGGATCATCTTTCCAGAACTTATATATGTTGACGGTGATGATGTTTGAATTTTACGAGTGAATAAAAAGTTAGATCTATATTGAAACATATTTGAAATACTTATACATCCTTACGATGAAGAGTCTGATTTTAAATTCTTCGTGATTCACATTTCAAAATCAAATGAATTTTTGTACGTAGGTTCGAATTGTGTTTTTTCCACTTGTTTGTTATAGACTTCATAGAAGAGAAAATATGTATTTGACAGCATCGGAAGGTCGATGAGTATATTGAAATATCTAGAAATAATGGTCAAAATCACATTAAATTGTTATTTATTTCATAAGTATCACATCCCAAATTATTAATTGTTAGTCTTTTTCTTCTTGATTTGTGATTATTTATGTATTATAACACATCTAATTGAGAAGATGATGACGATTAACACAGAAAATGAGAACAACTGATAGCGCCTAGTTAGCTTCTAAGTGTATTTTAATACACAAATATGATGATGATGATAGTACATGTGGAAAAATAAAATAACTATAGTTAGAACGTGGAAAATCAGAAATTAAAAAAAAAAAATTCAAATGCATTTTAAACTTTTAAAGAGTCCTAATAACAAGACATAATGTTGTATTATTAGGACTTCTAAAAGATAATTGTAATAACTAATTAGTAATTCGAAAAATAAGATAAGTAAAATACTACAACATGTTAAATACATATATAGTGGATTTCTTTTTTTTTAAAAAAATAAGTATATAGAAGTTAAAACACCAAAAAATAGTTATAAGAATCAACTATAGTCAAAATATTTTTCTTTTATATACATATTTAGTATTTAAAATTCATTAATTCAATAAACTCAAATTTTACACAATATAATGCCTATTAATAAGGAATCACTTTCTTCTAAAAGAAAATAATCATTCTAAAACTTGAACTTCGAATATCGATAGATTACAGAAATACTAAGTTTTAAATTTTAATAGTCAAAATCAGTGAGTATTTTTTATATTAAAAACTATGACAATAATGTTTTTCCCACATATAATATAAGAATGATTAGTCATAAAATAATCATTTAGATTATCCAGAAATAATTTATGTAATCATTTCATTAAAAAGTTTAAAAAATTGTTTGATTCTTCCAATAAATTCAATATGAACATGTTTAGAACCTATTATACAACTATTGTCCAATAATATGATTTCAATTAATTGCCAATAATAAACTCCAGATAAACAACCAAAAATCTTTATTTTATTTTTTAATTATTGACATTTCATAAAATCTAATCTTTCAATTTATTATAATTAATATTCTGCTTGTAAATTTAAACAACATAACTAATTTTCTTTATACAGATTGTGGTCCAGATACAGTTACATTGTCAGAACTTTCACTAACGAGGTTCAAAATATAAAAAATAAACACAGAAGAAGCTAATGGTATTCAACATCTACTATATACGCATAAAAAGAATTTTGATGTTGTGTATATATCTATGTTGTTCGAACTCTTCAAAAGAGTCAGTTGGTGCGTGTCGGATTCTCCAAAAGTAGTGTATTCTTGAAGAATTCAGTACAGGTGTGACATTGAAAGTGAAGAGTCTGCGCAACTTAGTATGTAATGTAATTTTTCAATGAACTGTGTCGCGTCCTGCATGCCGCTTTATCTAAGTTAAAAAACAAAAATTAAGAATAAGAATTACATTAAAAAAAATAAACATTTATAAATGTTCTTGAAAAATTTACAGAATTTAGCAATCAGCAACGACATTATTATAGCCATATTCAGCTTTTTATTATTCGGTAATTCTATAAACACAACTTTAATATCCTTTTCAACTATGTTGCTCGAACTCTTCAAAAGTATCAGCTGGTGCGTGTCGAATTCGCCAAAAATAGTGTATTTTTGGAGATTCTGACACAGATGCGGCATTGAAAGTGAAGAGTCTGTGCAACTTAGCTTTTCAAATGCCCTGTAAGTATAAGACTAAGAGTATTTCTATTTACACATTATGTATATCAACCTGAATGTATGTAGAGGCAGAGGTATAATACACGTTACACGTTCAACAGAATTCAGTAGCCATCAAAACGTGTAAATTTCAAATCATGGATCCGCCTCTGAATATGTGCAGTAACTATAGTGTGAATTCAGTAAGTACGTCGTCGATGATTCCATTTAAGACATGCTTCTCAATGTCAGTCACTACTTGTTTAAGTTCATCCAGTGTAAATGCATTTCTCCAACCAAGATCCCATGTTGTAATAACTGTTCCGTTGCACGATAAATCCCTCTCGTGTAACGCGTAAAGAGTATCTACTGAAAGGCTACTGGCGTCAACCTTGGCGTAACTTTTCAAGACTTCAATCGCGTCACAAATTTCATTCAACAACTTGTCGAAGGAAATGGAGACTCTTGACATGTTAAGACGACTTTTTGACATTGCCAGGGCGCGGTGACACCTTTTGTTTTCTAACAACTCGTTTGCGCAATCCAGGACGAGTGAGCTGTTAGTCATTTCATTGTCTACAGTTATTGTCGTCTTCCAAACAGTCGGTTCCCATGCATCAGTGTCGAAAAGCTCCTCTGCCCGACTGAGGAATGATTCGTTGCTCAACAGTATGTGTCGAGTAGCGACTCTAGATTCGAGGTTTTCCTTCTCTGTTGAATCTTGATGGATTTCATACCTAGTGTGCTCCATTAGTGGGATGTCATCGTCACGTTGGATCAATGGCACGGTAGATTCTGCTGCGGAACATTCACCATTCTTAAGATTATCTGCAGTAGAAGAATTAATATCATTTGTAACTAGTATTTGCATGTCGGATCGTTCAAAAGCAGTACATTTTTGAAGGATTTTACACGGGCGAGGCGCCATTATTGGAGAGTCCGAGCAACATAGGCCTAAAACACACAGATAATATTGAATATTTGGACACAATGCAAAAATAACGAAACAAGCGCCTTACCAGTAACAATATTCTGGGAGATTTCAGTCACTTCCTCACAAGGCAGCTCTTTCGAGGATGTAACCTTTGTTATGGTTATACCACTGTCTCGTTCATCGTTGTGTTCCATATTCTCAACCTGCATCAACATATTCCATTAGTCTGATCATAATCTTATACGAAGAATAACAACGTTATGGAGTAATACTTAAAATAGAAGGCATAAATGTGCACTTACAATAGGGACGATTGAGGAACTCTTGACTGACTTGTCAGTTTTGACATTCTTCTTCCTATTTCCGGAGTTATGAGATGCAATGGCTGTGATGCGCTTTGAGATGGCGCTATTTTTGGATGCAACAAGTTTTTCTGGTGCATACGACTTCTTCTCAGGTTTCGTCACTTTAGTAGTTGTTCTCTTACTTTGATCCTGAACTTTAGTAGTGTTATTGGGACCAGCATTTTTCATTTCTCCAGATTTCTTTGCACCAGGAACTCGTTGAGTTCTCTCAACCGCGTCTTTCTTTGGTTGCTTGGTCTTCTCAGGAGAAGAAGCTCTAGTTTTTGTCAAAGGAAGTTTTCCCTGACTATAGTCCTTGGATCCTTTTTCGGAAATGCAGCTACTCTTCTGAACTTTTCGTGTTTGCATTTTCCGGTAGATAGTGAAATTCACAGGTGAATTCTCTTCCTGTAAGTTCGGTTTACTAAATGAATCTTTAGTCTCCGGAGGATTTTCATCACGGATGGAGGTAGAAAACCGTTCTGCCTGTAGTTCGGGAGTGTACACCGGCTTCATGATCACAATAGGAGGAGCATCATCAGCAGAGCTCTTCGATTGACGAGAGATCACATTACTAGACTTGCATCTCAAAAGGCCTTTGAATTGCATGGTTTCAATTATTCCATCTAGTGTTCTCCGTTTTGGATCCACCTTCTGGTTGAGGACGGACAGCTTCTTCGCCTTTGGCAAGTCTATCTCGAATATAGGCCTTCTCGGCTTGAAAATCACATCCTTCTCTGATTGTTTCTGATGCAGAGGTATTGAAGGAATCTCTTCAAGTCCCATTAGCCTAGCAATCAAATTTGGCACTTTCGGTTTCTCCTTGTCTCGTGAAGAGTCAAAAGAAGCAACTTGGCTTGAGCTAGTGGATGGTAACTCGGGTGACATAACCAATTTTCTGGCATCAGCAACACAAGCCTTTTCTATCGATGACTCACTCGAGCAAGTGAAGCTTGTAGATGGGAAATCTTGATACGAGTCTACTTTCCTTCCATCGGGACAAGCCTTTTCTGAAGCACAACATGGTGGCAACAAATTTTGTCTAGCAAGGCTATCTCTTATTGCTTCCCTTAGCTCATCATAACAATCACGAGAACGATCAACAGAAAGACTACGCTTTCCAAATTCCACCTTACTATTACACCTGTGATTTGCAACAACATGTTCCGATTTGCTCCTGCTAACGCCTGTTGCATCAGATTCTCTTTTCCGCAACTTAGTCATATATTCAGAAGCTTCTTGCAATCTCCCCAACATCACTAAAGACTCTTGTAACTCAAAAGCTCCTTTCAACAACCCTTTTGCAAAATCCTTACTATCTTCGATATTCTGAGGGTCGATCTTGGACTTTTTAATCGTCTTACCTTCAACAACACCTTTCGGATCATCACAAGTGACAAATGATCTGTACATAACTGATCTCACACTATCTCGCGGAATATTCTATAACATAAAATTTCAAGAAGAACTAGTCAAGATACCGACTTAAAATCCGAAAAAGAGAGACAGAATTTGCCAAATGTACTCGCATCAACAAGTATATTTCTTGAAGAACTTTTCAAAGATTGACAAATGAAACTTTCTTTTTCAGTTTTGAGTCACTGAAAGCAAAACAAAATATAAAGAATTAGTTGCTGTCTATAAAGACAAATATAAACTTCTGAAATATTGAACAATATTCATCTCCTCTGAAATATTCAAATTGGAACAATAGGTATATTCATTAGTCAATACTCATTATACTATTGCTTAATCTTTAAGAATATTTGATAAATGACGACGACGACAACAACAACATACCCAATGGAATCCCACAACTGGGGTCTGGGGAGTAAAATGTATGCAGATCTTACCACGAGATAGAGATGTCGTTTTCGGAAGACCCTTGTCTAAAAAATATCAAGCCTCAAAAGTAGAGGATATGATAAGGAGGAAAGTCAATGATAATAAATAAATACAATAAAGTAACAAATATAAGTTAGACAATATCAATACAAGATATAAAGATACGACTAATCCTATTATATCACAAGGCTAGACAACATTCGACCGCTACAAGCCTATTAACCTTCTACTCTGATATGATACAAATATGATAAACATAAAGATATAGATCTCCACAACAATATTTACATCTTTAAAGATAAAACTACAAGTCACTAAAAACACTATAAAGCAGATTACAGACTCTTTTTTTCTCCCAAATGTTGTTCTTTTCTACAAATGAAAGAACAAGAAGACAAAACATATGTAATCAAATGCACCCAAATGACAAATAACAATATATCCAGTGGAATCTCACAAGTGGGGTCTGGGGAGAGTAAAATATACCAGACTTTATCACTACCTTGTAGATATAGAGAGGTTGTTTTCGAAAAACCATGTCTCAAAATCAAGCCAAATACACCCAAATGAAAACCATGAAAAAGACAAGAAGAAGAAGAAGAAGAAAGACCCAAATTGATAAATTTTCACACACCCACACACATTTGACACTATAAACAGCTTAAAGATTCCATTTTTATCCCAAATGTGTTCATGTATAAGCTGATTCTTTGATCAAAAAAGTGATTTTGTTATACAAAACACAAATGAATGAATGAGACAAACATCTGCAGTCAACTACACCCAAATGAAACAACAACAACAATAACATACTCCGTAAAATCTCACGAGTGGGGTTTGGGAGGATAAAATGTAGCAAACCCTCGTCCCAAGAACTGCACCCAAATGAAAATCTTGAAAAAACAAAAGCTCCCACTTGATAAATTTACACACACACACAATATGCCAAAAGACTCCATTTTATCTTAATGTTACTCATTCTTTGTTCAAAAAAAGGTGATTTTCTTATCTCAAGCGTCTCTACAAACTGAAAATGAACAATTTTATTTGTAAATAAATGCACCCAAATCAAAATCTTGGAAAAATAAAAGATCCCAAAATGATAAATTTACACACACACCCACACAATATGACACAAAGCAGCATAAAGACTCCATTTTTATCTTAATGTTGCTTATTCTTTGTTAAAAAAGGTGATTTTCTTACCTCCAGACTCTCTACAAACTGAAAAATGAACAATTTATACGTAATTAAATGCATCCAAATGAAAATCTTGGAAAATAAAAGATCCCAAAATGATAAATTCACACACACACACACACAATATGACACAAAGCAGCATTAAAGACTCAATTTTTATCTTAATGTTGCCTATCCTTTGTTCAAAAAAGGTGATTTTCTTGCCTCCAGACTCTCTACAAACTGAAAAATGAACAATTTATACGTAATTAAATGCACCCAAATGAAAATCTTGGAAAAATAAAAGATCCCAAGTGATAAATTTACACACACACACACATAATGAGCACTGTTTTTTCTTGAATTCTCACCTGCATTAGTCTTTACACTTGTGTCAGCAAAAGAGTGAACAAATCCCAGATCCCACAACTATAAAAGCTAGTAAAAATTTTAATTTTTTTATATTTTTTTTTTGTTTTTTCAGTCTACCCTCTCTATCCCAATTATTGTAATATTATAATAAAATGATGATGACAATGTCCCATTATATTCAAGAACTTAGACTTTAGGGAATTCTCTAATTTTTTTCAACTTTATTGTGCTAATTTATAATACTATTAAATGTGAATTGTGGTTGGCTGGTGAGTAGGATGCTTTGTCCCATGTGAGGTTTAGTGTACTTGAGACTGACTAGATATGGTCAAAAAAAGGAAAAAAATAAAAAAGAGGCCGATTGGAAAATTGTCTGGAATTTTTTTCGTGCTCGACGTCTAATACTCACATTGAAACTCGACTATATTTGAATTTATGCCCTGTAGGATACCATTTGGAGAAGTACTCTGTACTAAGGATTTTTTCATTTCTAAAACTTGAAACAGAGATCTCTGATTAAAGTAGGAACAATCTCATCCACTGCACCGCATCCTTTAGTGGTCACCTAGAAATTATGATGAGAGGAAGGCAGATAAAAAAATTATTTGTAATCTAAAAGTACATTAGATGTGTGATGTGTCCTTCCTAGAAGTTTAAGATCTAATTGGACATGATATTAAAATTCAAAATAATTGCACTTATGCATGCAATATCGGAAAGTAAAAAAATAAGAATTCTCAACTCTTTATGAGACTTGAATGATCCTCAAAGTATTTCATAGTTTCAATCCGCTTTGCCATTAGGATCATATTTCAAAGGGTTTAATATGACAATTTAGTGATTTCACAACTCATTTGTAATTTATAAAGTAGGTTTCGACTTTTTTATATTTCGTTTCTCTCTATTTTTATAATCAATTTATAAACTTATAAGGATAAGTTTCAGGTTTCACATTCCACCTTAAATTTTATATATATTTAAACTCTAACTCAAGCATCTTGGTTATTCACAAAAAAGGTCAGAATATTTGTCTTTCTCAAAATAAAATATTATCTGACGTTTTTTATGATCAAATATACCACAATTAGATTCATATCATTTTACGTTCAAGAAACACACTTCTAACAATCCTCAAATCACGAACAATTTAAAAAAAATCAAAAGATTAATTAAGTTATACTCTAATAAATATTTTGCTTCATAATATCCCATTTTGATTGCTGTCAATTTTCATCACTTAAAAAAATTATTACAAATATTTGTTCTTTTATTGGATTATTAAAAGTTAGTGAAGTCAAATACAAGACGCGGCTATTTTACAAATTTTAATTAATTATAATTAAGAAAGCCTTATTATTCATATTAAAAAAAAAATGGAACGCGGCGAATATAAGAAAATGTATTTTTTATTTTGTCACCTTATTTTTCTCCGATAAATTAGGGAAATTATTGGCCTTTATTTGACTTTAAAAAAATAAGAAAAAGATATATATTACTTCATCGGAGAAAAGGAAAATAAATAATTATTAGTCTCTTAGTGGCTGAAATATTTATGATCTTCCGACCAAGAAAGAACAAATATTAAATGACCATTTCTTTCACAATTACTAGATAAATTTATTTATTTTGTTGACCAAGAAGTGGTAACTTTAGTTCATTATTTTTTAAATGTGCACGGACAGTGATGATGTCAGAATTTTAATTAAGGGATTTAAAATTTAAAGAAGTAAACACACAAACTAATCGAATAAGATTCGACATTTATTATATGTACATAAAAAATTATTTCTACTATATATAAATAACATAAATTTTCACCAAAGGGAATTCAGATGAACCTCGTGACAACATGATGACTCCGATCCTTGTGCACAGAAATTTAGGTGTAATTTAATAATCTGTAAATTATATTAGGTAAGGTTCGTGTAATGAACTTGGCTAAGAAAAAACGAAAAAGATTTTGAATTAGTTTATTATAGTATAAGTAATAAAATAATGTGTGTGTACAGATATAAATATAATATTGATCATGATAAACGATACATATTTATATTAAATTAAAATATATAACATATATTTATCAATTTTAATTTGAAATAATTATTCTTTTTAAATGGACAAAAAAGTAAATAATATGACACAAACTAGGATGGAGAAATTAATTATTCAACGATAGAACAAATAGCAATTTAATTGCCAAACAGTGAAACATGCCCGTCTAGCTCAGTTGGTAGAGCGCAAGGCTCTTAACCTTGTGGTCGTGGGTTCGAGCCCCACGGTGGGCGTCTTTATTTTTTTGTGTACTTTAAATATCATTCATACTTCTTTGTAATTAGTTAATAATATGAATAATTTTAGTATGGTTGTATATAACAAGTTGACAATTTCAATATGATTGATCCTTTCTTGAATTTGTGCAAAAAGAAAGTAAATAAGAAAGATTTATGTTTTTTGAATATTTGATTTTTGAAGAAAAGATTATACTGACGATACCAATTGAAAAAAGAGTTGATATTAATTTAATTTTTTAAGTACTTTGTTTATTATAGTTCGTACTTCTTGTTATTTATAATTTATGGTTAATAATATGGATAATTTTAGTATAGTTGTATATAACAAGTTAACAACTTCAAAGTTCAATATGGTTGATTCTTTCTTGAATTTGGTGCAAATAAAAGTTATGTTGAATTATTCTCTTACTAAATAAGAAAGATTAATGTTTTTTGAATATTTTGATTTCTAAGAAAGGAATATGATGGTGATACTACTTGAAAAAAGTAAACTAATATCTATTCATCGAACTTATGATCTAATTATATATCAATGAGAAGTTTCAACACAAAAACAAACATCAGATATATGACTCATTTTTAGAAAAGTTTGATAAGAATAATATTCTACGACTAGCAGTTCATTTATTTTCAAATTGATCCATGGACAACTATATGGACCGATGGACTTACCAATTTTGATCGTTACTAAGGATAATGCTATCGGATCGAGCATGTTGTTGCAAATAAAAAATAGCACAAGCAATTTATATATAAATAAACTATTTGTGATCTTTATTTAGTCATTATTTTCTTGAAATAACTCTCACCTAAATGGCTGTGAATGCTTTTATTAACATTTATCTTTGTTATAAGGAGGCTTTTATGTCCTTTATGCACTTCGTACGTTTTTAGGTAGTAAAAAATTTATTTACATTTTATGTTTATTTCAAATTAAATAAACAATTTAAAAAAAATTAAAGAAAATATGGTTTAAGTTATAAATATGTGATGTAACACATATGTCTTATATTTATTCATTTGATTTG
>JAABOM020000012.1:1858394-1895684 GCA_011800125.2 Solanum clarkiae
ATAAACTAATAAACTAGCTCTTTTACTAGTTATTGAAACATCAACACTTACTAAAAGAATATTAACAATTTTATACATGTCACATAACGCGATATATTATAATTAAATATAGAAAGTGATATTTTTTAAATAGATAAAAAAAAATAGATAGTATATCTTTTATTGTGTATATTTAGCACCAGATACCCCATTATCGAATTGATTTCTCAAATAAATTTAAGTTTAAACATTTAAATCACGTAAAAACTTGCTTAAATTATTTTTAAAAAGGCTAAAAAAGGGGCAAAAAAAAGAGATTTTAAAGAGAGTGAGTTGACCATTTGTATGTTTTTCCTATCTTTTTGCTATCATTAAAAATTCACCATTAACAAACCAAAAATATGTTCAAATATTAATTCTTCCACTTATTTTTTCACCTACCCCTTTCCTTTTTCCCTCCATGAAACATGCTCCCCACTTTCCAAAAATAAAATAATAATTCATTAACTAAATTTAGCAACAAAGACACTAACTCCCACTATATCCCTCCCTTATTATCATCAAAAAATCAAGAAAACAAAACATTTCCTCATATTCATCATATCATTTTGCCTTCCATTTTTTTTTTTGAGAAATTAAGTGCTTAATTTTATTTTATTTTTCATTTCAATTTCCATGTGACATTGGTGCATAATTGAAAAAAAATGGTTAGAGAAATATACAAGATTTCAAAGTCAAGATCTTTCAATTTTAGGAAGATGTTTGAAGGAAGACATGCACAACATCATCATCATCATCATAATGTTGTGTTAGAGAATAATTTACATGTCAAAGAGATGAAATTTAGGAGTCAATTAGGTGGAAAATCATCTTCAGCATTGGACTTACAACAATTATATGGTGTTTTAAATAGGTCTATTGATCCTGTTTCGCGATTCGCGAAGGAAGGAGAAAGATCAAGAAACATCCACAAAGATCATAGAGAATGTTCAGGTTTGTACCATTCTTTACAATGTCATTCTTTCAGCTCGAACTATGTATACATATGCAAAAAGAAATTATAACATCATATTCATTAAATGGGTTTTTTTTGAGACGAGGGTTCTAGAAAACAACCTCTCTACCTTTGTGAGGTAGTGGTAAGGTTTGCATACATTTTACCCTCCTCATACGCCACTTGTGGGATTCTACTGGGTATGTTGTTGTTTTTATATTGATAAAGATAAATATGCTTCACGTTTGTTGTCATAAACATGTAGATGCACAAAGGTGAATCTAAGACGCGGTCTGTAGGATCAACTGAACTGATCATTTCATCTTGAACTATGTATAAAATATACACATATTAAGATTACGTTCATTCCACATTCAGTGTCTCTAGATTTTGGATTCGCCTCTGCAAGTTTTTTCGCACCAGAAAGAGAGACATCCTTAAGGTTTTGTCCAAATTAGATGTAAATTTATATTCTTCTTTTGATGTAGAGATGGAAATGATGAAAGAAAGGTTCGCGAAGCTACTATTAGGAGAGGACATGTCCGGTGGAGGAAAGGGCGTTTCATCGGCGTTAGCTTTATCAAATGCCATTACTAATCTTGCAGGTGATTTTCACCAGAATGTCATCAAACATCACGTAGATTTTGTTCTTTACAAAATATTACTAACTCTTCGTGTGTAAAATGTATATATAGCTTCTGTTTTCGGAGAACAAACGAAGTTAGAGCCGATGTCTGAAGAAAGAAAAGCAAGATGGAGAAAAGAAATCAGTTGGCTTTTATCTGTATCAGATTACATTGTTGAATTTGTTCCTTCTCAACAAAAATCTAAGGATGGAACAAACATGGAGGTCCTGTTCTTCTTTCTAATTCATGGTTTAGGGTGTGTTCGGTATGAAGAAATATATTTTCCGAGGAAAATAAATAGGTTTCTTACTTATTTTTGTGTGTTCTGTAAGCAAAAAATATTATCCTAAGGGTGGGGTCAGGTGAAAATGATGTGTGTTGGAGGGTGGGATGGAGGCGATCAACGTAGAATGTCACTTGTGAAACTTGTTTTCCCTACTTTCACTAGGAAAGTCATTTTCCTCATTTTCAAAGAACTTGTTTTGCTAAAGAAGGATGATAGGCTTGTAAGGGTAGGTTGATGTCGGGTCGTGTGATTATAGCAGGTTACTAGGATTAGTCTTGTCTTTATATCCCGTGGTGTCATTATCCTGTGGTTACATACTATCATTTGCTTTCCATGATTAATCATTTTTCCTCTTTTCTTTCCTTTTCCTTTTTTCCATTCAGTATCTTCTGCTTATGAGGCTTGATTTTTGAAATGAGAGTTTTTCGAAAACAGTTACTCTATCTCTATAAGGTAGTGGTAAGGTATGCGTACATTTCTACCCTCTCCAGACCCTACTTGTGGTATTTCACTGGATATGTTGTCATTGTTGTTTGCTTGTTTTGCTAAAGAAAAAATATTTTCCAAAAATTTTAACCAATCAAATATGCGGAAATTGGAAAATATTTTCCACTGTACCAAACACACCTTAGAGTAAAAATAGTGATCATTGAAAAAAACTGAAATTTTGATAGTGATTTGACAGGTAATGGTGACACACCAAAGAAGAGATTTGTTCATGAACATTCCAGCCTTGAAAAAGCTTGATGCAATGCTCATTGTGAGTGCCTGCATTTGTCTCTTGCTATGTCATTACTCGATTAGTCCGATGTTGCTCAAACTCTTCAAAAAGTACGATCTGGTGTCTATCAGATTCTCCAAAAGCTATGCATATTTGGAGGATTAGACAAGAGTGTGCCAAGGTTTTTGGAGAGTCCAACTTCCGAGCAACATAGGATTATCTCTTACTAACAAAAAGTACCCTTAATGTGTCATTCCTTTTGGAATAAATCGAAAAGGAAAAGAGTGTCGGATAAAATGGAACAGAGGGAGTACATGAGTTGCATCACTCTAATGTGGGGTAATTTCATGATGTTTCACAGGATTGCTTGGAAAATTTTAGATACGAGAACGAGTTCTGGTATGTGTCAAAAGATGCAGATGAATCCGAGAAAGGTGTCCAGAGGGATGATAAATGGTGGCTACCTACAATCAAGGTTCCACCAGAGGGTCTCTCGGATACATGTCGAAAATGGCTGCAATATCAGAAAGATTGTGTGAACCAAGTACATAAAGCATCTATGGCTATTAATGCACAAATACTCTCAGAAATGAAAATTCCTGAAAATTACATTGAATCTCTTCCTAAGGTAAGTAAAAGGACACTCTTTTGCATAACGTCACTCGAGTGCTCCAAAAATGTTGCTGAACCTGTGTCGGATTTTTGAGGATCCGACTCACACATGACAATCTTTTTGAAGTTGTGTCCGAGCATATGGTAATTCTACTAATAGTTATTATCTCAGAAAGTCATTTTCTTTGTTGTAGAAAACTAGAATCGACTTGTTGAGATAATAATTATTAGTTGAGTGATTGTATGAGAAATCAATCTGTTTGGGGCTCGGCTGGAAGATACTGATATTTCGGTTATTGCTTTATCTGTTTTTTTTCAAGAATGGTAGATCAAGTCTTGGTGATTCAATCTACAAAAGCATCACAATCGAGTGCTTTGACCCGGAACAATTCCTTTCGACAATGGACTTGTCCACAGAACACAAAGTTCTTGATCTTAAAAACAGAATCGAGGCATCTATAGTGATATGGCAGAGGAAAATGCACCTAAAAGATGGAAAATCTACATGGGGTTTAGCCGTGAGCGCGGAGAAAAGAGAGCTTTTCGAAGAAAGAGCAGAGGCTATCTTACTCTTGTTAAAACAAAAATTTCCTGGAATCCCTCAATCTTCTCTTGAAATCAGCAAAATTGAACATAACAAGGTAAGATACTTTCCCCCCTTCCATTTTACGTAGCACGTTTTCCTTTTTAGTCAGTCTGTTCCAAAATAGAACGAGACATTTCTATTTTTAGAAATGATTATCTCTAGTGACATGATTTTGAAGGGAAGCCTTAGAGCAACGGTAAAGTTGTCTCTGTATGACATGGAATCGGTCATTGATGCATCAACGTAGACTACCTACATTGCATCCCTTGGAGTGTGGCTCTTCCCCGGGCTGCCCTTTATCCCTAATGGCATAGTTTATAGCCAAAAAATGTCATGACATGTTTAAACGTACGAGTTCCAATAGTCCGTCTTTCATTCTTAAACTTCATGCTTAATCAAACACCTTTACATAAAATGAAACGGGGAGGGTGACAAGTGTTGTCGGAAGAGAATAATTCATCATTACCTAACAAAAATCGTAACCTGTTTGTTTCTGTTTTTGTTATTGTGTACAGGATATAGGGCATTCTGTTCTGGAGAGCTATTCAAGGGTGCTAGAAAGCCTAGCTAACACGGTTATGTCACGTATCGAAGATGTCCTATACGCTGACTCACTAACACAAAATCCATCACTTGGAATTGAACAGTTGAACCTCTCATCAGCCGATTCCTCACCTCCACTTCCACTAAGTGGTATGTCATCTCCAACGGAACTAGAGGCAGAGGCATTAAGTTCTGCCGCACAAACACCATCAGCACAAACACCGACTTTATCTGATTTCATTGGTTGGAGTGCGGACCTAGGAGATACAGGAATGAAAAAGAATCGTTCGACAGGTAGCTTGGAGGCTTATTTCAAAGGTGAAAATGACCACAGTTGCATAGGGATACTATCTGGTATTACTCCCAAGGGATTATCCTACACTGAAAAGATTGGAAGTGGCCTAAGAAGTCCAACATCTCGACATTAACAGCTCTAGGCAACGATACTGAGGAACGAAAGAAGAAATGAGAACAATGTCAGGGTAATAGGAGGATAGGAAGTAAACAAAATCTATAGTTAGAAAGTTCACCTGTGTGTAAATACTCCAACCATTTTTAAGGAGTTCGACGTGGTTAGTATTCGAAGTATGTGAGTTCTCTTCCTTCCATTGTGGATAGGGAAGTTCGAAATGCATGTTATGTTTTGTCGAATATGTTTTATAGTGTAATCGCTCTTTATAATATACATAATTTGCATAAGAAGAGTAATACTACATATCGTTAAACCTGGTAACTTGAAGCCTACAACATCTTCAAGTGAAGTTTGATGGCAGTTTTTAGACTCTTCACGACTTCATGTAACTATCCTTCTACCACGCCGAATGAGTGACCTGATATCCTTATTATGCATCGGTTTCCAATTCAATATGTTTCGTTTTTGTTTTCGAGCCTCCTGCATTCACAAGAAAAAGTGTGAGCAAGGTGTTTAACACTATCCATATTGATACATTGCTGATATAAGGATACCTGAAACTCAAAGTTGCAATTTTGTGATTCTGATACAACAGATAGTCTGTCGCGAACTGGCAGCACTGTGAATCGATAAGTGAACGTTGAAATTTGAATATTTCTTCCGAAAAACTCTCAACTTTGAAAATTTCTCATTTATAAATGTATTTTTCTTTTTACCTGGAGGCGAAAAGCTAGACGTTTGCTTTGAATCTTCAAGTAGAGAAGGCTTAAAGTTGTAAGTGTACAGAAACAGCGGCACATCTTCCTCTGCCTCAAATTCATCATTGTCTAGAGTCTTATCGTCTATTTGCATACCGAATCCCCTTCATTCGTCCAAGCCCATTAGTCTATTGTTCTTGAAATCTATGCTGCTCGGACTCTCCAAAATGTTGCAGAACCTATGCCGGATCCTCCAAAAATGTACTACTTCTAGAGGATCCGACATACATCCTGTGACATTTTTCAAGAGTCCGCACAACATAGCTTGAAATAAGGCAATCGATAAAAAAAATCTTACCTTGACATTTGTTTCATTCTCCTGAGATCTTCAATTGCTGGTTCAGAAAACGACGATTATTAGTATACAGTTATGTATGGTTTCAGAGTTATTACTGACTTTATTATTGGATTGAAGCATTACATGGTGATATATAACGACGATGAAATGTCGTTAAATCAGTATTCCAACAAAGCTTTGTGAGAGCAAGCTTGTTAGAGTATTGCTGGCAGGTCGCGAGCCTCTAATTTGATCGAACCAACACAGGAAAACATTAGTAAAAATCATCAAATGGAAAGAAGAGAAGGTAGAATAAGGTGAGAAATTGGTAAATGCGTTAAGTTATATACACTGACAGTATAAAAAAAGTTGAGTAAAAAATGACTAACTTGAGTCAAGCCATCAATTCGTAGCTCGGTTTCAGAAGCTGTGTCAATCGTTGAAATCTGGCATTCAAGTTTAGCTGAGACAGATCCTAAATGATCAATGACTGTAACAACAGCTCTGCATAGGTACTCTTTTGTGTTCTCCACCACACTGCAACGACAACAACAAGTACATCACAGTCTCAAGAAGTATAGTTTCGTAACTTCACTGTTATAGTGGATAAAGTTTAGTGATAATACGCGAAGATATTAACTAAAGTATAGGAATACGAACTCTCTTTTCTCTTCTGCCTTTACAAATGCTTTCTCACAATAATCTGCAGCATGATGAAGCTGAGAGCACAAATCCTTGAGTTCCTGCAACAAAAAAGAAACAACAAACAAATCAATGACGGAGACAAAATTTTCACTTGGAAAATTTATTACTTACTATACAACAACACTAAAACGAACTAGAGTTTATGGTCAAAAACACACCTCGATTGTTACTTTTTCACAAGTTTCACACTCCGATTACGTTATTAGGCCAACTATCAATTGTTTCATTTTTCAACATCTACACATCTGCCCTCAACAAGGTGTGTTTTAATATAGTTCAGATAGGAAAAACAAAAAATAATAGTTGAGGTGTATTGAAACTCGCAAAAACAATGACAGTCAAGTATGATTTTGACTAACAACAACAACATACCCAGCAGAATACCACAAGTAGGGTCTGTCTTTATGCAGACCTTACCATCTCATAGAGATACAGAGGTTGTTTCCGAAATCAAAAGTCCGATTCTTACTATTATCTCAAAACTTTAACATCATATATACAATGTGATTTTTCAACGAACGGAGTTGATGACGAGAAACACCACAAACACACACTCCATACTCTAGCACCTAAAATTAGGACAAAAACAACAACAACAACAAACAAACCAGTGGCGGATACAGAATTTTCATCTACCAAGTTCATTATATACTATATAACACTAAAAAAATTAACATTATATATACAATGTAATATTTCAACGAATGAGATTCCCTCTAGCTTTGCCACACAAACAAACAAGTTTTCATCACATAATTTCATATAATTTACTTACTTGTAGGGAGTTGTTGAACTTAGTTGAATCATCATTTTCTTCTTCCATGTAACTTTTGGGAGAGGAATTAATTTCCTCCTCCTTTTTCATTCTTATTTCACTTGCAATTTAGTTAGTCCAAATTGCAAAATCAAAGAAATCGAACAAGCCATAAATATTCACCTTATATATCCTTTATTTGATGGATAGCAGGTGCGGTTTTATGCTCTAGATATGTGATGATGTTTAACTGACTACGGAATTTAAGAAAAAAAAATTGAAATTTGTGACTTAAAATATTTTATAGATATTTTCAAATGTAAAAATATGTCATTATTTTTGTTATTATAAAGAAGTATATTACATAAATCAGATACAAACCATATAACAATAGTTTTTTTTTAAAATAATCGTGCGTCATGATACTTCTAACTTAATTTTTTTCATCTCTCGAGACTTTTAAATAAGGATAGAGGAATTTCGACCCTCCACTGTGACTCATATTAGTAATTTTGGTCCTTCTTGATATATAATTCAACACATTAAGTGTGAAGATATGTATTCTTGATCTATTTTTTTTTAAAAATATGTATATTTAAACTTTTTTAAGAATTATATTATCGTCAAATATGGAATAACATGAATACAAATTTAATATAGGTGATGAAATAATTAGTAATGATAAGTAAAAACATAAAAAAAATAAATATTTTAAATAATTAAATATTAAATATACTTAATCAGATATCATAAATTATGATAATTGTGGGATGAGAATATCCCTTGCATTTTTTATTTTTTATTTTTTTATTTTATCTATAAACCTATGGGTGTCGGTTAGTATATTATGTAATAAAATCCCGTGACCAATATAAATATTTAACTTTATATTATATGATGAATAAAACCAAAAACACTTTTAAGAGGGAATTTTTCTAATTAGAATTTTATGGAAATGGACTGTGGTGACCACTTCCCAAAAGACAAATTTCTTTTTTCAGTCTCGTGACTGTTTTGTTAAATCTATTTAAAAGTGTTCTGCCAAACTCATAATATATAGACCCTTCACAAGAAAGCTCTATCCTTTTCGTTTTAATTTACGTGTCTTAATTTTATAAATATAAAATTTGAAGAATAAAAAAGATTGAAATATAATTTTTTTTAAAAAAAATGTGAGTAGTTTTTCTACATTTTGTAGTCTTTAACTTGTTGTGTGATCAGTGATTGAGCGAGGATTTTCATTAAAGTGGTTTAAAATCTAATAGAAGTAGATACATGAATTAGTTAAAGGGAGTTCGATATTTATTGTGCATATATATAAAAAATATTCTGATCATGTATAAATAGTATAATTTTTCACCAAAGAAGATTGAAGTAGCTCTGCCCCCGATCGTGTCGAATGACCATATATGACCTTTGTAGAAGAAAAAAATTATAGTTACATGACCATATATAAATTCACACAAAAAATATTATAGATCCATCCTTAAAATCTAAGTTGCGCACAGTCTTTGTTTTAAATGCCACACTTGTGTAGGATATTCCAAAAATACACTACTTATTAACATTTTTAAAAAGTCCAAATAACATAATTTAAAATTACTTATCTAAGAATGAATTAAAATATAACTGTTACATCAAAATTAGATGCAAACAACCTCGGACTTCCCTAGTGATTGTATAAATTTTTTTTATTAAAAGTATAATATTTTTAACTATATAATATAAGTTAAATTCTATTATTTTTTGTGCAGCTATCCATCCGAAAAATTGGAAAAAGAGAAGATGTTAGTGTCCAAATGCTGAGCACATGCAGCAAAACTGTGTCCAAGAATACTGAATTCGAGGTAACAGAATAAAAAGAAAAAAAAAGAGAATTTTATTTAAAAAAGAAAATTTACATTTTGAAAATTTTAATATTTAAAAAAATATTTTAAAAATATTTTATTATACGCAAAACTCGAATTCAAAACTAAACATACATAATTGTTGAAGTCTGGCTTAGTGGGCTAGTTATTAGCTTGCCCTATTCAAGTGCTAGGTTGGGTCATGTGGTCCAAAGCTCCAAGCAAAGGCATGAGCTTCTACATATTTGTATATCACTTTTTCTACATGTATCTTAAATATATGAGGGTTAATTATGTGTAATTTATTTTAGATATGCTATATGCTAGCATGATTTGATATGTATTTGGAATATAGTAACTCTCTCATAAGCTTATTTTCTATCTCGCTCACATATCTCCTTTCTCGCTTGTCTCTCTTTCTCTTTTGCTAGTCTCTCTCCCTTTCTCGCTCACCTCTCTATCTATTTGTTTGTATTTTAGAATGTATATGAGTTTCACAAATTTGATGTATATATGTATCCAATATCAACTTCATGTATCAACATATCCAAATTTATTTCATCCAATGTATCCTCCACATTAATTTCATCTAGTGTATCCCCACATCAATTCCATCCAATGTATCCCCACATCAATTCCATCGATGTCTGATATTGATATTAAAGATACATGAATCTAGTATCAAAAAATGCATACCTATCTATTATATACCCCTTCATTAAAACTGTTAAAGTGAACTATAAAATCCTCATGGGTCATAGTCCACTTTGTGAGCCTTACAAGGCCTAGCGTAAAAACTGCAGATTTTCAGATTAGGTCTATGATCGAGTTTTTATGGGTCGCACAAGCACCTTCATGGGAGCTTGACACAATTTTGAGTTTCTGATCTCTGGGTCTACTTCCATAGGTCATAGACTTCTCTATGGGCCAGTCCTGCTAGTTCGTGGAAAAAGTAATGCAACTAGTATACTTTTCTATGGGCTAGTCGTGCTAGTTTGTGAAAAAAGCAATGTAGCTATGTTTTTAAATCTGGAAACCACAGAACTAAAACTACAAATCATAGTCTCAATCACGGGTCGTAGACCATCTCGTGGAATCATACTGACTCAGCTCATCATTTCAAGACTTGAATTCTATAAATCTTTTTCTATAAATTGTGAAAAGAGTTATAGGTAGACCCAACTTGTAGACATGACTGAAGTTGTAAGATCACAGGCCCGAGTTTCACAAGTCCCATCTACGATTAGCAGACGAATTTACGAGCTACATATGTTATATGTAAAATCCTTTATACTATAAAATTAGATTTAATTTCTAAGCTTTTTAGACTTTATAAAAAGTTAGGATATTCTAGGGAGTGTCGCAATTATATTTAATATAGTCTTGAATTGGAATTCAAAAATAATATTTAGTGTCACATTATTGTTTTTCGTATTTTAACTACTAGGATGGACAAAAATATGGAAGACCATTCATAAAGACATTTATCCTCTTTTCGGCTAAGCTAGGAAGAAAAAAATGAGATGTTTAAAATTTCTTGGCAATGAAATCTCACGATATTATTTTATACAAGATTTTCTTTTTTATGACAAGAGGAATTCGTCATTATTAGTTTTAGGGTGCTCACAGAATAAATCTCCACTTCTATATAATAGTTCGCAAATTACATAACAGAGGTAATTCACACTAGGCAAAATATACATATAATCAAAATTTAATACTTTGTAATACAAATATTATAATAACGGGTATTTTTGGAATATTATTCCTTTGCAGCTGATAAATGTGATACATTTCTGGTTAAAAGTTGGACTATTGGACCCACTGCTTATGTTAATGACCAAAAGGTCAAATGATCTTATAACTAAATGAAATAATTACATTGCATGGCCTTTTGGATAAAATAATTATCAGAAAAATAGTCATTCGTATGATCATGTATATACAGTGTATATTTTGTATATAGTTAGACTATATTTAGTATTTGAGAGTATAATAATATATATTTAATATATAACACATGTATAGGTAATTTACATTGTATAATCAGTGTATAACTTCTCTGACTTTAGACAAGTTATATTGTATAGTCATATACATAACTTTCTATTTTATTATTATACATACATATTTAATACTTTTCGTCATTGATCTTACTTTTAATATGAAATTATATTAAATATTCATTAATAGTTCATATATTCTACTAACTAATATGAAATTAGCGAAAGTCATAATAGTAGAAAATGAAAATAGAACTTGAATAATACCTAATAAAAAAGAAATTACTTAGCATAAGTAAACAAAACTTCATACTCAATCTGGTATTTGCCTTTGTTGCTACTAATGCATAGTAATTTTTGAACTCTTATATGTCCAAAAATGATATGCCAAATAAACGTCTTTCTTGGTAATAATTACTTTTATATAATTGATATTTTTTTCATCTTAATTTATATAAAGATGTTTGATTTAGTATAAAATTTAAGTAGAGCAAATAACGTTTATATATCAAAAATATTTATTTTCTTCCTTACAAAACAAGGTGAAATGGTCAAAGTTACTCTTTGAAATTGAGTAATTTTACCCCCTTATTAAGAAAAAGTTTCGTTTTTTTTCTTCGAGCTATCAAAGTTTTAAGTTTCAATTCAAGAATAATTCTAATTTATAATTTAAACAATTTAAAAATATATTGACTAATTACTCTCAACAGAGTTTGAACACGTAAAGTCTATCATTTCATGCTATAATTTAGTCAACGTGGTTAATGACAAAAACAAGTACCATAAAAATATTTTCTAATCAAATTATAGTCGCAATTAATTTAAACTATAGCTATATTAGCTAATTAACTAGTATATGTTTATTTATCCACGTAATTTTTTTCATTTTTTAAAAATATATTCCCGACATTAATAATCTCAAATTTATTTATTTTTAAATAAAAATAATATTCCACGTTTTTTTAATTGTTGAATACTTGTATGGTTTACTCGTTAGTTTGACTCGCGTGCGCTAACATCACTATCACGTGACCCGCCCCTTTCAAACTGATCTAAAAACCCATTCATTCACTCAAATTTCTATATAAACTCAATTTTCTTCGTTTAATTTCCCAAATTTTGAGCTTAAGACATTTAATTTTCGTTGAAAATGGAGCAAGCGAAAGTGACGATGGAGGTTGGGAACGACGGCGTTGCCGTTATCAAATTCTCCAATCCGCCGGTGAATGCTCTTGCTATTCAAAGTAAGCTTTGAAATTCATCCAAACGGAATTTTGATTCGTTTTGTGGAAACGAAATTGTGATTTTGAGTTTTGATTTTGTTGTAGTTTTTGCTGGGTTAAAGGAGAAATGGAATGAGGCAGCTATGAGAAATGATGTAAAAGCTATTGTTCTGACTGGTAAAGCTCTTGATTTGTTTGTCTGTTTAATTGATTTCTTTGTGTTCCTGTTTGTTTGTTTTTTGATTCAGTTTTTGGTTTGATATGTTTGAGTTTGGGTAGAATTTAGTACTATTAAATAGTGATTAATTTAGGAGTTTAGTTAAACTTACTGAATTACGAATTGCGAATTGCGAAGCTGATGTTTTGATCAATTTCAGCTATGATAAAACTCTTTTTGATCTGTTTGATTTTGTATAGAATTCAGTATCATTAAATAGCGATTGATTTAGGAATTTAGTGGAACTTTCTGAATTATGATTTGAGATGAATTTCAGTTAGGATTGGTAGTAGCATTTTTTATTTTGTTTGATATGTTTATTTAGATAGAATTTAGTATCAGTAAATAGTGATTACTATAGGAATTTAGTTGGATTTCCTGAATTACGAATTGCGAAGATGATGTGTAGATGAATTTCAGTTATGACTGCTTGTAACTGGTTTTTTTTTGGTGCTTTTTTTTTTTTTTTTTTTGGTTTAAGTGAAATTTTTGTTTGATCTGTTTGATTTTGGATAGAATTTAGCATCAGTTAATAGTGACTAATTTAGGAATTTAGTTAAACCTTTTGAATGACGAATTGTGAAGCTGATGTTTCGATGAACTCATTTATGATTGCTAGTAACTGTTTTTTAAAAAGAACTTCCTGGATTATGAACAGTGAAGATTGAATTTCAGTTATGATTGCTAGTAAAATGAAAATCCACTTAATGAAATTTCGTATGAAATATTTGAGTTAGCTAATGCAGGCTCAGCTTAGAACATAACATGTTGGAAGCAATGGATCTAAATGGAAAATATCAATTACAGTAGTAAGAATTAAGGTTTAGTGGTACACTTACGTTAGCTTCCAGAGATTTAAAGAACCTCTAGTTTCAGCAATCATCAAATTTGAATGAAAATACAACTTATTTACCAGTAATCGGAATGGATCGAGTCTGATTAGCGGACCCTGATTGGTTTGGCAATTGAGATGTAATAGTTGTTGCTGTTGTGTTCTCTCTTCAGGACAAGCCACAGTAAAGTATTAATTTCCTTTTCTGTACTTTATTTAAAAGCAGTGTTAATTTCCATTTTCTGCTTCATTTTTCATGTCCGTTGTGCTTTTCTCTGTTTTTGTATATCAGTCTCCCCTCTTCCATTTTTTGTTTATGTTCTCATTGTTTTGCTGCAGGACACGGTGGGCGGTTTTCTGGTGGTTTTGACATCAATGTTTTTGAGAAGGTTCATAAAACAGGTAGGATTACTTTCATTTTGTCGTTGTGCAGTTCACTATTGTGTCCCCTGAACCTTTTCCTGAAAATTGGAATTTGGATGGTTACAGACAATGTTTCTCTATTGCCTGATGTTTCTGTTGATCTCGTCATGAACATTATGGAAGGTAAGAGAACTGTTGGTGCGAATTAGGATTTCAAATTCTTAAGATGGCTTACTGTGGCCTCTAATTGTGCTTCTTCATATCATTGTGGTATCAATTGTTATTTATACTTCTGTTGATCATTTCAATTTGCAACTTTAGATGGAAAGAAGCCTGCAGTGGCTGCGGTGGAAGGACTTTGTCTTGGAGGTGGCTTGGAATTGGCATTGGTTTGTGGTCTCTATAAAATGTGCTATCCATATGCTTAACTTTTTCCTTGTGATTGAATCATGTAATGCATGCTTTTGGTAGGGATGCCACGCACGCATTGCTGCGCCAAGAACACAACTTGCGTTGCCAGAGCTTAGCCTTGGAGTTCTTCCTGGCGCTGGAGGTAACTCAGCCACTTACTGCTCATTCAAGTTGCATTTAGGTTAAAACTTTTTTCATTTTTAGACATTATTGAGTGTAGAGATAATGTTTCTTCTCTAGGTACACAGCGACTTCCAAGGCTTATAGGGTTGTCAAAAGCTATTAATATGATGATGGTAAGTCATTCATCTTCATGAGTGAAAAAGCTGAAAATTGTGAAAAGTTGTCTTGTTGTGTGGGTAAAGTTTTCTATAGATCCTTATGTTTAACCATTGGCAATTAATTATTTACAAAGTAACTGTTGGACAAATAATTCGTTTAACAGGTGCATCATCTTAAACAGAAAATTTTATTGTTATTCTCAGCTTTAGATGGTGATTCCGGACTACATTCGTAATAGCAACCAAAAAGGATAAGAAATAAGAAGGGACAAAAGTATTAGTATTTCCTTACATGTACTACTTCAAGCTCTGCTGTTTCTTTGATTTTGATTGTTGGGTTTTAACTTTAATAAGTTGTCCACACATTATTCTCCACTGAGTTTGCATTTTGCAATACATGCAGAATTATTGAGTTGCTTCTTACTCAAATTTGTAGATCAATTTACAAACATTAATTTGTGGGGACAATAGCCTAATTAATGTGAACAACTCTTGTAGACATCCAAACCAATAATGTCAGAAGAGGGGGAAAAGCTAGGTCTTGTTGATGCAGTTGTCCCTTCCACAGAGTTGTTAAAAGTAGCCAGACAGTGGGCACTAGATATTGCAGAAAGGCGCAAACCTTGGACACGTTCCCTTCACAGGACCGACAAAATTGGTTCCCTTTCAGAAGCGCATGAAGTTCTGAAGTTGGCTAGGCAAGAAGTGAAGAAAACTTATCGGAATATGCCTCAATACTTGGCATGCCTTGATGTAATTGAAGAAGGCATAGTCCATGGTGGATACAAAGGGGTTCTCAAGGTATATGTTGCTTGGTCAATTAATACCTATGTTCTATGCACATCTTTCTTCAGAATTGGACACCATTCTAGTTTAGCCACTTTTTGTTAACAAAATCCAGATTATTGCAAATAGTGTCATGGAAGGTAGCTAAGGCCTCATTTGTTTGCACTTAGTAAATGTCTTAATCTTAATCATTCATATCTCAATTAGTAAGGCTGTTTATTTTTTAAATTCAAATCTTAATTATTCAGATCTTAACCATAAAGTGTGGTTCTTTTATGTTACAATCATTTAATGGGTTTGATACATCTGAATGATTAAGATTTGTAACAAAGTTTTAATGTCATTAAGATGTCTAATTTTCACCAATTCAACCCACTCATTGCTACTGTCATCGCCCACCATTATCAGTTATCACCACGCACCACCCATTACTCATAACCACCATTCTCACCCGTTACCACCACCACTACCAATCACTACTATCAGTTGTCACCTCCTTTAGTCATCATTTATAATCATCAACACTAACCATGATTACTACAACCACTAATCACTACTAACAATCACCACCAGCAGTCACTATTGCATATTGCCGGCCACCGTCATCATTCACCACCACCATTTACTATCACTATCATCTACGACAATTATCAGTTGTCACCACCAACTACCACCGTCATCACTAGCTACTACCCACAATATAATCACCATCCAACACAGTTCTCGTCCAGCACCACCATCACCACTACTAACCATCATCACCACCAACCACCATATGATTTTTTAAGACTATTTTATTGATATAAATTAAATTAATTTAGTATGTTATTAGATTTTATATTTATTGATTCATAAATAAAGATAAATTTTATATAATCAAATGTTAAAAAAAAATCAATGTTAATTATTTAAAATTCAAATTTTATGCAACATCTTAATATTCAAATTCAAATGTATAAATCTTAATCCACATCTTAATATTCAGATTCAGACATCCTAATCTGAATAAAAACAAATGAGGCTTAACTCAGTCTTTATCCATGTAGCCATTTGAGACAAATGGATCAAGATGGATTAACAAGCTTGTTTTAAGTCTTTTGCAGGAAGCTAAAGTATTCGAGGACCTTGTATTATCAGATACGTCAAGAGGTCTTGTTCATGTATTTTTTGCCCAACGGGCTACATCAAAGGTATAAATATACTTCATCATGGATCCCGTGGTAACTGTTGTGTGCTGATACTATCTTGAAACTTAAAATTCTCTCGAAGTATCTTTGTTGCATACAGTAAACTTGATTCGAGCTCTTAAACATTTTTCTTTCAGCATAGCAAACTTGATTACAGATTCTCTCTTATTATTACCTGGGCTTATGTTAAAAATATTAGTGTAGTAGCCGTTGTGTGCAGAACTATCTGTCTCAATGCAAAGCTTCTCATTGATAAGAATGATCACATGATTGAGAAGCAAGGTAGGATCTGTTGTTTCTTTACAATGCAAGCTTTTGGTATGCTTCATATACTTTAGGTTTCTTTTTGGGATGGCTTTTTACTTGCTGTGCATCAGCTAATGAAAGTTCATTATCAGTATGATTTCACAAATAAGAAGGGAGTCTGGATCTTGTGTATAATTAGTATTTCATACTTGTTAAACTGGATTTGTTTCTGATCACTTCTGTGGCTTTTGTGCTCCTGCTCTCGCGCTAGTTTGACTTTACAAAGAAAGTTACTTGGATATCTGCTTCCTCACTGGACAATCAATACCATCATATTTCTGAATTATATTTTTAATTCCTAAATGGTTCAGGTACCTAATGTAACTGATATTGGTCTGAAACCAAGGCCAGTGAAGAAAGTTGCCATAATAGGTGGAGGTTTAATGGGTTCAGGAATAGCTACCTCTCTTGTTCTGAGCAACATATTTGTTATTATCAAGGAAATTAATCCTGAGTATCTTCAGAAGGGGATAAAAACAGTTGAAGGTTAGTGATATTCTTTCAGCGAGATTTTATTGTATCTTATTTTATTGTAGTTACTGTTCAGGATGCTTAGTTATGATTTCACTTCCGTTTATTCTTTTCCTGCACTGCTTTGGGCTGTTTTTCCTTGAGTCAAGAGTCTATTGGGAACAACTTATCTACCTTTGCGGTAAGGATAAGGTACACTCTACCCTCCCCAGACTGCATTTTGTGGGACTACTCTGGGTATGTTGTTGTTGTAGTTGATGACTTGATAAATGTTGTGATAGATCGTGAGATTGTGAGGCCTTTTGACTATTCATAATTGTCTTGACTGTCATCTTATGGTTTTGAAAGTTAGAAACTTATGTGGAGTACCTTATGTTACAGCAAATATCCGAGGTTTAGTAGAGAGAAAGAAGTTGCCGCAGGACAAAGCAAACAAAGCTTTCTCAATGGTTAAAGGTGTACTGGATTACTCAGAATTTAAGGATGTGGATATGGTCATTGAGGTAAATACTGTACCTATATTTTTGCTCAAGTAATGTTCCTCAGAGTGGTTTCTTCTTTCCCTTCTTGCTTCTTCGCTTGGCTTCTCTATTTCCCTGGTGCTATAAAAATGTTGATGACCAGAATTCTACTGTTCTTAATCTGTTGTAATATGTTGTTTCTGAAACAGTTATGTCTTGTTTGTAGGCTGTTATTGAAAATGTTCCGTTAAAACAACAAATTTTCGTTGATGTTGAGAAGGTTTGTCCTCCCCACTGTATTTTGGCATCTAATACATCTACTATCGACCTCAACGTAATTGGGCAAAAGACAAGATCTCAAGATCGGATTATAGGAGCCCACTTTTTCAGGTTACAATTCTTGCCGTATAACTCTAGTTCTATAATGAAGGCAAATCCTATTAATCGAGAGAAATTTGCCTCTATGAACCTATACAGCTGATTTATAAGTCCAAAAGTTATCATATTACTTTGTTTTTCTTTTTCTCTTTGAAATACAAAATCCTTCTGATGATTCTGTTGGATCACTTTTTTCTGTTATAATTATTAATTGCTAACCGATTTTTTTTCTATGGTCAGTCCTGCTCATGTGATGCCTCTGCTGGAGATAATCCGGACGGAGAAGACATCTGCCCAAGCGATTCTCGATCTCATGGCTGTTGGCAAAACAATTAAGAAAGTACCTGTTGTAGTGGGAAACTGTACTGGTTTTGCTGTCAATAGGACATTCTTTCCATATGGTCAGAGTGCACAGCTTCTCGCGAATCTTGGAGTGGATGTCTACAGGATTGATGCACAAATCACCAGCTTTGGTCTCCCTATCGGCCCATTCCAGTAATTCTCTACCACAAAGTTATCATTTTTTCATGTGAGAGAAAGTAAACTGGTCAGCAGTTTTTCGCTATCTGCAAATGTTATTCTTCATGGTGTCTTTGACTTACACAGCTTTAAGATGATTAATGTACTTAAATGATCCAAATTTTTAAATGCACCAAGAAATCTGCGATGATACTACATATAGAAGATGAAATTAGATGTACATAGAAGTGCTAGAATGTTGGCGTGCAAACTTTGGTATTGTTGGAGCCTTTGCTGACTGATGTTGAGATTAATTGTTGTGGCATCTGGCATTGGTATTGGGTTTCCTACATGTGGAAGGTGGTGCACATGGTGATGAGTAAATAAATAAGAAACATAACAACAACAACGACAACAACTTACCCAGTGAAATCCCACAAGTGGGGTCTGGGGAGGGTAAAGTGTACGCAGACCTTAGAACCTCAACTCAAAATAAGAAACAGAACATAAGGAAATTATTTTTGGAGAGAGAATCAGAGGCTTTCCTCCCACATTCCCACAAAAACAACACAAATTTAAAGAGAGACCGACATACATTGAGGAGGGGGTGGGTGGGAAGAGGGGAGGAGAGATTGAAAGAGTGTTGTATCGAATGCAGGGGAAGAGAATAAAACGCATACATGATATCCTGTCCCTTTTTTCACTTTGGTTAGAGGCACCATAATCTTATTTCTTTGCTTGGGAAGTAAAAGCAGCTGTGAGGTAAAATAACATGTTATAGATTTCCGGGAATGTCAACAATATAACAGTTTTTCCTTCCACATACAGCAGCCTGCCTGCTGCAAGCAATAGTTATGTTGGTAGGCATGTAAAGTAATTTTGCTTATTCATTTTGCAGGCTTCAGGATTTAGCTGGATATGGAGTAGCTGTTGCAACAGGGAAAGAGTATAGCTTGGCTTTTCCTGATAGAATATTTAAGTCGCCATTGCTTGACCTCCTAATAAAAAGTGGTCGAAATGGTAATATTGCAAATTTCATCTTCTATTTTGTTGTTTTCTAGGTCTTATTTATCTTGCTGACACTGGTGATGCAGGTAAAAATAATGGAAAAGGATACTACATTTACAAGAAGGGAGAGAAGCCAAGACCTGATCCTTCAGTGCTTCCAATTATTGAGGAGTCCAGAAGGCTCAGTAATATTATGCCTGGAGGAAAGGTATCACTGGCTGACAAAAGAAAATCTCAAACCACATGACTTAATTATTGGTTTTCAAGGGTTTATGAAAATCTAAATCCCCTCGCAATAACCAGTGTCTTTGTTTTCAATTTGTGGCAGCCAATATCTGTCACTGATCAAGAAATTGTTGAGATGATACTCTTTCCTGTTGTGAACGAGGCATGTCGTGTTTTGGATGAGGGGGTCGTAATTCGAGCATCGGACCTTGATGTTGCTTCTGTGCTTGGAATGAGTTTCCCATCTTACAGGTTGGTACTGTACTGTGAAATCAGCATCATTTGCTTCCAACAATATGTCAAATACTTAACTTTTTGCTAGCTCGTGATAACTACTGATTCTGAAGTATGAACTACATGAACAAACAAAAAATATCTCCAGTTTGGCTTGGTAGGAATGCTGTGTAATTTTACATGCTAAATAGAGAGTGATATACCCAAGAGACACAGGGATTGTTAAGATTAATTGGTGAAGAGGAATGGAAAAGGATGGACGGAAACAACTCTAAGTTGTTACCAAGTCATGGCGTTTACCAAAGAAGAAGAAAAATCACCATCTTTTCTAACCTTCTTGTTGCAATTGGCAACTGGTTTTTATTTATATATTTTTATTTCCATAGAAATTAGAGAACATTTTTCTCATAACGGATCTTTCTCACAATGATTTTTCTTTTTTCGCCAGAGGTGGCATTGTTTTCTGGGGAGATACTGTTGGGGCTGGTCATATATATAAAAGTCTCAGCAAGTGGTCAGAATTATATGGTAATTTCTTCAAGCCATCAAAGTTCTTGGAAGAGAGAGCAGCTAAGGGCATTCCCTTGGTAAGAATTTGATATTTGAGATCTACCATGCAATATAATTTCATTTTACCTGTCCCTTGTTTCTTAGCTACTTTGGTCACTGATTTTTGCTAATAGTTAGTATTACTAATAATCAATATGCACATGTCCTTGAGCCGCTGAAGGTCTGAGGTAGGGATAAGGTCTGTGTACACTCTACCTTCCCCACACCCCACATCGTAGGACTACACTGAGTCTATTGTTGTAATCAATATGCACATGAAGTTCCAATAAGTAATGATCTCAGCAGTTGTAACTACTTATTACTTCGATTATCCAATGTGTCAATAATAGGAAATACATAACCTACATTTATGAGCCTCCACTTCCAACAAACCCACGTAAAGCAAGAGATGTTAGTCATAGACTCCCCATGGGTAAAACCATCTTACTTTTAGTTCAGTTTATGGGGGGAAAAATGAACGAGGGACGATAATGATATCATTGTCCAGAGTCACAGAGCTACTTATGTCGAAACTTCAACTCCGTTACACTGAACTCAAGTCAAACTGGATCAAGAGAACCTGGATAGGCATAATCAAAAGAATTGATGGTTTCTTTTATTGGTCAATTTCATTCGTTCAAATTCTGACAACTAATAACTGCCTGTTGGCTAATTATGTGCACATTTTGAACTCTGATAGCATTGTGCTATCTGAATGTGTCAAATGTTTACTTACTAATAACACCATTTCTTATTCTGCAGAGCGCTCCGGTTTCTACGTCTTCATCAACAAGGTCACGCATGTAAGCAATGCATTTACGACTTTTTCAGATGCTGTTGAAAACAGTACGTAGTTGAATATAAAAAGGCACCTAATTTGACCTCTTCATCATTATGGTCGTATGTTTTAGTGTGGTATATGTATAATGTACCAATTACTTAATTTTTTGAATAAAATGTTGGGAGCATTTCAACTCTAATACGTTATTTCTTATATTGGTAATAATAGCTTGATTTGCACATCTACTTATTCGGTTTTGACATCCCTACCCTTCTACTTTACGACATTCAAATTAGACACGTGTTTAAAACTCATGTTTGTTTGTGAAAATTATTACTTTTCTTTTTACAATTGCATTGATCAGCCAATTGGAGAAATATTACAACAACGGGGGAGGAGGGGGTAGGATGTACGCAAGACCTTACCCCATTTTTGTTGAAAGGAGGGGGTAGGATGTACGCAAGACGTTACCCCATTTTTGTTGAAGTTGAAAGATTATTTCCGACAGACTATCAATAAATTGAGCCAATATTTCTGATTAACAATTAATTATTGATTCATGATAAAATTGTTTCCGAAGTTACAATCTTCCATTAAATAAGCCACTATAAGAAATCATTAAACTCTATTAAAATAGGCATCTAAGAATATTTTTACTAATTTAAATCAAGAATTAAGACACAAGATTATGGGTTTAACAATTTTTTACATTGGTAGTTTATCTCACGTAATTTTACATCAAGTCCAATAACAAAAGCATTTCTAGCTTAAGCCCTTACTCAAATGATATGGAGCATGAACGCGTAGAATGACTCTAATACCATTTGATATTATTTAGGTCCATGCAGCTTTAAAAAGTGCCATTAAAGTCTATTTATTTGCTTGACCAAAGCAAACTTTACGCACATTAGATCAAGACGTATTTATTGACTCATTTTGCTATATCTCCCCACAATTCAATCCAACCCGCACATCTAACACCCCGAAGTACAGAATTAATACATTTAAAGGAAAATTTGAACGAAATGCAATTTTGATTGAAATTGCACTAAAGTAAATGTGCTAAGTTACAAGGCTTGTTAGTTCTCTAATAAATGGGGGCCTTGATGAATTTTGCTGCTACATCGAAGAAAAGACGAATGAATAAAAGCCTAATATTACAAAGATGCAGCAGTTTACAGGCAAATCTCATTCTAAAGCTAACTATAATTTTTCTTTCAGATTTTTGGCTTGACATCACCATTCTCATCTTGACGATGAACTTTAGGAGGCGCGTTATTATTAGCAGTAGTTGCTACTGCACTAAACATCTGAGTTGTTCTTTGCTGAGGAAGAGGAGAACTCGAAACACCATTGTTAAAGGAATCATGTTGACTCTTCGTTTCAGTTGAAGTAAAACCATTACCAATCATATCTTTTTGATCAACGGAGTCAATACCTCGCACCATTGAAGAACATCTTTTTTCTGTAATTTGAAATAGATGGTTAGTAACATAAGGTTATTATGAATAAAACACAGATGAAAAAGGAATAGATAGTAAGGGCGGTTTAGGGCGTATACAGTTGAATAAGAAGCAAGCGTAAAATTATACTGTAACTGTACCAAGTACATCACAAATAGTTCCAAGTTCTACAAAATCCTTAACCAGAAATCATGGGTTCGAGCTTGGGAACGGAGTCACCTTTGGTAGGGAGAGCTAAAAAGCTCATTATCGCTAAAGACCCATAGTGGACTTTCTACAAAGTGAATCTAGATTACTCGAGCCATTATATTTTAGGACATCAGATGGTTGAACCCAAAAAAAGTTCTAAGAAGTTGTATTATTGAGGTTTCAATAAAAATAAGAATTGAAGAATATCCAAATAATTAGACATCTAAAAAATAATATGAAAAAGTGGATAGGCAATATATATATTAGGAATTTAAAAGCCAGACAGTACACACAGGTTATGTGATCATTCAAAGACATTGTAAGTCTGCAATGTGTCGCATCCTTTCCTATTAGTTTCGAGGAGCCAGGTAAATAATTTCTATAAACGAGAAGACGAGAGAAATATTCTAATTCGTCATAACCTTGCAAGTGTGCAACAACATACCCAGTGTAATCCTACAAATAGGGTCCAGGGAGGGTAGTGTGTACACAGGCTTAACCCCCTACCTTGTAAAGGCAGAGAGGTTATTCCCGATAGACCCACGGTTCAAGTAACGCAATATTGAAAAACAAGTGCGTAATGTGGAATTGATCCAAGATACAAAGAAAATGGCAAGATGGTGCTAGTAGTAGTACCTGTACCTAGAGCATTGCAGATTTATTGTTGATGAGAATTCCAAATCAATAAAATAAAAAACAATCCACTAAGCCTCAACTGCGAATCAGTTTGTGCCGACATTATGAATACTCCAAAACCATATTATTTGATGGAGGCCCATCTCAATCTACTAGTAAATTATTTGTCTTTCTAAGGCATGTTACGGGCTCTATGAATGTCAAGCTTATCTTTTCCCAGATAACTGATTTAATCCCAAGAACTGTATTGATTATCTGGATCCTTTACTTTGTGTTTTTAGCTTAGGGTGTGTTCGGTATGACATAATACTTTCTGTGAATAAGTCATTGTGATGTTTGATTATTGGTTACGGACAAATATTTTCTAAGGAAAACATGCTCCACCAAAATGGAAATAGGAATCCCTTCACTAACGGCAGAAGTCATTTCCGTCATAACTATTCTAAAATAGATTCAGCCTCATCTACTTGATCCATTTTACACCAAGCACAAAACAATGCTATACCACCTTCTTCTTCTTTTTAATCAGGGACATTATAATAAACCCTTAAACTTACAAATTTAACCAAAATACCCCTCGATATCAGACATATTTATCAATCCTTAATAAGTCTAGGGAATTCTGAGAGATTTTAGTTTTTGAGACTACTTCCCTCGAAGTGATTCAGGTCTATCATTCTTTATCTCTTCTTCAGTTATCACATTTAATCATCATGTTGCTACGCCTGCGAACCAGTTCATATAGATGTCTATGTAGGATACAACAGAATTGACTCAGCCAACTTTCTCTGGCTTTATCTCCATATATGATACTTGAACCCTCCATCAAAGGTGGTCATTTATAATCTACTATATTGTTGATCACAGATCTATCTTAAAATCTATATTTTTATCTATGATATTCATCTTGCAGGTATATTGAGCGTTTCAGACCCAACTTCCTCTCCTAGAATGCGTTGTTGGTTTCACATTTGTTTCATAGAATTTCCCTTTCACTCTATAGATTATCTTCTATCACATATCATTCTGTAGTACTCCCCAATGTTGATCATTCTATTGTAATTTTATGTACTATATCATGTAATTCTTTTTAAAGCTAAGCATAGTTATTTGACTATCTAAACTTAGGTACCACAATCAGTTTAACTTCACCTTCAATCTTCTCAAGGGCTCTGAGAATAATAAAAGATTCTGCGATTGCACCAAAATTTCTGTACTTGCAACCGGTACATGGTTCATTAATCAGCTCTTGAGGAGGTTGTAAGAATATGTGCAACTAATATGAGATGGATACAGTTACTTGAGAGGGAGACAAAGGGGCAGCTTCTTGCTATTTTTTTTTTTTTTTGTACTCTAGAATAGTTTCAAAGGAATGAGGAAGCTGAATTCATTCTCTGGAAGCAAAACGAAAGACTGTGCCTCTGAAAGTATCTCTTTTTGTTTGGGCAGTAGATTATGGAGCTAGAATAGCTAACTTACATAGAAGAGAAGACTACTCTGGTTGCTGCATGGCTGACAGGAAGAGACAATCTGTCACTTGCTCCTTCACTGTGAAGTAGCTAAAATATGTGATGCGTTCCCTCGAAGCATCTCCAAAAGTTTTTCTAGTTGAAAGGGGAAACAAAGTCCCAATCAGTAAGAAAATTTCGAGATACGACTTCCGCTTACATACTGTGGAAAATCCGGAGAGAAGGAAACAGGAGATGCTTTGAAGACCAAGACCTTGCTTTATAGACTAAAGCACAGATGCACAATACTATATCCTTTGGGGGGTAAAGAAAGATGTAAATGATTTGAGCAATGCCATGAGTTTGTTGGGAGGTCTATAGATGTATGTTTCCAATGGAGCACCAACCCAGTACATTTACAATACATGTATAAACTTTCTACCTTACACATAAACAGAAAAAAACAGTTACCAGGTGTTAAGTGGAAGTGAACGTATAGTAAGGTATTGGGGCTATGTATGCTTCACTGATGTTTTTTGCAACAGCTACTTATTCAGTGAACAGGATCAGATTTAGACAGAAAGAAAAGAGAAATTTACCTTTTATTTCTCCTAGAGTGACAAGCCTATTAAGACAATCACGAAATTTCGTCAACACAATCCTTTCCTGTTCTGCGTATGTCTCCGTCACGCCCTGCCCATGGGGCAGTTGAGAAGATGTATTACAGCTAAGAGTTGCTAGATCATTAGGGGAAGTAACGGCAGCTGCAAACATGGCGTCTGATTCATCACACATTAGTGCTAACGTCCCAGGAGACATTGGCCTTCTTTTTGATATATCAGCACCATCCAAACTAGATTCTTCCGTGCTGATTTTCTCACCCTGGTCCCCACTCGAACAACAATCAAGCATATCCTTCTCAGAACCAGAATCTTTCTGGTTTTGTACTCGCTCCTGAGTTGACGAAGCAAGGGAAGCTTCTGTCTGCCCCTCAGCCTGCTTTTTTGAAGCATCCTTTTCATCTGAAGCATTACAACACGTAAACAGTAAAATGACTGTACATCATATACAGCAACGTGTAATAAAATCACATAAAAGACATGGTAGAACCACCAAATGAAAATATATTAACTTTCCCATCATAACATCTAACTTGTGCAATCAATTCATGCTCACCACATAACTATGCAAATCTTAGGGTACAATGGGGAACTCACACTGCCTGTCCCAAGAGTATAAACACAAGGTTTGCGGCAAGTTGATGGACCATGTAAATCTAGTCCATTTACGATGAATCCTCATTATACCCAATTTATGAATGGTAAAATTCTCCAATCTAAAAAGGCGCTCCTCACTCATGTTTCTTCCAGTGTTGTCAAAGGCATGTTTAGCCCTGAAGAGAGATGCAAAACATGTTGAGAGCTTCACATAGCTTTATGGGCGTTTCAATGTTTTCATCAAAGCTCTAAGGAATACTTTTCCTTGCCGATGAGGGTAATCCTGAATATGCAATACTAAACAATTGGTATTTCACTTTATCATAAAAGATACTCAATTTCTTTATCCATATATTTGTTTTTCAAGCTTATGATTATAAATATTGGACTACACATACATTTTATATTTTATTTCCTTCCATTTGTGCCTTTTTCATTAAAGACCATGTTGTATTTGCACTTTGTGCTTAAAGAATAACAATTGAATCTAATTGTAGTTTTTCTCTGTGAATATTAGTTTTCCTCTGTGAATATTGACACCACTTCCCCAAAATGCTGCATACGTGTTACTGTTCAAAGAAGTGTGACCCGGAGCTTCCAAATCCTAAATCCACCTTTGATTCCATCAGAAGCAATCTGCTAACTTCGTTTACATTTAGTTCAGAGGCAGAAAGGTATATTAGCTAAACAATTGCTTCATTAGAAAACCACAACATACCCAACATAATCCCACAAGTAGAGTCTGGAAAGGGTAGAGTGTACACAGACCTCACTCCTATCTCGTGGATGTAAAGAGGTTGTTTTCGAAAAGACACTCGGCTTAAGTACAGCAAAAATAACTTACTCTTGGAGAAAGAAATACTCATCCCAAAGCTGCCTTTTATGTTTCCCAAGCATCAAGAAGGAAAAGGCTCAGCTTAGTAAAGCCAGAGATAGAAAAAATGCCCGAAAGAAAATTCTTAGTAACTTAACACTTCCCCATGGAACTCAATTTATGATTTTAAAGGAAACAAGAAGCTGGAAACAATATAACAAAATAAGATGCACCAAAAGTATTGGTCACACAAGTAATCAAATGTACTTAAAGACAGCCATATATACCTGCCAGCATCTTCGCTGCTTCTCCTGAATATACAACTAAAACTGAGCAAAGTTCCTTCAAGTCCTGTGGTTGAATGAGGTCTTCCAATAGAGACCTTCAACCATGACATGATGATTAGTTTGCTGAATGAGCAATAAAGGTTAATTTTTTAACTGGCAGTTACTGCTACCTGTAAGTAAACTTTGACGGACCCACTGTTGCAGCATTTCCACCACATGGACCAGGACTTGAAGATAATGAAGGAAGGACAGAAGATTTAGTATGATTCCCCTGTATAATACAGTACTTCAGTTCATCCATCAATTATTTTTTAAACAAATTAGAGCAGAGGCAACTGTAAATTGCCACTCCTGCTTATTTTAGGTAAAAATATCAATCGACGAGAATAAGAGCCTGTTCGGATTGACTTTTGGCTTATCTTTACCATTTTACCTTATAATCAAGTGTTTATAAGCGCTTTTAAAATGTATCCGAACACTAAATAAATGCTTAAAAACACTTAGAATAAGACAATCCAAACAGGCTCTAAATCCAAAAAAAATCACATGGTTGTTATATGCCTTTTCTCAGATGGAACCATGCCTCTGTGCAATCAACTATCATCAGCAATGCAGTGTTGCCCTATGGATTATATGAGAAGGAACTCAAACATTCTTCGCTAATCAAACAGTTGAAAATGCATCGATTCAATGATGAAAAAAATATTGTTTACCTGTAGGAGTTGTCCATGCCTGTGAACAGGGTCCTTAATTGTTGACCCAAAGAACAGTTCCTGGCTCTTTCTTTTCTTGTTCACCGGAGGAGATCCATAACCAGAGGATCCAATGGCACCTGTGATCGCAGCATTTGCCGCCTGCTGGAGAAATGCCATATTGGTTGCATGATCTCCATGAAACAGAGCCTGCCTCTCTTCACTTCCTTCAAAATTTTTGCAGTCCATGCATTTACAATTTTCAGAGCAAAGAATATTGGCTTGGAAGCACTCACAGTACTTCTTGAGGCAACCTGATTTCTTGCAGTGGCATCCTTTGTTATGCTTTGCCAAGACTAAGCCATCCCCAGTTTCCTCCTAAAAAGATTTAGCCGCAGTTCAAAAGCTATCAAATAGATTAAGAAACAACAAACGGAGCTACTTTAATTTACTTCAAATTTCAACTTTACAAACTTCTTCTTACATGCACGAGTAGTTCTAGAAATGGGGCAAATTTTAACAAAAGAGAATAAAATCTTATGGCATCATGATTCAATTGCCTTTGCTTCATCTGGAATGATACACCACCATGTTGAGTGAACAAAGTTGATTTCCTAATTAGGTTGACCCCTTTTCGATCCATATTTGATTAATTGTTCACAGTAAAATTTTTATCCTAATAGGCACTTGTGATTATTGACTAAACTACTGGGTGTCTCTTTATTGTTTCAGTGGACGGTTGTCCCATTTTTTGAAAAATGATTAGCAATTTTCAATAACTAGATTGTTAGCTGTTAAATGTACAAAACAACCAAACAGTTGAGAAAACTCCTTTGACAGATTTTGGATCAGTTGATTTGGTTAAACACATAGTGCATACTAGATTTATTAGGTTTTCCTTTTTGATATGATTTTTCCCTTCCTTTCTTTTCTTTCCTGAAGAAAAAAGATGATTGAAAAGCAAATCATAGTTCAAAAAAAAAAAAAAGAAAAAAACAATCCTGTCCCAATTTATGACACACTCCTCATTTTGGGATGTCCAAAATGTTTGACATCATACCTTTTTATATTACTTTCGAACTTTCAAGAATTCAAATTTGGTAAACTATTCAAAATTTAAACTTTAATATGATGCTCTCTCTATCAAATTAATATTCAAAGGTGCATTGTTATGAGAGTATCTTGCATAGAAACGCCTTGTCTTACTCCTACACTAGGACACGGAATATAGATAAAGAAGGCACGGATTGTAAGAATAAGTCAACAGCTGTTCAAATGCAAGCTTGAATAACCACAGGCATTTACATTTACAAGCTCAATTCGAATTCAAAATCAAATCACAACATGATCCGTGTTGACTTTCAAGCTCAAAAAGTTCAAGTAAATATTGATTATATTGCATTTCCTACTTCATATAGCAATTTTGTACTAGGTCATTCCTAAAGAGAGCTTGCAATAAACCAAAAGCATCTTAGACCACAAGAACAGCAGTGAGGGTAGGATATCTTTAAACTAGAACATAATTTTTCATGAATAATTCAAATTTCAAGAAAGCATCATCTACGAATCAACTTAATCTTAAAAAGTACCTTATTATCTCGAGCTCCATGTGGACTGCTGGCAATTTTAGGCCTGAATGCATGTGGATTACGCTCTAAAGTAGCTTCAACAGCTTCGCGCCTAGCGGGCTCATTTTCAACATTGTTATGACAATTGTTACAATTGCACCCGTCACAGTATATTCCAGATGCAAAACATTCACAATACCTGACCCAAAAAATAGAAAGACAGCAAAGGAAAAAGCAAATTGCATAAGATCTAACACTGCGTTGTTCATTAAAATACTATCAGCAAAACATCTGACAAAGCTTGAGTAACTGAAGAAAACAAATAATCAGCTGGATAAAGTAGTCAGCTGGAAGACACTTTAGAACATGAATGATGAAACAACAACATATACCCTGTTAAAGCCTACAAATTGGGGTTTGGGGAACTATTGATAGAACACGAACACCTTATATATCTCCTAATCTTATCATACAAAACATCACGTCCAAACAAACACGTACTTTGTAGAAAGTGATTCTAATAGTATAAATGCATAGACGTGAAAAAATGTTAAATACATGATAAATAACTGATTATAATAGTATAACAATGCATAGAGGTGAAACAATTTTAAACACAAGACAAATAACACAGAATGGGACTATATAGAAATATTACGAGCATCCTTACTGTGAATGAAAGAAATGCAATTGTCTAAACCGTCTGAGTTTTTTACATGGGTTGGTTCTCACTCTTATAAAACCAATGGGGTGGTTTAATTTGATTTTTATGTATAATATAGCTTCAAAAACTCAAACAAAACCTCCATTTATGAAATACAGACTGTATATATGTATTGCATGGCCACTTTGAAACAAACAGCCGATCTATTCATGGCTAGAACCTAATTTCCAAAAGGTCCACTTATGCAAGTGGTGAATTTACAAAAAACTCTGTGGTTTTATGTGGATATTAGCTGATAAATTTTTGTATGTATTTGTATCATGTATAAATCCCAAACTTCCATGTAAAGCACAAAAACATAAATCTCAACCCCTAAACTTATTGGTGAAAAGTTGTATAACCCTATAAACACCCAAATTTTTTAGTGTAATGTTCAGCCCTAAACACCTGAACTATAATCTATACTAAAACTGCCCAAACCATTCACCTAACACCCACAACCTAAAACATGTTGTCTTTTAATTATATATGTGTGGTTTTGGTTTTATATTTTGAAAACCTGCGCAGATATGATTTTGGGGATGGTTTTACTTCATAAACATCCAAAAAAAAACCTATTTACCATCCATGTAGACTTCTAGTCATCATTGACTGGATTCTTGTGCAGTTTGGTAATCCTTTCCCTAAAGTTTTTCCACTATGTCCATGAGCTCACAAAATTAATGCAAAGACGTCAGTACTACGACACAGAAAAATAATGGACATATGCTCCTGCAAGTGAAAGCTTGCCTACTTGAGCAGATTAAAATAGCCCTGGAAAAAGCATACGGAAGGTAAATATGAGTGAGGACTAGACTTTAATCATTATCATCCTTCCTTTTGCAAAATAACCAATAAACCCTATGATAAATAATAGCTTCTTTAGAACAGCAATTAAACATATGGCACGTGTCATATTTTCCATTTCTTAATCTTTCCTGTTGGGAATAGTTTAGTTGACAATATCATGATGACTTTTGTTTGGAAAATGAAATATGTGAATTTCAATATACACAATATCTTTTACAGAAGGGAAATATCTTTTGTAACAAGAAGTATCCAACTGATGAGAAAGAAACAACATGAGAAACAAGGACACTGCGACAGAAAATAAGAATCATCTGTTAAATATTAAATCTTTCTTCAAGTTAGAGAAAACTGAGACTTAAGGACACACGCTTGGATTTTAATCCTAACCAAACTCCAGTTACCTATTACATGATCCCTCACTTTATATGACCATTCTCACAATCTTTCAAATCCCTATAAAGTGCAAAATATTTGAGGAATACACAGACAGTTTTGATGCCAATTAGTTCAAAAGCGAAGATTAATCAATCCAAAGACAAGTCTTGGAAACCAGGCAACAGAACAATCATTAGCAAGTGCCCTTAACTAAATGCTTCCCAACAAAAAATGAAATTTTGACTTTTGATGTCTTAGCACTTCTTTGGTCGGATCACCTGGATGATAGTTTTTTTTTATGGCAAATCATGATTATTGATACTTGAACACCTTGATAATAGGTTTTATTCTGGAAATCATCAGGACTTGCTATTCTTCTTTCATTTCTTATCTAAGATTTAGAAAAAAGTATTATGTCAACATATATCTCTTCTTCTTTAATTGCTTTCCTCCTTTGGAAATTTCCTTTCTGGAGGGTGGTTACTGAAACATTGGAAGTTGTCGACTTGATTAATGATAAATCTATGCTTTTGTGCTCAAATATTGAAAAGTCCAGCATACTCTGGAGATTATGGGTTACATAATTCTAAGGTTGTCTAATGTTCATTAACTCATGTATATCCCCCTTCCAACAAATGTTTTGCCACCAAGAAGCAGCAAAATTGGAAATTTCAGAGCTTATCAGTGTCACCTTCATGTACTTTCCATCGATTAATAGATTTTAGTTTTCCCACATAAGTTCTGAATGAGAAGGAGGTAATACTTACAACTTTAAACATCGAGAGTGTTTGCAATTGCACTGTTTTTGCTTTTTAGGAGTACCATCTTTTACTTCACTAGCACTTTGCCTTGGACGTGCTCTTGGAGATTCTGGTTTCCTGAGAACAGTGAGTATTAGCATCACATAAATCATAAACCTGTCATGCCTTTATAATTCAGAATCCCAAAAATTTGCCTAGAGCCCACAAACACACTCAAAATTTAACATGTTTGAGGTGCGCAAAGCAAGATAGCTGTGGATATTAATAATAGGTATACAAGAAACAGAGAGCATTTTTGAATATTATGTCCAATTTCAAGCCAGAGGGATGTGAAACAAGCATTATGATGTATTCTGAAAATGATTTAAAAACATATCAGCAAAGTTAGGATCAACAAGGCAGAAGATAATATGATCAACTAATCAGAGACATGTTAAATGGCTACCCACAAATTAATATAAGGTTAACAGTTTAAATATGAATTACACTGACAAGCAAATGGAAGCCAATCCAGGTGAAGCATGCCTAAACATGTACAAATATCGTGTCTTTCCGTGAGTTAGCAAGTCAGCTGCAAAATGACTTGCATGGTTGCAAGCAACTGATCATGATTATCATCTCTAAAGTCATGTATTTGCCTCACAAATCAACCAAAATATATAGATAAGAGAAAGGCAAACTAGATTGAATAAAATCTAAAGAACAAGAAAGGCAAATCCAAACATTTTTTTCCCTCTCGACCGTTCACCTTTCCCCGTCTCCTCAGCTAAGTTGCGCGGACTCTTCACTTTCAATGCCACACCCATGTCAGATTCTCTGAAATACACTACTTTTGGCGAATCCGACACACGCCTGTTGACACTTTTGAAGAATCCAAACAACATAGCTCCTCAGGGATTCGAGAAATAAAATCTATTTCTATCTTTTTTATCAGACACTAACCTACACAGCAAATTACTGATCAATTATCCATCTCAATTCCACCATAAAAACTTGATTATCCCTAGCAACGCTCCTCAATTTTTGTGAAGGAATCTCAAATTCTGAAATTTTTCAGACAACCAAGAAATCTTTTGTTTCAGATTTAGAAACTTAACAAATATGGCCTCTCTACCCTCTCCACTTAATTTGAACGTGTGGCGCGAGTCTACCGTAATCTAGACAGTAAAACCTTTGCTATTGAACCAAAGCCCAAGAGGTATCTCATATTCTCTTCCTACATGTTCAAAAACGCAATCTTTATCAGATAGCAAACAAATTATAGAGTGTATAACAAACTTCTAACCACCAATTCCTCTAATCCTGCCAAATTTCAGTGACATGAGCTCAAAAGAAACATTTTTTTTTCAATGAACCAAAGATACTTACGGAGGTCGTATTGACGGATGAGTTGGAGCCACCACAGCTTGTTTCATCGGCATCAACATCATATGCTGCTGCGGCTGTTGTGGTAGTGGCTGTAACTGCGGCCTTGACGCCGGCGTTAGCTTCACTGGTACGATTTGTGGACCAGCCGTCATTTTTAACGGCTGAATCTTCTGAGTCTGCTCCGTAACGGCAGCCGCCGGAGATTGTCCACCACCTCCTCCAAACACCGTGAAATCCAGCTGCCTTGCCAGCTTCTTCGCCGGAAAATCCACTCCCGTAGTCACCGTAGAAGAAGCAACAACCTCCGACTGTGCCTTGTTTGGAGGGAAAGAATCCCCTCCCTCACTTTTCTCCATTCAAAAAAAAACCCAAACAAACAAAACTCAAAAAATCCTCAACTAAATTCAAAAATTTCAAAATTCACTTATCATCCACTACAAATTCCACGATAATTCCACAATTTCCATCAAATTAACCCCAAAAAACCTCAAAAAAATTCAAAATTCATCAGATAAAACTCTTATCACTTCTCAATCAGATTCAAATTACAAAAATCCACCAAACAATGGCTCAAAAATTCACAAATTATCCACCAAATTCAACAAAAAATCGATCGAAAAACACACACAAAAACGTGTATCTGTGTGTAATTTTACAGACGGAAGAGAGAAGAGAAAGAAGAAGGCTTTTGTGTTTTTGCTGCTCCCTCTAGCTTTTGAAATTCAATTTTTGTATATATTGGACGCTCAGATTTCGTTTCAATTTTGATCGGACGGTAGATAAGTGGGAAAATTAATCAGACGGTTAAAATTCATAGGAGAGCGGTAGGATTATATCTAAACCGTTGATTAAAACAGTAATTAGAATTGCGTGTTTGTCTTTTTCTTTATTCTCCTTCATCATCCAAATAAGATAACAACTTTCATTATTTGATAAAATAAAAAAAATAATTTTCTTTTTTCAAATTCATTAAAAAAAATAATTTAAATTTGCATTTGGGTGTTCTTTTATGAAGAGGAAACAAGAACACTCCGATGTATTAATTTTTTTTTTTTTCATTTTTATTAAAGATTATTTTTCCAGGGTGAATTCGTTGAAAATGCCATAAGTGAGATAGTCGTTGGTACTTTGCATCTTCACAGAAAATTTAATTTCATCGGGTCCATATCGAAGATAGCGGGCAATCGTTACACCATTCATGAAGGCCGCTACTTATTCGGCAAGGAATTTAGCTACCTTAGGTAGGTAGAGTAACTGACGCCGTTTACCGGGGCTTCTATTCAAAACTTATAACACTTCTCCTTCCAACTTTCTAGCACCGGGCAGGTGTCAGACTCTATATATCACGTTACCACTTAGCAAAGTCCTATGTTTTTAATAAACAGTCGCTACTTCCAGGGGCGAACCTAGGGTACGCCCTCGACGAAAAATTTCACTGTTTATACAAGATAAATTTTTTACAATTACGTATATTTATTAAATTTGAACACCCTAAACAATAAGTGAAGACTAGTATAGTAGTAAGTTTCCTTTAAAATGAACTCGTGCCACCTAGGTTCAAATCCCACATAATGCACTGCGTTTATAGTTTTATATTTCGGACCCCCTGAGCAAAAATCGTATATTCGCCACTAGCTATTGTCCCCCTATCCCCCAGGTATGTGTCATATTCCTAATCAAAAGATAATAATTCTAGATCCGTCACTAGCTATTGTGCCCCCACCCCCCTCCCAAGTATGTGCCATATTCCTAATCAAAAAATATCAGAGCACCCCTTCTCCTGAGTTACGGGATCATTTTGTCGAGTTCCTTCGATATGGTTCTCTCACCCTAATATATCTACTTGTTCACCTGTGTCGATTTGGGGTAAGGTCAATTCACCAGTAAGATCGTCCTCCCAATTTAAAGTTTTTTTTCCTAAAATTTCAATCTTGTTAACTATGACAACACTGGTAGGAAGAAGCGCACTCTAATCCTTTTTTAGTTTGTTGGAAATTATTATTTTTAAAAAATATATTCCTAATATTTTTCTGGTCATGAAGCAATTTAATACAACACTAGAAAACAAATTCAAAATAAATATTCCTATATATGTACCAAACACACCAAATTTAGAATAATTTTAAAAAGGAATAAAATATTTCCACAATACCAAACACATTAAATTCATTCTAGCACTCTATTTCATTGTATATGATACATATTTTTATGTTGTTACTCGTAGTATTAGAACCCTACTAGTAATAGATTTTTATTTCTAAAAACTTTCTAATTTTGAAGTTTCCATCATATATTTAATTTAATAACATGATTGTATATACTCATAGAAATGTCAAAATAAGTTGAAAATTACGAGTTATGAGAGCACTTATTTCATTGAAAAATACGAATATACTTTTAAACTACTTAAGCAGGCATATCGATCTGCTCCGAAAAAAAATTTACGAGTCCATATACTAAAGGAGAATAAGGCATGTCAAAAATCAATCTAGTCTCACATTACGAATGCATATACGAACAAATATAAAGATATTTTTAGAACAGAGTGCAGTACTCTCTATGATGAATAAAATAAGGAGTGACTATTAAGATGATTCATGCATATGAAGAGGAAATGCAAAAACATTCCACAATTAGGAACCTAAGTTGCACGGACTTTTCACTTTCAATGCGGCACTTATATTGAATTCTTCAAAAATTACTTCGTTTGGAGAATTCGACAGATACCATTGACATTTTCGAATAGTCCGAGCAACATAGTTATGAAGTGTGAGAGGTAAGAGGTTAGCTATAGTGAATATAAAGAGAAGTAGGGATACACTAAGAAAATATTGAGAAGAGATGATTAGACAAATCTGATATTATTTTTTATCTTATTGAAAATATGACCTGAACATAAAGATTTAAAAGTCAAAAGTTAGAATAGAAATAGAAAATTAATAGTATCTTTGAAAGGAACTTTCTTTATTTTTTTTTTCTTAATTCAATGAAATCAAACATAGATATATTATATGAATTTTCTTGAGATGATAAGAAAAGTAGTATTATATACGCCGACATCGGCTTTCAAGAAAAATGTAGGTAACCAATAGAAATACGACACATGGCACTCATTTAGCGAAGAGAAGAGCGGGAAATTAGGTGGGCTCGAGAGCACGTGATTATTTTTATTTTTAGCACACAGAGAAAATGTTGACTTTTGCCGGCGTAAGAGAGGGATGGATCGAAATTCAAATTAATGAATTGAATTGATATTTATCGTATCATAGTTATATTTATTTATCGAATTTAGAATTGAAATTTTGAAAATAATTCATTTTTAGAGTGTGTATGTGTATATATATATATATATGTAAGTAATATTAACAGGTGATTTGAATGGTTTGATTGACTTATACAATAAGATTCATAGTGTTAGGTCAAGTGTTGGACAAATTACGAATATCTTTTCACTTTATATATAATTATAGAATTACGTTATCAAAATTTGATCTATCTATCGAGTTTGATACTTAGTATCTACCTTCGACTATAAATCACCTTAGATGAACCTTGAAAGTATTAAATTGAATACAATAGTCAACCCTTGTAAGAGATGAGAGATCATAAATGGATAGTAAATACGATATAAATAGAGTTTTGTTTTGTCAAAAGTAAAATACTCTATGTTGAAATTTTTAAGTG
>JAABOM020000012.1:1895784-1908128 GCA_011800125.2 Solanum clarkiae
ATGTTGAAATTTTTAAGTGCGAATTCGAATTAATCAAGTCAGCAAATCCTAAATATGAATGTAATACGTTTAACATAAATTTTCACTAGATATCTCTTAACTTTCAAACCCATTAAGAAAAATATTCCCATTAAGAAAAATATTGTCGGATGCACAATAGTGAGTTGCTCAAGTGATAAATAGCTCTTATTTCCAACTCTTAAGGTTATGAATTCGAGTCACCAAAGGAACAAAAAAGATAATAGCTCCTAGAGAGGGATTATATTTTTAAAATTTATAGCTCCATCAATCTTGGATGGAGCCAAAGATTCACTATGTTTTGGCTTTGGGGTATGATGGAATAAAGCAAAATGACTCTTTAAACTGTTTGCGCTTCTTTCAATTGTGAGCTAATAGTTAGTCAATGCAACTTTCGACGCTCATCATGGGTCATTCGGAAACAGTCGCGCTATGTTTTTAAACATAAGGGTCAGACTGCGTACATCCGATCCCCCTTACCCCGCAATGGGCGGGAGCCTTTGAGGCATTAGGGTAATGTTGTTGTATTGCATTTTAGAGGATCCGACATATGACAACATTTTTGGGAAATCAATTCCTTGAAGCATAGGGACCATTTTATTCAAGCAGAGCACAACCCAAGATGTTTCCTTAAGCACAAAAACAATGATTATTTTTTCCCGATAATCGTGATGTCGAGCCTAGCTTGCACACACCTCAATCAATTCCATGGAATACATACCGCCTCCAACAACAACTGATATCAACTAACTCTATCCACCAAGACTAGAGCAGGAAAGAAGTCACAATGATAATATATATTAATAAGTATATATATGTCTCAGTTTCTCTATTGCCATTCAAATAATGGAAGCCACAATTTGTTACAACTTGCAAAAACTTCAAAATCTCTTCCAACAAAATATATGAAGTGCTGCAAAGTTTAATTCTGCAGCAAAAGACAATGTTGATCATCATGCAGTAGTCTGGAAAACAAATTCTGGAAGAGAAAAAAAACGAACTTCCCAGCTCATGAAAACTGAATCGAGAAACCATGATCTGTGGTTGAAACTTTCGTTGGGCCAAAATCATCAAAGTCTGAGTCGGAGTTTAGATCTCCTTGAAATTTATCAGGTGAATCATCATTTTCAGAGCTATGTTTAGAGGGAATCCTCAATTCAGACGTTGGGACTGGCAAAGGTTCTTCATTCAGATACTTGTCGTGGAGTAGTTCCATTGCAGTAGCTCTACCAGCCGGGTCAAAACATAGCAACTTTTTGACGAGAAGAATTTCGTCAGTTGACCTCTTGGATAGACATGCTTCTAAGCCAATTGGCTTATCTATTTTACCGAATGACATTAACTTGTAATCAGGAAGATCAACACAACCAGGCCAGACTTCTTCAGATAAGTTCCCCAGAACACTAAAAATTCTGCCTAGTTGATCAATGTCAGCATTTCCAGGAAAAAGTGGCTCCAAACGGAAAAGCTCTGCAAAAATACAACCTAGTGACCACAAATCAATCTCTGGCCCATAACTTGTGGATCCGTATAGTAGCTCAGGTGCCCTGTACCAACGAGTTCCGACACAGGATGTAAGTGGAGGGAAACAATCATGCTCACCATCATCAACATCATATGAATATGTGCCAGGTAAGAGATCTTCCTCAACATTACTCATGGTTCCAGTAGCTAGACAGGAAGTGTCCCCATCTTGAATATTGCTATCTTTATCAGTGTCATCGAAGGACTTGAATCTGAGCTCATCTGACTCACCAAGACGTGCTGCTTGAACCAGAGATCCTGGATCTTCAACAATTAGACCTCCTTCGGAAGACACATCTGATAGGTGTTTGAAATGTGATGGACCAGCCGCAGTTGCCTGATAAGGAGTAGTTTGTACATACGGCTGTTGATTGTCATTAGATACAAACCCGGGGGCCAGAAGTATCCTAGCCTGTGTGGAGCAAGAGGAAGCAAAGACATATGTTTAGAAGGAAAATAACATTAACCAGAACTGTATGTATTTACGGATGTTCCAGCAGAAGAATAAATGCACTATGGATGCCCCAAGAAGGTTCTATGCTTGCGAAAAAAAATGTTATGCATATAGAGCTTGAGTGTATCAAACCCGACTTCAGTGAGTTCAGTTGAACTACTTTTTTTGGCCGGAACTATGTACATACAAACAACAATAACAACTACTACACCACAGTCCAAACAATCTAGGGCCTGCTATATGAATCTTGGCCATGTTTCTCCATTTAAACTCTTCTCCGGCCAAAATTATACAAATAAGGTCTCTCTCTCTCTCTCTATTTTTTTTTGGGAGAAGATAAGTTCTCTATATTTCTACTAACATATAAATCCCTTACAAGGCTAAAAGTCTCCTAGAAAGCAAACGATCTAAAGTGACATATGTCTTACTATACCTAAAACATATACCCAACTAATTGGTATTAGTGGACCTCCACAGCTCCCAGCAAACCAAAGGAGGCATAAGTCATGCCACATGACCTTAGTAATATATGAAGCCACTGAATTAAGGATTTTGTGGTGCCACCAATTAAGAAGTAGCATTCAACAATTGATGTTCCCAAACCAGTTCAGCAAAAACACCATAGCAAAAACGATGCTCAACAGATTCAAAGCTTGAGTTCATAGTATAGTCAAGCAATAATATTTAAGTTAGGTTCCTTCCCTTCCACTGCACTTAGCAACACTAGCAGCTACAACAAGAGCTCTGTTCCATGCGTCTAACCAGCTCGTGTGGTTCACCGATTCCACTGAAAACTCTCATTTGTCGAAGCAGATACATAGTGTGCTTTAGGCGCTGAGCAAGAAAGGTCTCTACTTATGTACTCCTATCTTTCACTGAGTCAGCATGGGGATTCCATAATATCGCAACAAACAAGAATAAGTATAAATACATCATAAGATCACACTCATTCTGAACCTACTAATCCTATATCCTAGATTCGCCTTTGTATAAAGCTACTAAATCGAACGAGGGGAGCTTAATGACTCAATTCTACTGAGCTGTAAATTGTCTTTATGAATTGCAGTCAAGATTCTACTATTAAACAATCAAAAATTGAAGAGAATCATATACTAAAGTTCACATCTTGATTAGCTTTATGCCTGGTGAAAGTCTGTTTGTTAGCTCAAATAAATCAGAAATATCACACAAATAGTGAATTGATACATAGTTAATCATTGAGATAATGGTAAATTATACACCTATCACGTTTTCTCGAGTTTCCTACCTAAACAATTACTACCAATTATTTATGAAAACGCATTGAACTGTAGTACTTTCGGTGTGTTTTCGATCATTAACTCTTAGATTTGATATTGTTCAGCTAAAAATGGCACATAAAAATGGATACCTGTCCAAAATCAGCCAATTTGAGGATTCCATCAGAAGAAATCAACAAATTTGAAGGCTTCAAATCTCTATGTACAATCGAATTCCGATGACAAGCATCAACTCCAGATAAAATCTGCATCATCCATCTCTTAATCTCCCCAAAACTCAATCCACCTTCCCATTTCTTCGCTTCTCTAATAAGACAATCCAAATCTGTCGGCAAATATTCCAATACAAGCACAGCATCTTCATCCTCCCTCCAGAAATACTCGTGCAAAACGACGACGTTTGGGCAATGCTGAAGCGTCTGTAAAGCTTCGATTTCTCTACACGCCGACTGATAATCGTGGATTTCTTTAAGGGCGACGGTGACAGAATCGGATCTCCGGCGAGCTTTGTAGACGTCGGAATATGCTCCGGCGCCGATCCGGTTGAAGATTTCGTATTTTACGGTGATCTCTTTTCGGGTATGGATGCTCCAGCTCTTCACTGATGGAGGATCCATTTTTTTTCTTCAATTGGAAAAGGAAAGTTGATTATTTTTATTTACTTTTGAAGAAGAAGATCACGTGAGTTGGAGTCATTGCACGTGACTTGGAATGTACTAGACATAAATTAGGAAAATATTAATAACAACAATTATTGAAGTGTTGTTTTCGTCGATTTAGAAGGTAAGTTATTTATGTATTAATCGTATATAAGAAATAATATGATATCAATGTTCGCTAATAGTCCTTTGTTGTGTATAAAATTTAATATATCGGATTTGGTGTTTGATTTGTAATTCAGAAATCTGTGTAGTCTATACATGTATAAGTTACGACGAAATCTATGTATTGTTTTACGCATGATGGAAAATAAAATCACTATTATCTAAATAACTAAACGTTGCTTAGTTAAATAAGGCACCATTAAACAATATTTCTGGAACAGATTAAAAAATAAAGAAGTGTCATACGAACTAAGACGAATGGAGTACATATTTAAGAAAATTTCAACATGGAATAGTGAAATTTTTGCTTCGATCCTTTTGTCTCAGTGGTTTAATTAAGGATCTTTATACAAATAGTCAATCAGATTTATTGTTTACTTTTCATAGTTGACCTACATAAATTATACATATATATGTAGCACATGAATTATATATCGGCTTATAGTTTATATTTTTAGTTACTGTATAGACGGTCTTGCCTTGTGATGATTTTTAGATTTATCATAGAATTAGTCATCCTATTATGATTTTATTGTCACTGCTCTTCAATTATTCTGCTACCTCTAATTTTTTTCTTGTAGAATTGATATTGCTCTTTGTTTTAACTGTTATTCTATATCTATTATTTTAACGGATACATTTGAGTCAAATCAATCATTATTCAAAAGGACTAATTTCTAAAGAGGAACAGATTGTACTTGAGACTATTGTTTAGTAATATTTGGGATTTTGTAGGTAGAACCCTCTAAAAACGTTACCGCACTCATGTCAAATTTTCAAAAAATGAACAGATTTTTTACGATCCGACATAAATTTGACAATATTTTTGAATGAATTCGAGCAACGTAAAAGTACATGACTTGGGAATGCTTTTATACATCTAGTTTATGGTACAAAACAAATGCAATATGAAAAAACAACATTGCTTCAGCCAAGATTGGGAAAAGAAATGCTAATTTCCTTCTGATACCACCAAAAACAACTTGTATGATCTCAACTACGTCTCAGTCCCAAACTCGTCTAACACGAAATCCACCTAACGTTACCCCCTAAGCATCACACCCTCCACATACGATCCCCCTGCTATATCGGAAAGAAATGAGACGTTATATAGTGAACAAGTTGGAGATACAGAATCAACATATTGCAGAAATTTTCGTGTTGTAAATACATTGAGACAGTTATGAGAGATGTTAAAAGTCTACCGCCATTAAGATTTTGGCCCTCTAACCAACTATGTTGCTCGGACTCTCCCAAAATGTCATCATAATGTGTCGGACCCTGAGACATTTCTATATTTAGAAAAAATCTAATTATAAACTTCTCATTTTGCCCTTAATGAAGTAAACAGAAACTAACTGATTTCTTATGTTGCCCGCACTCTTCAAAAGTATCATCAGGTGCATGTTGGAGGATCCGACACAGGTATGACAACATTTGACTCTGGAGAATCCAAGCGACATAGCTGATACGGACACATACTATAGCTTTTACAGAATCAGAAAATGTTTTCACTTACACAATTGAGCAGCCTGTGCTTCTGTGCCTTTTCTTACTTGCCACTTCCATCCTCCTAGGAGGTTGAAGCACAACCTTGATTGCAGTATCGAAAACAGCTTTCACGTTCTACGAATACATACAAAATCGTTTAGTAAACAAACGATATGTTCGATAACAATAATATATCAAGTGTAATCACAAGCGAGGTCTGGTGGAGGTAGAGTGTACGTAGACCTTACCCTTACCCCTACCTCGTGAAAGTAGAGAGACTATTTTCGAAAGACCCTTAGCTTAAGTGCATCAAATCAAAGCAGTTATAAAAAGGAAATACGACAGTGGAGAAGACAGGTCAATTCAAATGGAAAGCAGTACAGAATTTCGGAAAAAGGACAGTAACGACAATGAAATAGTACGCTAACTCAACCACGAAAAACAACACAGATTGTAACAGATAACAAGCAAGAAACAACATGTATAAGACTAATACTATGACATACACCGTGTTTCCAGATGATATGTTCGATTACAACATTCCTATATAACGTTCATCACGTACTTGATGAAGCTGAATGCATAACATATGTAAGGTTGATTTGCAGCAGAATTGAAATACCTGTTGTGTTTTAGAGCTGCATTCTACGTAAGCTGCAGCACCGATTTGTTTCCTTAGCTCCTCACCCTACATTCAAGATGATCGAGTTATTGGTGATGTGCCATCTATATTAAGCGTTTTGGAAATCATAATGCTACTGCAACAACGCACTTGGGAAGGTGTAATGATATCTGACCCCATATGATCAGCTAGATATCCGTTGTCATCTCGAAGATCTGCACATATAAGAAAACATATGGACACATAAGGGCTCAAATACAGTAAAATCCTACAAGATTTAAATCAGTTAAACACTTACCTGACTTCGTTCCAACGAGTACAATTGGAACATCAGGTGCAAAACGACGAAGTTCAGGCATCCACTGCATACAATTCAGAGTAAACAGAGTAACTAGTCGATCAATAATGAAATCGCAAGTTTGTTCATACTTTGAGGCCATTCATACTCTTGCCATCATGTATTTTCCCTCGACTTTATCGATCCTCCAACACATGTCAAAATACCTTACAATTCGGAATCACCCTCTATAACTATATTATTACTTCAGGTTGGAGCTCCGCTAAAGCCTAGGGAAAATTCGACAGGAATTTGCAACACAAGTTTATGAATAGTTCAAAGAATACAACAACAATATATTCAGTGTAGTCGACAAGTGAAGTCTAGAGAATGGTTGAAAGTATAACGGACGATAAAATTAAGACACTTCATAGACAACAACAACATACCTAGTGGAATCCCACAAGTGAGGTCTGGGAAGGTAAAAATATACGCAGACCTTACCACTACCTCATAGTGACAGAGAGATTGTTCCCGAAGGACCCTCATCTCAAAGACTCATGAAATAAGCAAGTAAAGAGTTAAAGATTGTACCTTTTTTAGAACATTTTCATAGCTTGCTCTACTGATTAAAGAGAAAGCTAATACAAATACATCAGCACATCTATAGCTTAATGGCCTTAATCTGCTATAATCTTCTTGACCTTCAAGAACACACAAACAATAAAATCTATAAGATTATAATACTAATTAAGCACCCAAATCAAAGATTAAGAACCTAAATCTTTTTTAAGAATAACTAATTACCTGCAGTGTCCCACAATCCCAAATTGACAATTCTTCCATCCATAGACACATTAGCACTGAAATTGTCAAACACAGTAGGAATATAATCCTACAAAAATGGCCAAATAGATCATTACAACGATAATAACATACTCAGTATAATAACTTCCCCACAACTGAGATGCGGGGATGGTGGTGTGAACACAAGTCTTGCCCCTACCTTGTAAGGTAGAGAGTCTGTTTCCGATAGTAACACAAAATCAAAGCAGTTCAGAGGAAAAAAAAGCATGCCAGAGCTACTATCTTCTATAACAAAAGACGATAATCAAAATACAAGAAACATTAAATAGTAGTAACAGAAAATCAAATAACAAGAAACTACAAAGTAGTACTACAACTAATGATACGGATAGATAAGCAAGACAACACTCAACTACCTAACTAACCTTCTACACTAATCCGTTTCCTCGATATTGATCATATATTCCGTCAGTTGAAACTGTGTCATATGTTGCCTAATCACCTCTTTCCGAAACAGATTTACTTTAAACATACAAATTTTTCATTGAAGCAAAAGAATACACTAACTATTTGGAGAAAAACATGAAATCCCACATTTGAAAATCCATTAATATGTTGACCAATCAGAAAAAAAAAAGTGCATATATATATAAATATTGAGGAATATAACAAACAAAACAATAATAGTAATAATAAAAAGGGGATCTTTACAACTTTGTTCTAGTATTAACAGTGCAAGTGTTTTATGTATAATTAAGGCGCACGTCATGAGTTCAACAACAACAATAACATACTCAGTGGAGTTCTACAAGTGAGATCTGAGATTGTAAAATGTATGCAGACCTTACGACTACTTCACATAAATAGGATAGATAGAGAGGTTATTTCCCGAAGATAGTCATCTCAAAAATATCAAGCCCCAAAAGTAGAGATACTTGATATGAAAGCACATATGAGACGATAATAATACCACAAGATATAAAGACACGACTAATCATACTAATTTACTATATCATATATCACAAGTTTTAACCTACCCCTACTAGCCCATAGCCCATTAACCTTCTGCTCTAATACGCAAAATCCATTCCTTTCTATCTAAAGTTATGTCTCTGGTTGCACCATATCTTGTCTAACCCCTGAATCCGACCTCTCGCACCTCCTAAAAAGAGTCTCATCGCAGTCTTATTATCCACCGAGTTTCGAACTATATTATCATTAAAAATAAGAAATTAAAGAACTGAGACTTACAGTGGGAAATCTGTTACTAGTGTAACAAATTAACATACATGTCTTTCCAACAGCTCCATCACCTACAGCAACACATTTGATGAACTTTGAAACATTCATATTCAAATTTCAAAAATTTATTTTTTTTCAAAATAAAATATTTTCTTGAAGAAGGATTTCAAGCAGAGAAGAAGAGAAAACAAAAGGACTATATAGGATGTTTTTTACTCTCTTTTTGCTGTGTTTCAAAAAAAGAAAATATTAAATAAAGAGAGGGGTCAAAGGACTTTTATTAAAGTTTTGTCAATAAATTTGAATTTTTTGGGGATGATAGAAATAATGATTATTTTTTGTTTAGTCTAACGGCTAAGAATGACTTTTGGGGATAACTAGATGGATTCCTGGTTTTTCGTTCGGTGTTCGATACAATTTAATTAATTTAAATTTGTGATTTAATTAATTTAAATTTGTAATTAAATTTGTAAGAAAGCATTTTTAATAGAAGTAATTCATGTTCAAATTTAAATTTAAGATATCTGATTAATGATGAAAAAATACTTATCGCTTCATTATAATCGACCTTGTTATAAGTAGATAAGAATAATTACATCATAAAAATTACATCAAAAATACTCGACCTTTACTATCTTGCATAGATATTATTTTAAGATTATGCTGAACATATTATTGGTGGTGATGATAATAACAAATAATATCACACCCATATTTTCAAATTTTGTAGGTCCTGCCCTTGGAACTTTATTTATTTATTTATTTTTGGTTAAAAAGGACTTTATTGTTACTTCCTCCTTATATTTAGGTTATATATAAGTTTTATCTTTTTCTTAATTTATCTCGTATTTTTAGAAATTATATAGAATCAATAAAATACACAGAATATTTATATAACTCTTCAAAAGTTCACAACTTATAATTTTAAACATGTCATAATATACAATAGTTATATTGCTATAACGAGTATTGCATCATAAAAGATAAATTAAAAACATAAAGTTAATTATTTGCAGAATTGAACATATGTTTCTAAAATCATAAAAGTAAAGGAAAAACATATACAAAGGGTCAAACATGTTTTTTTTTTCAAAAAAGAAGAAGAAGAGACATTTACCTTAATAGGTAAACAGTTTTACTTTTTGCAACTGATATACATAACTTATACACTCATTTGATACTACGAAAAGAAAGGAAAAACTATAACATAATATCTCCGCAATGGTTGAATTGATTTACTGTTTACTTTTTGTAATTGATACAAATAAATTATACATTCATTTGATACCAAAAGAAAGAAAAAACATTATAACATAATATCTCCTCAGCAACTGAATAGATTTAATGTACTTTCTGTAATCGATATACATAAATCATACAGTCATTCGATACAAGAAAAAAAGGACAAAACTATAACATAACAATCTCCCCTTTCTTTTCAAGTTGATCTTCCTCCCAAATTCTCTTATCTTCATCAGATCCATAAGCCCAAGCACACACAACAAAATAGAAAAAGTTCCCAACACTCAATATACAAAGTACCCAATAATAATAATCATAATGACCTAAATTCAAATTATTGGACACCCAACTCACTTTCCCTCCTTTACTTGAAGCATGATCAACAATTTCCACAATTAAACTTCCAACCAAATTCCCAAATCCCATTCCTAATGAAAACAATGCCACTCCAATACTAGCCATACTCTTAGGGAATTGATAATAATAAAATTCTATCTGCCCAATCGCGTTAAACGCCTCAGCTAGTCCTGTCAGACAATGTTGCGGAACTAGCCACATTGCTGACATGTCCACTAGCGACAGTGGATGATACGCGAGCCCTTGGTCAAGGGCTCGCGAACGCCTCTCTCTTTCCACCAGTGCGGCCACAGCCTGGGCTGCACAGGAAAGTAACAACCCTATCCCCATGCGCTGTTTGAAGCTGAGACCTCGTGGTTTCCCTGTGAACCTGGAGATCCAGGGCACAAGGACTCGATCATAGAAGACGATCCATATTGCCATTGTAAGAATCCCAAATGCACTATAGGAACTTGCTGGGATTTGGAAATTACTTCCTTTTGATAAATGTCTATCCATTGTACTTGCTTGTAGTGGTGGAAATGAATGTTGGCTTAGTGTTACTGCTATCATAATGCTTGTGGACCAAATTGGAAGTACTTTAAGCAAAGATTTGAATTCTTCAACTTGTTGAATTGTACAAACATTCCATGGATTTGTAGATTTTCCATTATTTGAGTCCAAATCTTTCTCTAGATTTGTAATGATGCATGCCTTATTTAGGAACCTATATAGAATATAACAAAAAACAAAATTGCTTATCAATCAATAACTTGTACTTTTTTCCAAAATAAGTTAATTACAGATATATACAGTTCGCAAACTAGTTTATCAACATGATCGAAATATATATTCAAATATATATAGTGTATACATAATGTATACACTATCTATACATAACTTGTATGTTTTATAAACTATTTGGATGAAATATTTAGGATTGTAATTATCTCTTTAAGTTTATGCAACTTAAGATGTAAAAAAGATAAATTACACAATCATGTGCTACTTAAATAAAATGTATATGTTAATGAGTAATGATAAATATTAATTTTTAACTTGATAAAAATGCTATGAACTCACCATAATATATTGAACTATACTAACAACAACCACCATCTTCATAATATAGTTTAGAAAATTAACTACCCCTCTATAATAATTATATTCTTTTTTTAGTAACATAATGATTAACCATCTTCATAGAAATAAAATCTCTACAATTACCAATAATATGTCTAAAAATTTTGACCAAAAATTTTATACTTTAATGCACTCTCATTATATCTTCGTTATAAAAAGTGCGATTTAGCTTAGAATTTTTTTCAATTATAACAGTCAGTCACTACAACAACAACAACAATAATATACTCAGTGAAATCCCATAAGTGGGGTCTGGGGAGAGTAGATTGTACGCAAACCTTACCACTACCTCATAGAGGTAGAGAGGCTGTTTCCTGAAACCCTCAGCTCAAAACCCATAAGCAGAAATACCTAGATATGACCAAAAGAAAGTAAGTGAATAGCATATGAATAAAAAGGGAAAACAGTCAACAGTCAAAAAATCTCGGAATTAAAAACTCATACCTTAATTTTTTGGTTGGAAAAATGTATCTTGAATCCTTTTCATGATGATACAATCCATTTGAATCCATAGGAGGCAAAGCAAGATGTTTATTTTTCCATGTCACAACAATAACTTGAACAAAATTAGTAAATAAACTTTTATTTGCTTTTATTTTAATAAAAATTGTAGAACCCAAAAGGAAAAAAATTGTTGCCAAAAACATAAGTCCTGTAGGTACTCCAAATCCTATTACCCAACCAAATTGTGTCTGAATATACACAATAACAGTGACTGAAATCAACACTGATATTCCTACTGTTGCATAATACCTGTAAAAAAAAAATTTAATATTCACGCTAAATAGCAAAAATAATGAACGAACACCAAGGGGAGATGACAAATTAAAGTAATTTTTGGTCCTTCGATTATTGATAAATTTTATTAGTCTTGTAATATATATTTCTAAAGGACGTTTTCGTTGATATGACATGTTATAAGAAAAGTCAAAATTTCTAAAGGTTTGTTTTCCATGGAAACACTTGCTATGAGTATAATTTATTATTGGTAAATTTTGATTTTAATTCTTGTGATATTTAATTAATTATATTTAACCTTAAATCAATCGAAATATTTACTTTTTTTTTTTTTGGGGGGGGGGGGGGCAAAAATCTATCAATTTTT
>JAABOM020000012.1:1915816-1927646 GCA_011800125.2 Solanum clarkiae
TGGATTGAGTATGATGTATATATTTGTTATAACTTGTAATTAAATTGTTAAAATCCATAATTAATATTATATAATGTTTCAACCCGTAATAACATATTTAATATTTGTCATTTTAACAAATATCATTTTTAATATTTTCTTTTACCTTTTCGCATGTTTTTTTTTTTTTTGGTAACTCTTTTATAATGAAAATTATTATTTTTCTATCATCATAGTAAAAGTTCTTTTTCTTTTTTCTTTCTTTTGTAAACTCCGTATCAAAAACATGAAATGGAAAAAGTATATGCTTAGTCTATTAAAATGATTTATGCCTAGTTATCAAGGGTCCCATGATAAGAAATAGTTGGTGAGGGTTTATGCAAAGCTTTTTATTTTTATTTTTTATATGTTGGAATCTTTTTTTTTTTTTTTTTGTGATGTAGACTTATTAGTCATGAGGTCCTTTTCCACACAAGGGGTCTAGTAAAAAAAAAGTCATGTTACACAGTACACTTACTAGGAATTGTGCTAATATAAGTATACATTGGAGTTATATATCATGTGAGAATCATGGATAGGGGAGACACATCATATTTGGGCTCTTGGTTTGAGGGACCAAAATATTCATCGAGAGTCAAATGATATAAATTTTGATTAATATATGAAGATATAATCTTTATACTACATTGATGTGAACCCTTGAGAGTAGCAAATAGTTTAGGCTAGGGGCTTTGATGTTGAAGGTCTCAAGTTTGAAACTCCTCCCCAGTGAAAGCAAGGGATTTGCCTTCTGGTTTGAGTTTGTCACAGTGGACTTGCGTAGTGCGGGGCATAGGAGCGAGGGTTTACCTGGTGTGCACCCAATAGTTAACGATTGCAGATTCTCTTTGTCATAAAAAAAAATTGTATCCATGCGAAAAAAATAATTGATTGTGATATTTATCCCTAAGTGTACATAAATTTTAAATTCGAGATATAATCCTCGTGAGTTCTTCAATTGGGGCATCCTAATTATTTTTGAAAATAATAACATGGTGACTATGTCCAAATTCAATTGATCTCAATTAAAAATAACATTTTGTTTTAAAAAAAATATACATATCATGATGAGATGATTGAAATGATCATGAGAACTTTTAGGCAATGCATGTTGCACTTTCAATTACTTTTTAAGATTCCATTTTCCAATAGTAACCTCCACTACCAATATAATCTTCTTCTAGATTTACCCTATGGTTTATGATATTCTAGTTTATTAAGATAACTATTTCTCTTTTCTCATTTTACTTAATATTTTTTTAATTTAATACGATATTTATAAAATTTTTTAAAAAAATTCAAAACAGCTTTGAAGTAACTGATAAAGAAATAAAGAGAGCATATAATTTGATTGTTGAGATTGGATATATAAATTTTTTATATGAAAATTAATTTTTGAATATAAGTCTTGATTATATATAACTAGTAGAGGCATATTCAGAATATTAAACTTAATAGTTCTAATTAACCTTCAAAGTTTCTATCATTGAAAATTCATGATATATTGTACGTACTTCGAATTTATGAGGTTTAAAATTGTATATTATTTTTATAAAACTTAATCTACATTACCTTGGTTGTGGTTGCGTTCAATTTTAGAGGAGGAATTATAATTTAAAATATATAGATTATTTTTCATCGAATTCGTTGATTTTGATTATTGAATTCATAATTAAATTATTAATAAATTTTTAATATAAAAATATTGTAATTTCGTTTGGATTCGTATCTAATATTGTAACTCTGCCCAACTTGATATTGACATATCAACATGGTGTTTTATTGGTGGGACTTAAAGTTAGGGTTTTCCATGTTTAATCAAATCCCAAATGGGGTCAATTTCATGTTATTTCAAGATTCATCTTGTCCCAAATTTTTAACTACTTAAACTCTTCCCCTATGATTATGACATCCATTTTTTTTCATACTTTTACACACATTTTGGGTGTGGTAGGTGTAATAGCACTTTGCTTGTTCCATATTTTCACTTCACACCTTTAATTTAAATTTTCGAAACGATATCTCTGTCTCTATGAGATAATGGTAAAGTCTGTATATATTTTACAGATTTTCAACTTCACTTGTGGGATTCACTGAATATATTGTTGTTGTTGTTAATTTAAAGTGACACTATAAGGTTTTATTTTAGGGATAAAGTACTTTCTATGATGCGATGATTTTTTTGTAGTTTTTGAGAAATAATGGGTATTAATTAGATTATTTTAAACGGATTTATAAAACTTGGGGTTAAGCATAATTACTCAATCATATTTTTAAAAAATATATGAATTAATAAACATAAAAAAGTTATTTTTCAAATTGATCCCGTCAATTTATTTACTGAGCTATTTACTAAATATTTCTGGAACCAAGAAAGCAAAAACACTTTTTAACGAAAAAGAAATAGCTGTGTTAGATTTGTCCCTGTTTTCGCAGCCTTCTTCCTCTATAGTAAACTAAATATTCTTTGGTTCACTTTTATTGATTTACGATATTATAAATAGATAAACAAATGAATATTTTTATTTATTCAATTTTTAAAAGTAAAAAATAATTTATTATTTTGTTTAGAGTTATTTTTATTAGTATTAATTAGTATATTCTTTTCCAAGACAAATCTTGGGAACTAGGAAAAAGAGAAAATAGATGCAAATTTTTTTTAAAAAATAAGTGAAATTGAATCCTTATGGATAAAGTAAAAATTTCAATAATCAAATAACTAAGTTATTGAGATTTTCTTTAATACTATATTTAATTTTAAAAGATTAAATTTATTATAACAAAAAAAATCATTTGATAAAATAATTACTTATTCGTATGTCATTATTCAAGTTCCATTACTATCAAAAGCAACAGTTAGTGAAACTGCTTCTTCCTTAATTAAAATTTTTGATTCGAGCTCATACGAAAAATTCTTGATATGAATCAAGCTCTTGGACTTTTACTTGACGTTACAACAACAAGAACATGCCTCGTATTCTACAAGTGAGTTATGAAGAGGATAAAATATATATAAATTTTATCATTATTTCATAAAGATAGAGATTATTTTTAAAATAAAATTCTTCTTTGATGTTAATCTAAAAAAATCGAGCTCCAATAAAAATATGGGATAAGTATGAGAAAAGAAATTATTTTTAGCTCAATATCTTTTTGCTACAGTGAGTGAGTGACTGTGGGTTTTTGTAGGTGAGATCAAACATGGCATAATTGTATAAAATTATGAAGAAGCTACAAAAAGGCCAAAAGAATCCTCCTTTTTCTCTTTCTGGTTTCTTGGTTTCTTGGTTTCTTCTCTACAATCAAGAACTCAAGCACATTGCATTTTACAGCTACTTTGATAATCTGACATTTCTTGAACAGTTTGATGTCTATATCAGAGGGAAACTCTGATAAGAGCTGTGTTTGCTCAATGGACAGTAAAGATTTGAACTTTAAGGCAACTGAACTTAGACTAGGCTTGCCTGGTTCTGAATCCCCACAAGATGATAAGAATGGTTACTCACATGGGGTTTTGAAAATTTTCCCTTCTGGAGCTAAAAGGGTTTTTTCTGATACCATAAATGGTGATTCTAGGACATGGGGTTTTGGATCTGAAGTTGATTTTGATAAAAATAGTGGCTTTATTGTCTCTCCAAAGATTGGAAACAAGATTCTTGGTTCTGTTTGCACTGAGAGTAGCTCTAAGGAGTTGGTGAAAGAGGCAACTCCAAAATCACCTAGACCAGTAGAAGAGAAAAAGCCCCTGGTTTCTAGTACTAATAGGCATGGGGTTGCTCCAGCTGCAAAGTAAATATTTCCAAACTTACCTTATAAGTATTTAGCTCTCCCCTTTAGCCATAGATTATGAAGTTTGAAAATTGAAAATTTTGAGTTTGGACATGCATTTTGCTTGGAAAAAGTTTGAAGTGTTGTTGATTTGAGCCTTTATTGGTGAACTTGAAAATATCAAATTTCATAGCGAGACGAGGTTTCGCAGGAAACAACCTCTCTGCTCTTCTATGAGGTAGTGGTAAGGTTTGCTTACCACTAGGAATGTTGTCGTATGGCTAAATAGATAGTTGAAGAAAAATTTCTAATGGCTAGTTTAGATTCATAGAATGATGCAAGCATTTTATGGTGTTTTCTCTGTCTCTTTTCCTTAGAATATATGTATTTTCTCCATGTCCTAACTGGAAAATTTGTTTTTCAGTTGATTCACAGCACTTTTGGAAATTGTGTATAGAAATTTCTTATGGTTTGTTTGCTCAACTTTCAATCATACATATTTTTCTTGTTATCAAGAGATATATTGTTATCAAGAATAGAACAACACGTGATCTCAAGCAATATTTGCAACCCCTTAACTACTACACTAAATATTTAACTTGTGTTACGAGGTATCAATACTTTGTATAAATATTTATTAATCAAATTTTGACTTGTATGACACCCCTCGGCCAAGGGTGGCTCCGCCCCTGGATGAGCTTAAAATGAAGCAACATGGTTAGTTACTCTTAGGAAGGTCTATAGGTCGAGGATTAGAGAAGAATGCAAGATGGGTAGCAGGTAGTCGAGTATGACGTATTGTATGTGGGAGAGGCAGAGGGCTAGTCCCCTCTGCCCATCCTCTCCTTATTGTGTAGTAAAAGATTGTGTTGTACTTCTTTTGCTTTGTTCATCTTGTTCTTCTGTTGATAATATTTTCCTTCCAGTCCTACTTTGATTTCACTTCTTTTGAGTCGAGGGACTATTGAAAATGACCTCTCTATCTCACAATGGTAGGATAAGGTTTGTGTATACTCTATCCTCCTCATACCCCACTTGTCAGATCAACGGCGGAACCACGGTATAATTAGGGTGTTCATCTGAACCCCCTTCAGGAAGAAATTATACTATTTATAACTCCTTTTGGTTAGTTTGTGTGTGCATTTCTTAAAATTTTGAATCCCCTTAAAGAAAATCCTGGCGCTGCCATTGTGTGGGATACACCGGGTATCTTCTTCTTGTTGTTGTTATTGACGTGATTAGTGACTCTTCATATAGTCGCACAACTTTTTGGCGGTTGAGGCATAGATGTTGTAGCTTTAATCTGGATTGATTTTACTGTTCTCTTCTTTCTCCGTTTGTTAGACTTGTTATTTCCCCTTCCTACCAACTTGGTTTACTCGTGTCTTTGCTTTTGCGTCGAGCTGTTCAGTTTTGACCTATAAAGCTCTAGAATTAAGATTATTAGAACCACAAATGAATTGAAGCTCCTTTTATTATTTGGTCAGGGCACAAGTTGTAGGATGGCCACCAATTCGATCTTCCCGGAAGAATATGGTTAGTAGTCCTCCAAAGACCGAGGAAGATGCAAATGGTAAGTTAGTAACAGGTTGTCATTATGTCAAAGTCAGCATGGATGGTGCTCCGTACCTGAGGAAGGTCGATCTTTCTATGTACAATGGCTATAAAGATCTATCTTCAGCACTGGAGAAAATGTTCCGTTGCTTCAAAGCTGGTAATTCTTAGTCTTTCTTTTATAGCCTAAGGAAAGATAAGGTGTTTAAACAACGTGTAAGCTATGTTGCTCGGACTCTCCAAAAATGTTGTTGCAGTCATGTCGGATCTTCCAAAAATGTACTACTTTTGGACGATCCAGCGGCACACATCCTGTGGCATTTTTGATGAGTCCGTGCAACATAGGATGTAAGTAAATGTTATTTGAGTAGAACTGTTATCGTTTATATATGTAGTTTCGATTGAAAGAATAGTACCACATTAATATGGAAACCGAGTTCATAACTACATCTTTCTTACATGATTTTGCTTCTGCATTAAGAGCCTGTTAATTTTGAGTTTTACCGTCAATGTGAAGCTCAAGGCATTTCTATCAGTGACGGACTAAAAGAAAGCAAGTTAGCGGATCTTATACATGGATCTGAGTACGTTCTTACCTATGAAGACAAGGACGGTGATTGGATGCTTGTCGGTGATGTTCCATGGGAGTAAGTCTTACATCTTAACTTAAAAACTTTCCGAAAAACTTCCTTATAGCTCCCAAACAGGTTTGTACCTGTCTCGACAATAGAGGACTGGTGTAAACGCCTGTTCACGCTACAATTTATACTTTGCCTAACTAGCTTTCATAAATTTGCTTATATTTTGCTGTTCATGAAGATCCCAAGAGACGCATTTTACTTTTGACTGACCTAGAATCATTCTCAACGAGTCTTAAGATATTGTCCAAGAGAGTTTAATCGATCATTACTCATCGATAAACCTACTGTATATCTAACACAATACACAGTCTTTTTACCTATTCATCGTTTTTTATGTTTGTAGGATGTTCACAGAGTCCTGCAAGAAGCTGAGGATCATGAAAAGTTCAGATGCAAATGGTCTAGGTAACTACATTTTACTCACATACATATTATATTACTAAAAGTGGGAAGTCCTCAACGTTAAAAGTTCAATTACGATTTTACTCCTGATATAAATTAAAATACAAAAAAATATTTAATTACTTATTATGTCATTTTAATTAACTTTTGAACTTCCTTACTTATAATTACATTAATCTTCGCACGTGTTTGAAAACTAGTCTGAGATATGCACACGATTTTGTCTAGTACATCTACTACTTCCCAAACTAAACAACGCGAGAGTGAATCTTATATCATATGACACAATATACGTCCTGTTTCCTGCAGCTCCGAGAGCCATGGAGAAGTGCAAGAATCATTAGAATCTGCAGTACTCTCGCTGTAAACGCGTCAATCAACTCTCTGTAATCAATGAGACATCGAAATTCAGGTGATTTTTCGGATATGTCCCAAATTTAGCTGTGAAGATTGACGCCAGGATTTCGAGTTTCTGTGTCTTAGAAATCTTTAGTGTAACTATTTGTGTTACATATATTATTCATAGTATGCAAGAGTATTCTAATTTCTAGACTTTGTAGGTATGTTGAGTCTCCAAGGCTTCAATGACAAAATATGTAAATGGTCTCACTTTTTTGCTTATACAAGTCTATCTTGTCGATTAATTTCACTTCTAATGTTTGTATATTTCGCTTTACAATTTGATCCACACACAGGTTTTGTATAATCGCGCACAATGTTTGTATAAATCGTGTGAATTATACAAAACTCAAATTGTAACTACAGTTAGATATTTGTCACGAGTTGTAATTAACTCAAATTATAATTATGTTAGCTAATTAATTAGTATATGTTTGTTTATCCGCATAATTTTTTTCTGAGATCGAGCAAATTATTGGTTGGTGGTTCTAGCAGTCCAAATTTCTCCGTTAAGGCCCAGTAATATCCATATCTTTAGCCCATTGAAGAAGTCCAAACTCTCAACTCAATCCATTATATACATAAAGATTAGTTTTGCACACTATCTCCATTATATACAACAAAAACATTACCCTAATGCTTCAAAGGCTCCGCGGAATAAGGAGAGGTCGGATGTACGCAGCCTGACTCCTATGTTTAGAAACATAGCACGACTGTTTCGGATGACCCATGATGAGCGTCGAAAGTTGCATTGACTAACTGCTACTTCACAATTGAAAGAAGCATAGACAGTTTAAAGAGTCATTTTGCTTTATTCCATCATACCTCAAAGGCAAAAAATAGTGAATCTTTGGCTCCATCTGAGATTGATGGAAACTATCTCCATTATATACATAAAAGATTAATTTTGATCTTATATATACGATATAATTTTTTCAATAAAGAAAGTTCACATCATGTAAGTTACATGAATGGTGAGTTACAAGCAAGTTGGCTATAATTAATTAATAGCACAAATACAATTTGCAAAAGCAAATTAAACCTACAAAATATATTTCATTATTCAAAAACTTAAAGTGTATATGGAATATATGTTTGAAAAATAAACAATATGTCCATCCCAAAGTGTTACACTAGTTCTAAAAAATAATAAGATGTTAGTATAAAGGAAGGTTCCTTTTTTTTAGTACAATGATTCCATTTCAAATGTAGGGAAAAAAAATTAATTCCATGTCAAATTACTATAAATATATCCCCACATGTTCAATAAAAATAGAAATGGACCATGTTGCTTTTCTTGTTACAATCACTCATGAGTCACTCCATGTGTTCATTAAATCTACTAGCGAGTAAAGAAGCAATTTATTCATGTATTAATTATCTGATATTACGTAATAGTTAGTTAGAAAATAAATTTTATATATATAGATAGATCGATAGATAAATTAATATGATATTAGTTTGCAATTTAATTGATACATGTATAATTTATGAGAAAATTAGAGTATAATTCAGATTCTTTATTTGATAAATAAAATATGAAAAAATTAGAAAATATTTTGGGACCAAATCTTCTAGATTGGATGTGCATGCTTTGAGTCGTTGGCAAGATAGAGAATATTTCTCAAGGTCTTTTAGTGTTAGTTGTTTAATCAATTTAATCTTTAACTTAATTGGTAGAATTATTTGATATTTATAATAATTTTTTATGAATCATATCATCGATAAAAAAATTGTATTTTTCTTTAACTTTTTATCGAACTAGACTAAATTTACATTCCGCATGATAATGGATCGATATTCTCATCATGATTTTTGAAGCCTAAAATTTCTAATTAACTAATGACAATTTCTATCGAGAGAGTCGTTTGCAGATACAAATTCAAATATCATCAAACTTAAATACAAATATTAAACATTGAGACGAGAAACCAACAACAACCAAAAAAGCATCTTAACGCGTAGATTAGGACCTTCTTTGTGGTTTCCAAGATTCCATTTTGAGTCTATATTTATTATTCTATATATATAATATAGACTCTTTTGGTCTTTAATTTGAACATTTTTATTTTATTTATTTATTTATTTATTTATTTATATTTGGTCAATGCAAATGAAAAATATTAATCTTCGATTCCATATGGGTACTTAGTAAATATTTAATGCGAACATTATTAACCAAAGAGATCTAGGAATCTCTAAAGTCCTTAGAATCAATAATCACTTAATAAATCTCTTATAATATATGTATTGAGACACAAAATTCCACAGTGGTGGTTAATGGGATGAGTGATCTCCTTATAAGGCTTAGGCAATCCTCCTCCCTTTGAGCTAGCTTTTGGGGTGTGAGTTAGGCCTAACACCTACTTCAACATGGTATCAGAGTAGGGTCCGTCTCACCCAATGTTGGGCCCCCGAAAAAAATTGTAATGGGATGGGTCATCTCCTTATTTGGGGTGTGAGTTATCAACAATATGTTTGATGAATAGAATTTGTGTATTCTTAATTATTTATATATATTTTGAATATAAAAAAAATTATGTTAGAAAATACTTTAATTCGAATAAGTCAAGACCTAATACGAATATAATATATCGGATGAGAAATCGAAATATATTTATATGTTCCCACGTGATTCCACCAAGTTCCAAGTCTTATCAATTATTTTCTATATTTTGCTATATATAAATAAAATAAAATATATTGCCAATAAATAAATAAATAAATAAATAAATAAATAAAATAATATTTTATACATTCATTTGCATGCAAATCTTGTGGATAACTTTCTTGTCAAATGGGGTGGGCGTGGGGTCGTGTTTGGGAAATAATATTTTTGAAATTTCTTAATAAACAAAAGTATAATTTATTTATTTTGAGAAAAAAGTATAATTTATTTTCTGGAGAATTATGTTTCTTTTCAACTTGTTGTGGTCAATAAAAACTTAATCAAATATTTCAATAATTTTGAAGAGAATTTTAGGCTGAATTTTGGTATTTATTATAGCCACCTTTTTCAACTAATAAAATATAAAAAGAGAAGAGTTCTAACTAAAACAAAAATAAAAGGTCCAATAATTAATAAAAGTTGAAAATTCTTATAAATTCAACAAATAAACATCAAATTTAATGGAGAATATATTTTTAATTTTATGGTTTTGAATTTAAAAAAATGTAGCTTACTTAGTTGAGAATAAATTAATTGTATTCTTTAATTTTATGCAAATATGAGTTTTTATCCTAACCAAATGTTGGAAGAGAAGAAAACTTCTACATTTGGTTTATTTATTTCTATTCTTTTGTCTCAAATTATTTATTATAATTTTTTAAAAATATTTATCTCAAAATTTTTATTATTTTAAAAATTCAATACGTAATTGTTTTTTTCCAATTATCCTTAGTAATTATTTTTATATTATGGAACGCTACATAAACGTTAGAAGATGACATATAGAATGAGTAATATTTAATAAAAAAAATCATATTTTAAGATATAAAGAAATATTAAATTGTCTAAACCTCCTTCTATTTATTGTTCTTATCTTAAGGGATATATAAAAGAAAATCACTACGATTAATTTGAGAAGGATAGAGCATTTATCATTTTAGAAGATCGAGACATCTTAATTTTTCTTTTCATGATTTTATCACTAAAATAAAATAAATAGATATTTAACAATAATAAATTTTCTTTTTAACAATAATATTTATTGCCCCGAAATATTTAACCATAATTATATTATTGTCGCTTAATAGTTACTGTAAAATTCTTCATTTGTCATAGTGCATCTTATTAATAGTCGATTTTGGAAACAACACCACCTCAACTATAGAGTAAAGTAAATATTCAATAGCAAAAGATTAGTATATCTTAAGATATACATAAAAATAAAAATCTTTATAATTTATATTTTTTTATAAATGCAAATTAAAAATAATAATAACTAAAGGAGTTAAATTATACTTTTTTTTTTTGCTTTTTCCTGCTAGACAACATCATATCCTAATCACTAATTGTGTATCTTATAGTGCAGGTGAACTTTATTTCACTTATAACCACTTTTGATTTAGTTCATTGAATAGGACCTAAATTATGTTTTATACATATAATATTGTGTTTAACAATAAACACGCACTAAGATAATATTTTAACAATTAATTATGACATTTTAACAAGGGAGAAACAAAGTGGACCTCAATATTACTTTGTCTGTTTCATATTAGTTGTCTATATTATTAAAAATTAATTGTCATAAATTATTTATTAATTTATAAAATTAAAATACAATTAATTAAAAAAATTATTTTACCCTTTACTGTTACTTTAAAAAAAAATTGTGTAACAAGTCTGTAAAGTTCTTTAAAGGTAATTAAAAAATATAAATAAGCAACAACAACAACAACATTACCTCAATGCTTCAAAGGCTCCCGGCCTCCCGCTCATTGCGGGGTAAGAAGGGATCGGATGTACGCAACCTGACCTATATGTTTAAAAACATAACGCGACTGTAATATATAAATAAGCAAATGAAATATATTTAAGGTCTTTTATTAAAGATTTGACTTTACGTCGCAAATTTCATTGAGTCACCCCTGACTTTTAGAGTCGAGTTATCTTGTCCAAGATTAATTTTAATGTTTTCAAGATTACATGTTGCTTCTTACTGATCTTGATATATTTTACTTGAGTTGTGAGTCTATGAGAAATAAATCTATACCTTCATAAAATAGAGATGAGCATGGGCATATCCAGAGGGGGTTCACCGAGTTCGCGTAAACACATACTCTCCTCCCTAGATCATATATAATAGTGTTATATTTTTTAAAATTTACTGAAATATAAACATGTGAATCCACACTCCAAGATTAATTTTAATGTATTCATTATAACGTGTTTTCAAGATTATATGTTGTTATTTTTTTTACAGATTTTAATATATTTTTCTTGAGTCGTGAATCTATAAAAAATAAATCTGTATTTTTACTTAAAGATAAGATTGTATATATATTTAACACCTCTCTTCAAACTTTTAAATATGTTATTATTA
>JAABOM020000012.1:1929875-1949573 GCA_011800125.2 Solanum clarkiae
TTATTATTATTTATTGTTACTAATGTTATTGTCTTAATTTATTATAAAAGTGGGAAGACAACATAGCTACAGAAAAATGTAATCCTAGACATGAAGAAACACATTGACCCTCAAATATATTAATATAACAACTCATCTTAAAATGAGTAGTCCCGTATTGGTAAAATACAAGAGATATGTTATTAAATATATAAGTAAACAAATCTTATCTACTAGTGATGCGTTTTAAAGTCATGCAGACTTAGGTCCAAGACGAACAATATAACTAACGAGTTTGATCATTACAAATAATTTATTACTCCATTATCAAGTGGGAACACAACATAGCTACATAAACATGTAATCCTAGACATGAAGAAACACATTGACCTCAACTCTTTATAAGAGATTGATTAGTTTAACAACATTATTAACTATAATCTCATTATTTTATTAGATTATGGTTGATATGGTGTCTAGTTGGATTGATATGGAAGTGTTGGGTTATTCTCTTTTCTCATATTTTTAAAATATTTTTTTTTCTCTTTCCAAGGGATTTTGTTTAGCAAATCCTGTGGAGATTAGTGTACTGTAGTTTTGCATGTGCCCATAAATCTACAGTAGATATTCTCCCACCAAATATGCCTTTGTTTTATTATTTTTTTCCTTTCTACTAAATATTTTAGGATAATAGTTTGTTTGTTCCTTAAATTATTGATAAAACACTACAAGAAAAGAGATATTTCGTGATAATACTAATTTTGTCGCAAAAATATTTAATGATAATTAAGTTAATATCATTGCATTCAAAATTATTAAAGTCGATCTCTAGCAATATTTATATAAAATGTTGGTTATATATACTAATACTCATATTATATTATTGCTGTTAAATATAATATAGCGATAATTATATTATAATTCTTTATTTATTGTAGCAAAACTTGCGTTTGATCTTTGTGAAATATGATTCAATATATTTAATCTTTAATTTAATTAAAATGTGTGTGTTTCTTTACGTAGAATATGTTCTCTTTTTTTTTTAATATGGTTATCTTTAATATTTATGATGTCATTACTTTTCTTCTTTCAATTTTCAAATTATTTTTTGATCAAAGGGTTTCTCAAAAGCAACTTTCCCAACCATATAGGCCGGACTAAGTTTTGCATATAGTTCACTTTTCTCAGATTTTACTTACAGGAATATAGTAAAATACTGTTGTTATTGTTGTATAGAACAATATATTACCATTAAATATGAAATACCAACATAAATTTAATACAATTTGTGCATAATTAAGTTGTGGAGCAATTAATAATTATCATAAATTTATGAATATTTGCAAACAAATAATCGAAAATATATGCCAATTTGATTATTTAAAGATTTAATGTGTTTAATCAGATATCATAAAAACTAAAATAAGAATTTATCAGTAATCGAAGGACAAAAAAGTGTTATATTCCTAATGTTTTTTAATTGATACAAAATCAAATCATTACTACTAACAACTACATCAAATCACCACCTAATCAACATAATCCCTTTGTTTCCTCTTAAGCTTGCTTTATTTATTTGTTTAGATTTATTATTGTACTTATTGATCCTTTGATATAATTATTATGTTTTTTTACCCTATAAAAAAGATTAGATTCTACTTAACTATTTTTTAAAATCATGATTATGAATGAAGGAAAGGTGATTCTCTAATGCATTTAAAGTATTAATTACACTTTATGAGACAAACTTTGGGCTCTACATGTCTAAGCTAATCCACTTTTCACATTAATGCTTTTAACTAAATATTTTATTGTGATTTGGAGCCCAAAAAGAAAAAGGAATTAAAAAGAGTCACCTTTATTGAAGCAACATGAAGAGTGAAAAAAACCCTAGTTATATTCTCTTTGTGTTTCCTTTTTATTTTACATATACATAAAATATTTTTCTCGCACAAAATAACATATATTAAGCTTTATACAACCGTAAGGAAGCTAAAAAATTCTCTCACTTTGTTCGAACTTAGCTAGTAAATATAATTATATTGATTGATCAACCAGCCCAATATCTAATTCACACAATGAAACAAACTAAAATCAATTATATATAATTATGATTGTTCCGTTTAAGATCAACTCATGTCATCAACATGTTGAATAAAATAGAATTGAAAAAAATAAAATAAATAGATGTAATAATATTAGAAGTCTTTTATAACAAGACTAGAGCTTAATCCTAATTAGTAGATATCATTTCCATATGGATATTATATTTTTTCTTCATTATATTCTATCATTCATTAAGTCTGTCAATTCATGATATCCAACAATAATTAATAATCCATGTTACTATAAAGATTAACCTACAAATTGTGTTTAAATGATCTGATTGTGTAAATAATACATCATTGGTATATAAAATTTAAAATTCTATCCCATTTATTTGGACTAAAGGATATTTTTTTTTTGATAAATAACAACATTACCCCAATGCTTCAAAGGCTCTCGCCCATTGCAGGGTAAAAAAATCAAAAGTGGAGTTAGGTTTTTTATTTCACAAGCATCACATGGTAGTAAATTTTTTAATATGTACAATTATACAATTAGACATTCAAGTAACCCTAGGCAATCCAATGAAAATAAAATCATTTGCAAACTTTGGTAAAATAATAATTTTTTCTTGGTGTTTGGGAATTAATTATGCTTCTTGTAGAAACTAAAGATTATCATCTTGATTGGTCATAATCTTTGAACAATAATATATGGTAGCTAGTATCTTTCTTGGACAGATGTTTTGGGATTTGAGTACTCAAAAATGAAAAAAATAAAATAAAAAATAAAGAAGCATCATTTTAAAAAATGAGGCCTATAACACGGAAGGTTTAGCACTTCGATATCGGTTCTTCACCACCTGGGGCTGTAGTATGTTCCAAGGATGGAGTTATAGTATGTTCCAAGGGTTAGGTTGTTCTTCCATTAGAGCGATACTTAAGTTGGGTTCAGAATGTCGTAAGACAGGTCACTCTAAGCCCCAATTAATTTCTTGGTGAAAAGAGCTAATATGGGTTCTCGTTTTTTAAATGAATCCTGACTATTATCATTTTCAATTATGAAGATATGTGTAGAAGAAATAGTATATTGATAAAGAATTTTTTTTTGAAGTCAAAAGAGCGATTCGATATAAAATTTACAACAACAACAATATACCCCAGTCCTCAAAAGGCTCCCGCTCATTGCAGGGTGAGGGAGGATCGGATGTACGCAGCCTAACCCCTATGTTTAAAAACATAAAGCGGCTGTTTCCAGTCGATATAAAATTTAATTTAATATATTTTAATATGAATATATATTGCGTTAAAAATTCAACTAGGTGATTCTTTCTTGGACGTTATAAGAAAATCACATATTTAAGGAATAATTAGTGTTTATCAATAGACATATAGTGAATTTTTAATAATTGAGGGTTTCAAAATTTATATGATAGATTAAGAACCATGTACTTATTTGAAAGAGTGATGTATGCAAGATCCTATTTTTTTTTTTAAATTTTATATGTAGACATTGGGATTGAAGTTTGACTAGAAAAACTTAAAATGAAAATAAAATGCTATGCCTAATTGACTTGAATGTGTGCACATATACATAGTCACATAAATAAATTAATTAATTAGTTATCTAACATTGATCATTCAAACTCAAGAAAAATAATCACAACAAAATACTAAAAAAAAAATTAAGTTCAAAATAATTGGATATGAATAAATAAAAGGGATAATTGGACTAAGTTTTTGTTTCCATTTTTAAATTTTCATATGATCTCTAAGATCCGACAAAATTCGAATATACAATAGTAGTGTTCTCAATAATTTTTTGTTTTTATTTTTGAGGGCTCAAACTCAAAATTTATAATTAATTAGGGAGGGATCTCAACCGTTTCACTATGATCATTTTGGTTCTAAGCTTCATAAGTTGTTCAATCTTAATATTGGGTGGTAATTTTTATTTTAATTTCAAAAAATGACCATTTATCTAAATATTAAAAAAAGAATAAATTAAATAGTAAAAGAAGTAAAAATAATGGCATTATCATTTAAAAGAATTGATGTTTTGTTTTCTTGTAATTGCTTGAGTTCACATGTTTGTTTAACAAATAAGATTATTCTATCTTTTCCACAACAAAACAACTCATATTATATGACCCACAAATTATAGCGTGTAACAGCTCGATTTGATATGGTTTTGCATGCCAACTCTCCCTACACTTTTGAAAACACTCGGAAAGAAATTTATTCGCACTTGATATTTATATTTATGTTATTTTTAATCCAAAATTACATATTCGATCAAGTCTTGAGAATATATAGAGAAATCAGAGATGAAATTAAGGTTTTAACTTTAAGGGTTCTGAAGTTTACGATAATAGTTAATTTTAAGTGATAATAACGAGCTAAAATTTAAATTTAACATTTATATATATTTAATAAATATATCGTTTGAGTAAAAATTGAATGGGTTTGACCAAACCAACATGCGGGCTACTAGTGTAACAATCCATCTTAAAATGAGATGTCCCACGTCGGCAAAACATAGGAGAAATGCTGGGTATATAACTAAGTCTTACCTACTAGTGACGCATTTTAAAGCCATGTGGGTCTAAAAGCGAACAATATAACCAGCGAACTGAGCCGTTACAACTAGGTCTTCTCCTTAAGATGTTTTGAATATTGGATATATTTTATCACTTGATTATTAAATTTTTTCATTTTAAGGACTCGAAATGAAGATCCTTAGTTAAGGATGGAGAGACTCAATCAACCGACCCAACCATGTTGGTTATTTTCCCCTATAATTATGAATAAGTTATATCTTATTATGATTTTTTTTTATCATTTTAATTTCTTAATTTGAAATCTACTTTTACTTCTTATTTTTGACAAATCAAAGTAGAATAACTTTTCGTCTTCTATTATACTTCAACTTTATAATCATTCAATTAATGTCTTTGAAAAATATTATGTGTAAATATGTCAAAAATCCTATTAATTAATAAAAATAAAATTGTAAACTTACTATATAATTTTTTTTTTTAATAAGTCTGTTAAATTAAAATTTGACTAAACGGGGCGATTACTATTTATTCCATTTTATAGAAGGTTGCCAATGAAGACTTTTGTATATCTAAGACAAATGCATTGAAAATTGAACTTAAAAAAATCCATTTAAATGGAAAATTTAATTTTCACTAATTAGAGAATCAGACATGATCATTTGACAAATTTCTAAATAACATTATAAACTTGATTTCCTCTTACCTAATTAATGATCTACCAACCAAATTCCTATAGATTTTCTCCCAAGTTTTTATCCACAGCACATAATTATGAAAATATTATAATTAATTTTTTAGGTATGAAGCACGCTACTTGGATTTTTTAATTATTTTTTTGGTAAATTTTATGTTTAATTTGGATAATTAATATATTGTCTACTAGAAAGTTAGGTTTGATGTGGAAAAAAGAATAGAAGGTTAAGTTAATTTTTCATTATAGGTTAACTTAACTATATTAAAAAATCATTACACTCTGAAAAAAAAAATTATTAAAAACATTTTTTAAAAAAAATTACATGTGTAAGTTTTATTCTTCTTAAGAAAAAGATAACAAAGAAAAGGTTAAAAAATGAACAATATACCATCAAGAATTACGGTAGGGATGGAGTAACTTTTTTTCATTTTTAATCAGATATTTCATATTCAAATTTTAAAAATATAAAAGATAAATAATTTTTTTATATATATATATAGTCAAACCTCTCTATAATAATAATATTATAAAAGTCTGATCTTTTTCAAAACTAATTTTGTATGCAATATTTCACCTCTTTATACTTTTTTTTCTCCTCTTATAACAATATGATCTTTTTAAACCAGCTGTTTATAATAATTATTTTCTTTTTTTAGTCCTTTTTATCAAATATTATTCTAGGTATGTCATAGTATAACAACCAAATAATAATAAAAAATATTTAAATTACAAAATAAATTTAATTCATGAAGACTTCAGAATAAATATCGATAATTTTTTTTTGATTTTAAAAAAAGGAGGGTGAAGTAACGTGAGAGTGAAGCGCGTAAGGGAAAACAATATGATTTAGAATTATTGCATTAAATAAATGAGTTTATGATCAGAGAGACAATCACTATCAACTCTTGAGTCTTGACTAAGACAAATAATAATAATAATAGAGGCAAACAATTTTATAGAAGTTCACAAAAAAATGAGCTAGCTAGCTAGAAAGCAAAAGTAATATATATATGAGAAATAAAAAAATATAAAAAATGAAAATCTCGTCTTTGAGCTTTTGAATATTGAAAAAAATTATGAGTTCTACGTGTACCAGTTCATCTTAAGACGAAAAGTTCTACGACGACTAAACACAGGAGAGATGTTAGGTATATAAGTAAAAAGGTTTTACCTACTAGTGGCACGTTTTAAAGCCGTACAAGTCTAGAATCAAAGTGAACAATATCACTAGCAGGCTAAATCCTTATACTACTGTTAAAACTTTAATTAACTCTCAATACAGATATTGAATACTAAATGAGAAATAAAATAATAATAATAATGAAGGGTATAAAATCCAATTATATAAAGATAAATCAAATCAATATTCATAAATCTATATGCAATCTTCTTCCAGCTATGCAATTATTGTCATCTTTTTTTATTTTAATTAATTAAAAATAAATAAAACTACCCCTTTTGAAGATCTCTTTCTCTCTCTCTTTAATTGTTTTTAGCATTATAATGCTACAAAATTTTTGTGTACAAAATCATCTCAATTCTTGAACCTTTCTTGGTTTTATTTTCTCTCTTCTTTCTTCAAGAAATTCTCAAGTTTCAATTTATTTATTTTTGCAAACAAAAAGTAATAATTTTGAAAATATGGGGAGCAATTATTTTGGTGAACCAAACTTTGGAAATGAAAGATCATCATCATCTTCATCAGGATCATCAAGAAAAAGCAAGAAAAATAATTCAGAAAAACCAAACAAGCAGCCACAAAGAGGACTTGGTGTTGCTCAATTAGAAAAAATTAGATTGCATAGTGAAATGGGGGCTAATTATCTTCACAATAATAATCCTTATGCCAACACTCTCACACAGGTAATTAATTTGCCTCTAATCTTGTTTATCTCTTTTTTTAAAAAATAAATCTTTAGTGGTGGATCTAAGAATAAGTTCATATGTTCGATTAAAACTCAGTGATCTGAAGTTTGAACTTTTTATGTGTAGAAAACAAGTATTTGATACTCTAATCATTTTATCTCTTCAAAATTTTTAGTGGTGGATCTAACAATAAGTTTATATGTTCGATTAAAGCTCAGTGGTCTGAAGTTTGAACTTTATATGTGCAAGAAAGAAGTATTTAGATAGAGTTATTTCTTAAGTTTTTTTAGTGGTCGATCTAATAATAAGTTCATGAATTCGATTAAAGCAAGTGGTTTAAAGTTCAAACTTTATATATGTAAGAAAAGATTATTAGATAGAGTTTGTGTTAGATATACATTTCAAACTTCATTGTCTCATATAGGTTTTGCCCTTTTATCTCTTCAAAGTCTCTCGTGTCCGATCTAACAATAAGTTTATCAACAACAACAACATATCAGTGCAATCCCATAAGTGGGGTCTAGCGAGGGTAGATTGTATGCAGACCTTACCACTACCTCATAGAGGTAGAGAGATTGTTTCATATATATTAATTAAAATTTAATGGTCTGAAATTTGAACTTTATATAAGTGTAAGAAACAAGTGGTATTATTTCAATTGAAAACTTATAATGTCTAAATTTCTAAATATCTCCCAAGTTTGTTTTCTTGAATTTGACTCTTGACCCTCTAAAAGTTTTTCAAGATTTTGATGAAACTTTTTATTTTTTTAATTATATTTGTGGGTTTTGTATATATGCAGGAGGATATGAGACTACAAGCAACATATTCATCATCTTCATCTTTTTCATACTCAACTTCTTCTACTTATGGTTTTCCCAACCACCAAGGCATTATGGTATGTAAATGAAATATATTTATTGGATATGTGAAATATTTTCCTTGTAATCTCAATGTGTTTTTTTGTTCTATTATCATTCCAATAATGTGGGAAGATGTCCCAAAACATGATGTACTTCTTGTCCATATGTCTAGATATTTTTTTTCTATGATTGTCTTGAATTCACTCTTTCTTAAAGAGAAATACTCTTGATGTTATTAATAAAAAAAAATATCTGAATTTCTATGTGATAATCTATATAAACCCTAGATATACTTTCATACTTAGAATTCTAGATTTTGTAAAAGAGAGACTATTTTTTCTTGGAAGCTCAAAGATAGAAACATTTACCACTAATTTTGTAGCAAATATATAAGTTCTTTATATGAGTAAATTGTGAAAGAGAATTATAAATAGTGTATTTGTAGGAGATTTATACAATTCTACTTTCATTTTCCCCTCTTTATTGGGGTATTTCATATTCCCTTTCTTTTTATTTTACGTGTCTTAGTTTAATTGGACAAAAAAATTTTAAGTAAGCTAAAATTCTGAATCTTGTGATCTATATACAATCCTGTTTATAGGTTTTGGTTTGATTTATCATAAAGTTTAAGAAAATAAGATAGAGTAATAGATCTTGCGACTTGTGTTCAGTGTATCTAAACATCCTTCGAATCTTGTAGTCTTTACACAGAGTTACTGTATATCGAAAATAATATTTTTTATAAAAAATAGAATTAAGAAAGAAGGTATAAGAGACATAAATTGAAATATAGGGAGTATTTATTTTCTTGTAATTGTCTTTTTGTGATCTATAGGGTATGAGTTCGAGTTGTGAAAACAGTCAAGATACTAATGCTTATAGGATAGATTATATACATCACGCCCTTTAGAATGTGACCGTTCCCCTACTATACGTAAAAATAAAATATGTTTTGTGTATCAAACTGTCATTTTAATTGTACAGTAAAAATCTCTTTCAAAATTTACAGATGGGAATAAGTGGCATTGAAGGAGTAAATATCAGATATGGAGATTCTCAGCCTAGTTCTAGACCAAGGTACTTAATTATTGCTCATTTCATAATCAAGGAATATTAATAAATCAATGGACAATTTTAACTGTTGATCTCTCAATTTATTATTAATTTTTTCAATTTGTACTTGACTTAAAATGATTCTAATTACTTTTGTGGTTAAATTGATCAGTACTTGGCATCCTGGCACAGTGTATGATCCTCAAGTTTATGCTCAACATAATATGACTAGACATCACCATAACATGCAAGTTGAGGTATTTTACTTGCTACTTTTATTAATTTCATGTACCATAATTTGCATGTTCATATATATATATTCGTATTTTTTTGCTTTTGGGGTTGATAAATATGAATTAAGGCTCTTTTAACTTCTCTATGTCTATGAGATAGTGGTAAAGTTTGTATATATTTTACCCTTTCCAGACCCCACCTGTGAGACTTCACTGGGTATGGTGTTTATATATATATTTCGTTTTTATCTGATTTTGCTATTTTTCTACTTTTGGGCTGATAAATATGAGTTGAGGGTCTTACGAAAATAACTTTGCTATCTATATGAGATAGCGGTAAGGTTTGCGTACATTTTACCCTCCTCAGACCCTATTTGTGAGACTTCACTGGATATGTTACTGTTCATTCAATGTTTAGTATCCGCTTTGAGGATCCAGCTAATCCAGATTTGTGGCACGTAAGACCCATCAAGGGGGAAGCACAAGATTTTTGTTTCATTTTAAAAGCTCGAACCTAGTATCTCTGGTTAAGATATTATCAGATAATTAGTCATTTCTAATGAATTTTGTCGAAGTGTGATTCGTTGGTAAATCTTGTGATGACTTTTTTTTTTAATTATCAAAAATACTTAATAATAAGCCAATTTTTGATGTGACATCTATTTGAAAGATAGTGAAGGTGGATGGATCATGTTCATCCCATCAAAATAGTAAAAGTGCGAGCTGACCACTTTTCTATTCTTATAATTGAAATTGATGCTACTATCATGGAGTTTCAAGTTTCACATACGAATTTTTATGCATGACAATATTTATCTGTGAAATTTAAAACTTTATGATAGTAACTTTATTTCAATTGCTCGAGTTGAAAAGCGTCTACTTATGAGTTTTATTCTATCACAACTCTTGATGTTGCAATTAAGTTTATATTGATGTAATAATAAAATTGATTAATAATTTTTGTTTGGTTATTTATTATTTTATAGGATTCAATGGATTGGAGGAGAAACAAAGATAGAAGTGACTCTATTGGTTCAAATAGTCAAAATTCTGAATCAAATGGTTGTCAAGATTTAGATTTGGAGCTCAGACTTTCCCTTTGATTTATTATTACTATTATTATGATTTGAATATATGTTATGATACTAATTAGTTAGTTTTTTTTTTTTTAATCTCAAAAATAGTGATCACCCTTTGGTTTGTATTTTGCAAATGTTGCACAAGTTTCTTATGAGCAACTTATTGAAATTCAGTAGTCTTTTATTTAGATTAAAAAAAAAGTGTAATTGAGGGGAATCGACTATCGATCAAAAATAAATAAATCAAATTGGAAAACAATTGTAACAATCCAGTCTGCTAGTGATATTGTTTGCTTTGGACTCGTACGATTTTAAAATGCGTCACTAGTAGATAAGACATATTAACTTATATACCCAACATCTCTTCTATGTTTTGCCGATATGAAACTTCACATCTCAAAATGAATTGTTACAACAATATCTGTGGGACGTGTTATAATTACTTCCATTGCAATGGAGGGTAATTGTACAAATCAAATGGTGCTCTTTTGTGGCCATTATTTAGAGTTTAGGGCATTTGATTAAGATATTTTAACCTCATAAAACATCATTTGATGCTTTCGACACATACGATATGAGAAGGGGTCTATTCTCGTATTCGATGGTTGATGTTGCGAAAGATTTTTTTTGTACAATATAAATACGCATATTGTGTCATGATGATGGCATAAATAAATTCAAACCTAAAAATGGAATGAATTAGTCATTTTTAATAGTTTGGTGATATGTTTGAACTTTTTTTTCTTCTTTTTGTTGTTGTGAACTAGCCGAAGCTGAGTTATAAGACGATGTATAAGTTTGACTAAATTCAATAATTTCAAGTCACACCTTGTATTATATTTTACAAAATCATCAAAATCTATGCAAAAATTAAATTTAAACTTAATACTAACATCTTATATCACTATTCTATAATTTAAAATTCATAAAATTCAAATTCTAATTTCGAAGTAATTAGTTTAGATTCTTGATTCATCACTATTATTAAACATTATTCGACTTTATAAAAGAAGGAAAAAGGGGGAACATAAAATCAAAGTTGTTAGATTAATTATTTTTGTGCTATGTTGAAAATAAAAAATTCTCCCCCATTAGGTAAAAAAGGGGAACAATCTTTTTTTTCGATTTCCACATTTTTTGTATGCATCTTTATGGACCATTTTGGTGTTATAGGATGTTTTTTTGATTTGGTACAATGTATGAAAATTGTCATAATTTATTATAAGGTTAATAATGTCAAAATATCAATTATATGTCCTATGATAGTAACTATTGGAAAAGATAAGTGTAAAGATTAGTTATCATATATAGTTGAATTCATGAAATACTTAGATTGGCTTTTGGAAAATTCAATTCATTGACTTACTATATTAGATTATACATTTGATGTATGGGCCCCTTAATGCAATTTTCTAAGAATCTCATGATGATAGTTGAAAAGAAAAAGAGCTATTATAAGTGTATATAGTGCATAGAGCCGTCAATATGGATAATGTCTGTTGAATTGGTCTGGTTAAATTCGTGATTTAGTAAGGTTAGGTTATGATTTTTGAAGCCCATTTAAAAAATGAGCTTTTTAGCCCGACCTGAATAAGTCTGTTGATTTGTGGGACTTTTGCAATATGAGTTGGGCCGGCCCGTGGGTCGAATTAAAAAATAATTAAAAATAAAATTAAAAATAATAAGAGTCCAAAATCAAAGTTCATTTAAAATATTTAAATATTAAAATTTAGATACAAATTGTATTTTTTATAATATGTGCTTCCTCTATCCATCTTTGCTTGTCCTTTATTGATTTAGCACAGGGATTAAGAAACATTAAATAATATGAGCAATTTTACTAAATCACCTTTTGAATATAACAATTACAATGTCTTGGAAAATGTAACAAGAAAATAACTACTATAATTAATGACAAGGGTAAACTAAAAATTAAGTTTGAAAGTATCTTTTGATTTCATGAAGTGGATAAGTATTGTTGGACATCTTAAATTAGTATAGTGGACAAGTAAAAAAGGACGGAGGGAGTAATAGTAACAGTAATGCAATGTAATATTGTCCGGTTGCTATTTATTTTAATATGTTTAAATTATAATTTAATTTTAAATTTTTTTTTAAACATATAACAATAAAAATGTGGGGGCCGGCAAGGCCCGCGGCCCACGTACAAATGGGTTAAGCTAGCTATTTTCTAGCTCATAAAGAAAAGGGTCAGCCCGACTTGGCCTGTCAAACTCCAAAGCCTGTAAGGGCTAGCCCAGATGGGGTGGGCCGATCCGTATTGACAACTCTAATAGTACAAATTTAATTCAAAATAGATAATATCACATTGTATTAAGACTATTTTGGGATCATTTCTACTTCTGTTGATTTTAGATACTTTTTACTTAATGAGTTGTAACTTTTGAGTTAGGTTCAAGATTTATTGTGTCAAATGATTCAAAAGTAGATACAATATATATGTTTCAATTTTTGATTTAGTCGATATTGAGTTCTCATATTAATTCTTCACGCGTTATTGACATATATGAATATGAGGAGAACTGTTAAATCGTCCCATATTGGTTGTGAAACGTGGTATCGATGTCCTTATAAGGTCTTTATAATTCCTCAATATCAGAGAAATTTTGAAGTTGAGTTAAACATAATGTCGATTTCTTCATATCCCCATTCTACTCAATTTCGATATTATATTTTTAACCTAGTAGAAGTAGACTGAGTCGGTATTCGTCTATGAGAGGTGCACTGATAAGCCTCTCATAAATATTTTCATATAAGAAAGCAGAACCTCACTATTTTTGTTGTTGAACATAAACTTACTATAGATCTACTACAATATGTAGATCTTTTTTTTTTTTTTGGGTGAAAGAAAGTGTAGATCTACTAGACCACAAAGAGAAGTTGGTAGTAATAAAACTCTTAGATTAATTCATATTCACGTTGTATGACTTTCTAAAGGAGAACACATTTTCTATCAAAATTTCTTTATTTACAACACTCGAATTCGAAATTTTTACTTGATTATATGTGTAAGAATATAATATACTTTTTTTACACTCGATGTTTGATATCCACATTGAATTTTGACTAAACCCGAATTAGCATTCAAAAATTTCAAATTGAGATAAATTGCTTCCTAATAAAGACGACTCTATATCCAACAAGTCTCAAATCCAAAACTTTTAATTTAATTAAGGATGAGATTCCAAATATTCTATTACACTCAAGAAATAACTTAAACAACCAATAATTCTTGATTTGGACCAGGTAATTAAGATTACAACCCTTAATGGTCTGTCAGGCATTTATATTTGCTACTAATTAATGTGAGTTCTGATTGTAATATATAGTAATTAACTAAAGTTAGTTCCATGTTGCACATAATTAATTGTCTTAACGTAGAAACATGTTGGCTTTAGTCAACACTTGTCATTTCCATGTCTTAAAATAATTTAAGCTCTTAAATGAAGTTATTTATTTATATATAATACATATCGATCTCCCAGCTTATTTGCGTGTTTTTTTTTAAAGATTCTGAGCCTCTTTGGCTAGTTTATGTATTTGTTTTATTTAGATTCTGAACTCTCTTCGACTAGTTTGTGTGTTTGCTTTTTTTCAGATTCTGAAACCCCTAATTCGGCTAGTTTGTGCGTTTGCTTTTTTAGATTCTGAAACCCCTTCGACTAATTCGTGTGTTTGCTTTTTTCATATTTTGGACCCCCTTAACTAAAATCCTGGTTTTGCACTCATATCAGCACATATTGTATCAACAGAAAATGCGTTAAAGAAATGTATTAACACGCATGTACATTTTGTATTTGCTATAAAATATTTGTCACGTCGCGTAATTATTCCCGTTTGAATTCGCTTGTTGCACGACTCCATTTTTGGGGACGACGTTTTCAACATGATTATTTTCATTTCAAGAAATTCAAACTCAAAATCTCAAATTAAGAATGAAAAATTAAAAACCACAATCATCCCACCATAGCTATATCTATTTTTTGATTTCATGAATCAGAAAATCAATTTCACAAGATTTGCTTGAGCTGTATTACTAATTAGTATAATTATATTCTTATTTTTGGAAACAGATAGATACTAATATTATATGCTGACTTAGAGAAAATAACAAGAAAGTAAATTCCCATCTATTAATCTGACTCGATTTAAGTCGGTTTAAATTTAACGCAACCCATCTAGATATTGCTTCGAACTATTATCTTATTTTAAAAATGTTTTATTTCTAAAGTATTTGTTATCAGTCACCGACATAAGAGTACGATGAAATGGCGAGAATATCTCTTTGACCAAAAGCGTCAAGTTCAAACTCTGATGTTGGGAGTGTTGCTTCCCAAAATATCTCCACCATCCCAAATTCTATTATCAATCGCCAACATGGGTTACGATGGAATACTCGAATATAGTTCCCTATGTTCATGTAAACGGCAGGAGTCAAGTTCGAACTAAGGATATGAAAAAAAAACATGTTGGAAGTGTTGCTTCCTAAAATAAGTCTTTCAACAAATGATCCAAACATAGTCGGAATCCAATACAAATAACGTTGATACCGCTTAATTACTCTATGATTTATGACTATAGTATATAGTAGTTGGGCTTGTAAATTGGGCCTTCAAATTCTACTCCTTAGCTATCCATTAAGTTGGGCTACTTTAAAGCAAAATGAGTTAGGAAAGATTTAGTAGCCCAATTCAAATGACAATAATATTACTTTTTTTCTTTTTTTAAAAAAAAATAATCCTAAAGGTCTTCTTTTATTTAGACAAATAAAATTTTTATTTATATTTACTGAAAGGAAGATTTATAATTACATAAATATACATATGCTTGTCTTCGACTGCAAATTTTAAAAGTTTTATAAAACGCCACTTAACCATGTAGAAAAACAAAATAATATTCCAAAAGGTGTAATATTTAGAAGTAATACTAAAAAAGGCCGATGTAGTAAAAATTTACTCTTACTCGGTATTTAAACCAAACAAATTAATTAACCTTGAAGGGTGAAGTACAAATTATGGTAATAATAATTTACATATTACTTATCATGATTAACAATTGATATTGATACTTGTCATGCGTTGATCTATTTGGTGTAAACATCGAATGCAAATAATATAACTAAATTTTAACTCAAAAAATAGATTAGAATTCCTACGAAACCACGTAATAATTGTGAAAATTTGGGAATAGCACTTAAATTTGAAATCATGGAAACATAAAGTAAGGTCTCATTGGCTAACTATTTATATAGTTTTATAAATACAAAAAATGAAGTTAATTAAGGTCTGCACGTCTTAATTTAATTAATTAATTAGACATAATATAGTTGTGAAGTCCTTGTAGAGTTGATAAATTCTCATATTTTAGTCTTATGCACGTCATTGGGTAAAATGGGTATTTAGTACATACTTCATCCGTTTTAAATTATTTATCAAATTATTTATCATTTTTATAAATTCAAGAAAATAATAATTAACTTTTTTCTTCTCATTTCAAGTTGTTCTTGAAGACTATAAACGTCTTAATAGAGCAAATATTTAATAAACATATATTATATCTTAAGACATAAATAAGGGTAGAAACAAACAAACTTCTAATTAATATTTTCTCAAAAAACGCGTAAAAGAAAAACATGACAGAAAAATTGAGATGGAGGGACTATGTCAACACTCAATAGGATCCTCAAAACTGGTAAGTACGAAAAGAGTCGGAACCAAGACTGCAATATGATAAGTAAATTTTATAATAATGATTTCAAATGATAATAACCTGATTTTATATTTTAAATAATTTTTTTGGATATAAATTCATTATTTGAGCAAAAATTACTTAATTCGATCGAATCATATCCAGACTTCTAACTCCTTCTAGTTTCATGGCCCATATGTCATGTATTGTCCATTGTGATCCAATAGACTCTAATGAATAATTGCCAACTATATTTAGAATGTCAACCTCAAACATGGTCAGCACAAATTCATAAAACAAAGTTAAGTTTACATAGTAATTGAAAAGGTCTTTTTATTTTTACTATATTTCTATATAAACCCTCCATATAGCCTATGAGAAAATGTACAAGTGATCACTCACCAAAAAAAGAAAGTGTGGTCACAAGAATTAATTGAAGATGGAAAAAATTATAGATTTCAATTCCTTTGTTTTGATGATAATTGGAATAATTGCCTTTAATTCATATCTAATCAATGGGATGACATCAAATAGCATGTATGTCAATTGGGGTGCTCATCATTGTAAATTGCAAGGGGATGATCTTCAACTTGTTCTTGATAAATCTGCAGGCAAGTTACAATTTTTTCTTTTGCTTTTCGCTTTATATCTAGTATATTTTATTTTTGGGGCCTGATATTTTTGAGACGAGAGTCTTTCGGAAACAATCTCTCTATCTTTATGAGGTAGCGGTAAGATCTGCATACATTTTACCTTCCTCAGCCCCCACTTATGGAATTCCACTGGATATGTTATTGTTGTTCTTGTAATAAATATAGTAAATTTTTTATACTATGAATCATGCCAAAACATCCAAATCACTCGAGATCTGTAATGGAGTTAGAAATTTCAATTTCAAAGTTGTGAATTACCAATCTTTTTGCTTGCTTAGCTAGATTTCGAATAAAGTATCTATACATATATATTAGGTATTTTTTTAATACAAACATAAATTTTGAGACTAAGTTATTGAATTGTACTGAATTTGTATCTACGAGTTGACTCTTCCCTTGTTATGGATCAAGAGAAATTGTAGCAAGATAGCCGATATGTATAGAAGATCAAGAGAATTTTTTCTTTTTTTTAACAAAATTATTTCCAAGCATATCTTGTCAAAATTAAATATATAGACATACGCAAGTTAATCATTAATTATCTTGTCATGCATGATGTACAACCCTCAAAGCATGTTAAAAGTTAAATTGAATAGCAATTTGGTTTTCCAATTCGCGTTTTCAAGATAAAATATGCTTGCTTCTATAACCTTTCAATTTCCAAAGTCATTATTCCAGAGGTAGGCGAATTCAGAATTTTGAATCAATTGATCAAGAATATTTGAATTTAAATTTTTTGAGTTGAAAATACTAATTGTTGTGATTTTAACTTCAGGCTCTGGTGCCCAATCAAAAAATTCATTTCTCTTTGGTAGCTTTGAGATTCTTCTCAAGTTGGTACCTAATAACTCTGCTGGGACTGTTACGACATACTATGTAAGCATATTTATACAACTAACATTTAATTTGTAACTATATTAATAGAGTTGAAAGTTTGTACACAAATAATATATAATGAGACATGGGCATTATTTATATAATGATGTGAATATATTTTTATTGTGGCAGCTATCTTCTACGGGTACCAAGCATGATGAAATCGATTTCGAATTTCTAGGAAATATATCAGGACAACCTTATATTATACACACAAATATTTACACCCAAGGTGTTGGAAATAGAGAGCAACAATTCTACCCATGGTTTGATCCAACTGCTGATTTTCACAATTACACTATTCATTGGAACCCTAATGCTGTCGTGTAAGTCGATCTTTCCAGACAACTTTCTTTTGTTATAGAAAAATCGATTCATATATTAATATTTTTCATCCTCACTATATATCTACTACTGCATTTGGTATAGGCTAGAAAATATTTTTCGAGAATTATTTTTTTAAGAAATCACTTTTTTCAATTTATGTGATATTATTTGACTAGATAAACACTTTTGGAATTTGTGATTAAAATATATAAGCCATAAACGTTTATACAACTATAAACCATCTCATGGAAAGTACTAAAATAAAAAAAAATTAAAAATTAACTTACGTCTATATAATTAAAATGCATTATTCTTTTCAAACATACCAAAAATCAATCTTTCTTGAAATTTGATGATATACTTTCTATGGATGAAATCACTTTCCTTTACAATTATTTCAACTCTTCTCAACTTTCATGTCTATTAATTTCAAATTCATACTAAATATGTTTATTTATGTTTCAAAAAAGCATTTTTCGAAAATGGACTTTCATCATATCAAACACATCGTGAAAATCTATTTGAAATTTGATGTGATATTTTTTTTCTTTCAGATGGTACATTGATGGTATTCCAATTAGGGTATTTAGAAACTACCAAGCCAAAGGAATTCCCTTCCCAAACCAACAAGGAATGGGAGTCTACACTAGCCTATGGAATGCTGATGAATGGGCAACAAGAGGAGGCCTTGTTAAAATTGATTGGACATATTCACCATTTATTGCAACTTATAGAAATTTTCGACCAAGAGCTTGTTATTGGAATGGTCCAATGAGTATTTCACAATGTGCAATTCCAACATACTCCAATTGGTGGACTTCACCTTCATACTATAAATTGAGTGCAAATAAAGTAGGTGAAATGATCTCAATGAGGAGCAAATATATGATATATGATTATTGCAAAGATTTTAAAAGATTCAAATGGGTTATGCCTATTGAGTGCTCATTGCCACAATATTAGAAAGACACTTGTAAATGAACAAGTGCCGTCACGTTCATTTTTGGATTGTGACAGACTTTATCATTTGAAGAGAAAAAAAAGAAGTTGTTCTTTAATGTTTCCATTCTCTTCTCGGGAATAAATTGTTTTCAATGTTTCTTTGAATTTGAATATGTTGCTTATATTTGTTGTACTTTTATTTTGACAATATTGTTGTTGTTTTTATTATGAAGATTTTGTCGAGTTTACATATTCATGTACTTTGTAATTCTTTGAAGTAAAAAGAAAATAATTTGATTATTTTTATTCGAAATTTTTACATGAGTATTATTCAGACGGAGTAGAAAGATTACCTATATGTACTCATTTATAAAATTCGATTATTAAAAAATTTGCGCAACATAGTTATACAATAAGAATAAGTAAATCACCACAAAAGGATGTGGTACAGTACTGGATCTGCTCATTCCTTAGTCAGAAGTATCGGTTTGAGCTATGGATATGAAAAAATCTTTGGTAGGAAAAGTTTTTCTTGAATGACTCCTACGCTGCGTGAATTTAGATTAGTCGAGTTCCAATGTAGATATCGAACACCGAAGGAGAAATTAAAAAAAAAACAACAAACAAAAAAGAATAATTGAATCACACTGTCATATCATATTATTTTTAATGTTTCTTTGAACTTCAACGTCTTGCTTATTTATTTAATTTTTAGCATATGCTGAAAAATCTCACTAGATGTGTAACACCCCAAATTTTTTTAAGCTAAGACTAAATCATCCTTCATATGATATAGGATTTTAATTAAGGATTCTTAA
>JAABOM020000012.1:1955618-1966389 GCA_011800125.2 Solanum clarkiae
GGGGTGCCCAAGGATAGGCATGGGGGACAAGATTCCTCTTGTCTTGTCCCCTTGTCTGGTGTGGGCCCCACGCGTGCAGAATAAATAATAATTTTTTTTAAAAACGTTCAAAAAATCATAAAAATATAAATAAAGCTTCGTGACTCATTTGATATCGTGGAGGGTAAAAATTGGGTGTCAACAATATGGATCCTCCATCCTTTAGTATTGGACTCACTCAATTAGAGCGAGAACAAACTATTTGAGATGGTGTCTATAACTTTGACGATGGATCTTTTCATGAAAATAGATCAAAATACATCCACGATCTTCTGGCCATGAAGAAAAAGGGAGAAATCAAATCGAATAAGGACAAAGTTTCAAGTTCAAATCCTCTAGATCCAAGTCTCAAAAAATCTGAAGAAGAAAACTCAAGTCGTAATTAATCAACCATCTTTGCCTAATATCAGTTTGAAATAAGCTTTAGGCAAAGATGGTCGATTAATTACGACTTGAACTTTCTTCTTCGGCCTTTTTGATGGGCTAACACCCACGAAAAATGGTCGAAATTGCCTGTTTCACCTTCCTTGGGCCATAAAATCCTACCAAGCCCTCGCCAATGCCGCTAGGCCACCTGGGCCGCTTGCCGAGCTCGTTGCGGATCCATCCGTATGATTTTTTGGAAATCTTTGCCCAGAACCCTGGATAACGTCATTTGGATTTGGGGATTTGAACTTGAAGCTTTGTCCTTGTTCGATTTGATTTCTCTCTTTTTATTCATGTCCAGAAGATCGTGGATGTGTTTTGATATGTTTTCATGAAAAGATTCATTGTCAGAATTATAGACACCATCTCGAATAGCTTATTCGTTCTCTAATTGAATGATCCCAATACTAAAGGATGGAAGATCCATATGCATCCGTATATGAAACTTGAAAAATGAAACTGTCAGTATTTCCTAAATAATGCGTATAAAATTAGAGTAAGGAAGATGAAGTTAACCTATCTTTTTGGTTTAAAAAAAAAATTATAATTAAATAATTGTGATAAAAAAATCTGTTGAAATTGGAGAGAAATTTAAAATGACTGAATCAAGTTGAGCTTGATTTTAGGAGTAAAGATAGAGTTTGTTGCGAAAGAGAAGAGATGAGAATGTAAAAGGAGTTTATTAAACGTGTATAAGAAAAAATAGAAAAAAAGGAATTTTAAAAATTGATAAAGAATATTTGAGAATAATGTAAGTTAAAGTTGTGTAAGCTGGGCCCAAATCCTTAATTTTATAGCCCATTATTACGACTCGTCAATATTTCATAAAGATAAAAAAGTTTTGGCGAGAGTTCTAGGTCGGTAACACCATTTTTTCCAATTGCAAAATCATCCACAAATTTGGTCATCCACGTGGAAACTTTATCCTTTTTCCTTATTTGCTCTTGTGAAACCGTAACGTAATCAGACACCAAATATATATACACACAAATAATACGCTTTGTTATCCCTTATACCCACCCACTCACGCACCCTCGCCGCCGACCCTTTTTCACCGGGAAATCCTCGAGTTCTTCGCCGGCGTTATTTTGCTTCCATTACAAGTCTGTTTTCTTCTTCGTCGTCAATCAAATCTGTGTGCGTCTGCTAGGTTTTCGACTTCGCCGAATCTAAAAGCTCTGTCAGTATTTTTTTGATGATCTGATCTGATCTGAACCGTCGATCTAAGATATGGATAAGATCGTCGGAGGTAAATTTAAGCTCGGACGAAAAATCGGTAGTGGATCGTTTGGTGAAATTTTCCTCGGTAAGTGTGATTTGTGAAGGTAGCAACGTGTATATGTTTTGAGCTTGTATTTTTTGTTTTTTTAAATAGTTTAAGGTGAGGTTTTTATGATGATTATGTGTGATTTTTGTATTTTTGCAGCTACGCATATCGATTCGTTTGAGATCGTCGCCGTCAAAATTGTGAGTTTTGATTAGCTTGAGCTAATAGCTATGAATTTTGTTGATTTTTTTTGGATGAGTCCTTTTCATGTTGCAATTGTTTTGTGCATCAGGAGAAGTAACTAGTGAAGTCTATTATAATTGGATCATGTTTTGAATTTTGTATTCGGCGTTGTAGCGTGTGTAGTCTAGTGACTAATCAGGTTCAAATTCCAGCTGAGACGAAAGGGAAAAACACTAGGTTAATATGCCCCTGAGATGAAGGACAGCAACCATCGGAGTCTTTCCGCTGCGTGTGATAACTAATAAACCCTCCCTTTTAATTTGTTAGTTTTATTTTCGTTTAAAAAAATGTCTTTCTCTTTTTTGGCAAATTTTAAATTTCAATCTTTCACGTGACATGTTTAAGACCACAAGATCATTGGCTGATAATGGATTGGTGCCACGTTGCTTAGAATGGTAACTTATACAGCATTTTTATAAGTGGTATCAATTCTTACATAAGAAAACTATTATTCATATTTTCCAGCAAGTTCTAACACAAGTTAAAGCCTTGTCTACTTGGTGTAGTTGTCTTTTAGTTAGAAGAGCTCTAGGGTTCTATTTTAACATAGCGACAACTTTTTTAATAATGAATGCAACATGCTAAAGTAGTGTTAACCCAACAAGATTCGAACTTGCGCTGCCAGGAGTAAAAGTTGAGCTTTTTAACCATGGGCACCTTGGGCTCCATTAATACTCTAGGTGCCTCGCTTCTTAGTATCTTTTTAATTACTTTTAATGTTATGTTGTGTTCACATCTTGCTAGGATCTAATACTACAGGTTCCTTTCTCTACCAAAACATTTTGCAGGAGAACAATAAGACCAAACATCCTCAACTTCTCTACGAGGCCAAGTTATACAATATTCTCCAGGGAGGAAGTATGTTTTGGATATTGTGCACTTTATAGATAGACATACAGATAATGATGTAGTTTATGATTTGATCCTTTCTAGGTGGTATACCACGTAATAATGGTCTGATTTATGATTTGCTCCTTTCTAGGTGGTATACCACATATAAAATGGTCTGGTGTGGATGGTGATGACAATGTTCTGGTCATGGATTTATTGGGTCCTAGCTTGGAAGATCTCTTTGTCTATTGTGACCGGAAGCTGTCACTGAAGACTGTTCTAATGTTGGCTGACCAGATGGTAACAGCAATTTTTCTTCATCTCTCTATAGCATTCATGCACTATGTTTCTGTTTGATAAGGACCTTATGTTTTGTCATAGCTAAGGTATTCCATTTTGATTTTTGCACTTGTTCCAGATTAAGAAAAGATGGAATGGGTCTTTGGTTATTAGGAACATGTCCTGTCAGCCAATTAGCTGCTTTTTGTCCTATGGACTTTTCTCTCCCCTGGAATTCTTATCCATTGTGGCTCTCAACAGTTATTCTTAAGTAAATTTTTTCAGGAGACAGTCTAATATGCAGCAAAGTCTTGTTTTGTTCTCTCTGATTTTTTTCATCAGTCATTTTTCATGTCACATAGATATTAAAGAAATATTGTGTTTTAATATAATATTTATTGGTGTTTCCCCAGAAATATTTAGGACCTTTGGAAAGCAAAATGGGAGTATCTTTTGCAACATGGTCAATTTTATTTTATAGAATTTACTTGCTGGCTTTTCCTTATTAGCAGCTTCGCTGATCAGGTTCTTCTGCCTCCCCTGTTTCAGATTACCAGAATTGAATATGTACATTCTAAAGGCTTTCTGCACAGGGATATTAAGCCTGATAACTTTCTGATGGGTCTTGGTCGGAAAGCAAATCAGGTACTCTTCTTTCAATTTCTTTTTAGTAGTTCTTGTTTTATTGTTTTGTTAGTTTTTTTCCCTCTTTTTCCTGATTTAATCCTATTGTCATTATGCAATTTTCAGGTTTATATTATTGATTTTGGTCTTGCTAAAAGATACCGTGATGCGACTACAAATCGTCATATTCCTTACAGGTATAAGATTTTGAACTAATCTGAACTTTTTCATCATTTATCATTTAGCTTTAATCTTCCAAGTGAACTTATGAGTGTCATTGTCTGATTCTAATTTTGTTTGGTAAAGCTCCGAAAAGAGAACATTGAGCATTTCTTAAATGCGGCATTAGAGATCTCATTCAATATCGTCTCTTCTGTACAGAGAGAACAAAAATTTGACGGGAACTGCACGCTATGCCAGTTGTAATACTCATCTTGGAATTGGTGAGTGCAGATACTCTTTCCCTTGATTATTTTTCTCTCCATCATAAAACTCAAAGTATTTGGCAAGGAAAAGAATTAACCTTTATTTCTGCCTGTGAGAAAGAGGGCTAGTAAAATAAAACCTGTCTTAACATTGAAATGTTCTTTTTATATGTTATACAGAGCAAAGCCGGCGAGATGATTTAGAATCTCTTGGATATGTTCTTCTTTATTTCTTGAGAGGCAGGTGCGTGGTTTGTCAAGTAGATTAAACCATTTTTTCTTTGGTCCTTAAACATGCATTTGCATCAAATATTCTTTTGACCAACATATTGGTTCTTCAATAGCCTCCCATGGCAGGGTTTGAAAGCTGCCACAAAGAAGCAAAAGTATGATAAAATATGTCAAAAGAAGTTATCAACTCCTATTGAGGCATGTGTACCCGAATAGCTTCCCTTGCGCTACTGTTCCTTCTGTCTCTTATTTTTTAAAATAATTTTAAGGTTCTTATTCTGACTCTCTGTACTATTTGCTGGTGAAGGTTTTGTGCAAGTCTCATCCCGTTGAGTTTGCTTCATACTTCCATTACTGTCATTCGTTGACATTTGACCAGCGGCCTGATTATGGATTCTTAAAACGCCTGTTTCGTGAACTTTTTACCCGTCAAGGTATGTGTGAAGTTGAGCTTCATCAAGTCCTTGGACAATACCATGGTGTTTTCATAAATATCCTACTGAGCTGAGTACAAGTGATCTACATCTCTGTATCATGCAGGATATGAATTTGATTACATATTTGATTGGACTATTCTAAAATATCAACAGGCACAAACAAGTAAACCACAACATCGGGTATCTTTGTTTGCTTGCCCTATTTCCTGAATTCTTTGTAACTATGATTAATCACTTTCAACTCGATGACATGTAATATTTTGAGCTTGTGCTTTTCTTCTTGTTCCTTAAATAAATATCTCTGTTTCAACAATCTCAGTAGTACAGCTTGATAATCAAGGATAGCTTCACGAGCCCTTTTTAAATCAAAATTTTGAATCTGTTCTGTGATTCTTGCAGCAAGTTGCTGGTGAAAGCAGCCGAGCAATTCCAATGGATGTTGAAAAGCGTCAAGGTTGATGACTAAAACTCTTACAAATTTTCTTTTCTTATGTATGAAGATAACTATATAGTACTTTAAAAAGCGAAAGATGTATTTTCTTGTGAGTTGTGACTATGGTTTGGATCCGCTGGATACTAGCACAAAATGGCTTCCTTTATCCTGCATTGAATTCTTATAATCCAGCAGTAAAGTATATGCTACTTGCAGATAAATGAAGAGAATTCTTGAGATAGAAGCATGGTAGTAGAAAATGTGCGGCGATTTTGTTTTGGATGTCTTGTTAATTTCTGTTGCTGTAACAATATTAATTGGCCAAACTGTTGCTTCTACAGTTTCTACAGGCAACAATGGACCTTACGTTTCCGAGGTGACTGATCGCATAAGACCGAATAATCCTTCCAGTCCTGGAATTCGTATGCAATTTAAGTCACCAACAAACAGGAATTTAACTTCTGCCAATCTTGAGAGAAATGTGAGTGATACTTCTGCCAATTTTTCATAGCGTTGTTTCAGATAGAGACTTTGCGTTCAGAATTGCTGTTTACCATGTCTCATTATTAGCTTTCTTCCTATTATCTCAGCTCAAGTACACTTCTCATTAGTTTCCCTTTCATATTTTAGGTGCTAAATAGTGGTCACATGCCATCTACTTCAGTGGCTCCTGTTTTACCAAGAGCAAATGCCACAAAACCTGCTTTAGCCTCTGAAACAACTCATGATGGTGATAATGGTGGCAGTAGCTGGATTTCCTCCTTCCGACGTATTTCTTCTGCGAAGTGATAAAAAGGTTCTCTTTTTCTCTGCTCTTCTATGCTATACTTTGGGGTCAGGTGGCACATTATTAGACACCGCAGTTATAATAGTAAATAAGAAGCGTTTCTATTTACAGTTACCATTTCCAAAAAAAAAAAAAAAGAACAAGCATTTCTATTCATGGTGACAAAGATCCTTTCTTCCCTTTTCAGGATTAGATGAAGTTGGGGCTAAGGTGCCGTCAAATTGGGCAGCTCATCCATATTCTATGATTACAAAGCTTGTATGGATGACTATGGTGGCTGATCATGGCCTGGTGCAATTTCGCTAATTCAAGGGGATGGTGTGAATTGAGCTGGACATGAAAGCAGTTGGCAGCTGTTTGTCTTTCTATGGGAGCTCGGGTTAGATATTTTTCCTAAGATGACTATAAACAAATTGGTCCATCCTTGCATTAAGATCAGGATGGTTCCTGTTCAGCACTAGAAACATCTCTGTCTCCTTTGCCATGTAAAATAGATCATATGTTGTCAACAATTGTGCAGTTCCATTCGTGCATACAGTGGTGGTTATTTTCTTCACTTGCTTCTCTACTCGCAAAGTTGCATGCGTTGTAATCTTTATTGCTTAATTTTGTGGTGAGCCTATGATTTGTTGTGAACATGTTGATAATGGGATTGGATCTAGTATAGCAATGAAATTTTTGAGAAGTTTGGAAATGTGATATATCAATGCAAATGCTTCCTGTGTTCTCATCAGGAAGGATATTGAAGTTTTGATGTACAGATTGATTGTGGATTTTTATCTCTCCACCACTCCACTCTTACACTAAAGTCGTATTATTCTTTTGAATCCTGTTGCCATCTGGTCAATAGGTGAGCTTGTCACCAGGTAATGTTTTATTGATAATTTTCATTTGGTAATTTCCTGTAAGCTGATAGTCTGATTTGGTTGAGATGATAAAGCAGTTTTGACCTCCCACATAGTGGTGCATAGAAAGTCATCTGTATTGTGACTAGCCTTCACACATACTTTCCTTTTCAAAGAAGATTAGCCTCCAAACTATTCTATTTACCATAGTTTTGACCAATAAATATTGTTCGCTGGCTATTGATTGAGTTATTTGAAATCAGCTTATCAATTATGTGTCATCCTTTTTGCAATTTGCAGGGATTCCATTTGCAGATGTCATGATGGATATGTGGTTTCTGCAACTCCAGATGAACAGGAACTAGTGATTGCGTTGTTTGGTTTGTTGATTATGATGGATCAAGTATGTAATGGACATGACAAGCATCTGCTGGCACCTTTTGATTTAACAAGTCTATAATGGTTGATTCATATGGGCAGACCACCGGTAACTTGGTACCATTCTGCCTGGGCTTGTATTCCTGCTCTTTAGTGTCTTGCAAAAGCTAGACTTTCTAGGTTCTCGAGGAGATCACGCTGAGAAACTTCATGCCTTCTCAAGCGTGATCCAGTAATATTTGGTAGAACAAGGAGCTTCTGAATTGCTGCATATGTGGAAAACGAGGTTCCTTTTAATCGGTATGAAGTATTAACTAAATATTTGGTCCCTTGTTTACCAACATGGTTTGTGAACTTGCTTCCAAGAAGGGTCTTTCCTGGTTCCAGTTCACAGAAACATGCCCATCTATTCTATGAAGTTTGATGTATCAGCTGGATCTTGGAATTCCGACTGCATGAGCTGACGAGCTCGTGTTATTCAAATAGAGCTGTTGCTGTTTTCCGAATTTCGAGAGTTGATATACATACTCCTGGTTCGAGGTTTTACCGTTCACTTTGAACCTATGTTGCTTAGACTCTTAAAAATATTGATGGGTGCAACAATATTTTTGGAGAGTCCGAGTAACATAGCATTTCCCCTTAAGATCTGAGGAAGGCCAAGGCTTAATGCTTTGAAATATTAGGTAGTCAATCACGCCACTGTTCATGATGAGTGGGTTTTCTTCGTTTTTTCCCTTTCTATTTAGATTTGATTTGAGGAGTTTAATAAATGAGTGAAAATTTAATCTATAAGCAATTGTGGTCATATCTAAACAAAGAATAGAAATATTAAACGAGCAACTATTCTAAGGAAAAAATTGATAAATTGTTTTAAGATGAGGCTTTGAATTTTGTAAAACAAGCTAAATGGGAAATTAACGAAGATATAAAATCCAAAAGAAAAGGTGGATGAGACGTTGCTCTTTTAAAGTCTGAGTTACCCGAGGAAAGGATCAAAATAGTCTATTACCTTTGGATTTGAACTCAAAATTATTCACACTTTTTTGCTTGGTATATTAATAAGTGGTGCAATTTTGGTCATTCTTCAATTTTGTTATTAAATTTTAATATATATTGGTGTGAATAAACTTATAAAATTTATTGGTTATTAATAACTTTATCATGTTTTTTAGGTTATTGGAAAATGATATTTTGCATTTAAAGTAAAAAATATTCTATTAAAATTTAAAAAAAAATTGGAAGATGATCAAAATTGCATCACTGTAGTAAATATCATGTACTATTAGTGCTCCAACCAAAAGAATATGAATGATTTTTAGTCAATTTCAAAGATAATGGACTATTTTAGTTTTTTTCGTAAACGTTGTGTACTATTAGAGCTCCAAATAAAGAAATATAGATGATTTTGAGATCAAATCGAAAAATAGTGGACTATTTTGATTCTTTTATCGAGGTGCGTAGATACCTAGTAAATAGTTTCATTTTGTCAAATATTCTTACTATATACAAAAGGATTTTTAAAGGAGAATTTTTCTTGTTCTGTTCTAGTAGATAGGGCCCTTCTTTCTACTTAATTTAGAAAAAGAATATCATATTATAATTTAAAATTTTAAGAATTACTATGTAAATTTTAAAATTTTGATTAGTAGTAGTTAATAACTTCTATTAGTGTTAATCTTAAGAAATTAGAGTCTTGTTAATGTCTTGTGCAGTAAAAGTTCAGTTCTTTTTGTTAGTATTGTTTGAATGTAAAAGGAAGAAATATATTGGATTAGGAACTTTTACATGAGACAGTACTCTCATATCTGTGGAATGACTTTACTCTGTTGATGTCTCGATGTCTTTGTGAATACTCAAGAATTGAATATTAATGTTTCATTAGAAACGCAATATTTTAATGTGCCTTGATCTCTTTGTTAGTATGATATTCTGAATACCGACATAAGGTAGGTGTAAGATTGCATATGCACTATCCCTTTGCAAATCCTACGGATAGGATCACATGGATATGTTGTCTAATACTGAAGTCTAATAAAAGGTAAACTTGCTTACTTTCAAGTAATACGTGAGCAAATTTTGACCTTTTCAATAGCATTAAATAGAGACCATTAGTTTGATTGTGGTGAAACATCCAAACAGTTTTTTTAAAATCGCTGATGTATCAAAAACAGTCTCTCTATCTTCATAAGATAGGTGTAAGATTGCATACACATCGTCCTTATCAAACTCCACTTATAAGATTAAATGGGTATGTCAGTCGTCATTGAAATATCCAAAAGAGGCAAAAGTCTATCGAAAAACGTCTAAGGTTATGTAAAAGATTGCATACGCATGGTCCTCATCAAATCTCACTTATGAGATTATATTGGGTATGTCAGTCGTCGTTGAAACATCTAAAAGAGGCAAAAGTCTATCGAAAATCATCTAACATTGTGTAAACTCACTTATGAGATTACATTGGATATATTATTGTTTGTCGTAAAAACAATCAAACACTGACACATTTTGAGCTTCCCCTGCAAAAAAAATCATTGTACTATTCATTCCTCTCCAAATTATCATTACCTAATCAAACTTAAAAGGACTCTAATCAATCAAGAAGATTAAAAAGATTGGCTCTTCCTGAATTTTCTATTGTATAATGTTATTTGTGTGCCATATTGAAAGATTTCAAAATAACTAGTTTCGAAATAACTTATTTCTAACCAAACGAGCCCTAATAATATCACATGCATAATACAATCTTGGTGTTATTGCTTATAAACTTGCAAATTTTGTATGTTATATTTTTGTGTCTCAATTTTTGATTGATCCTAACATTATTTGTGATGAGAACTATATAAGGAAATAAACGTTAGACTTAATAGTGACAATTTTAAAGGTAAAAAAATTAATATCATTTATAAAATTAACATATTTATAAATGTCAATAATAACTTGTCTAGAAAAGGAAAACTAAATGTGCATTAAGTTTTAGGCAATTTTTAAATATTTTTGTGGTCGTATTAAATTATTTTTAATTATAAGACGATATTCTTTTCCGGAATAAACTAAAAAAAGTGTTAAATAAAATATGACGAAAAAAATTTATACGTTTTCCATCTTCTATCCTATAAAAAATAATATATAGATTTTTACTTTTCTTTTTATCGAAAAAATCATTATTTAAGAATCATTTAATTTGACATTTTATACATTATTCACAAGCGTAATACAAACAACAACATACCCAGTTAAATTTCATAAGTAGAGTCTGGGGAGTATAAAATGTATGTAAACCTCACCACTATCTCATAGAAATAGCAACACTATTTTCGAAAGATCCTCAACTAAAAAATATCAGCAGACTTAATACCCACATATTATATTTTGTTCATCGCAAATGATACAACAAATTCATAGATGATATATTCAAAATAAATAAAGCTTAATTAAAATATCTAAATGAAAAATAACGTCAAGTTGAGATGCCTACTCATAAATTTTGCCCAAAAACAAAAATTAAATTTTAAAATCATAAACGGAC
>JAABOM020000012.1:2022520-2033181 GCA_011800125.2 Solanum clarkiae
AATACATCATTTATTTCTCATACAAAACTCAACCTTAGAAACTTAATTAATGAAGGGTAAAATTGAAAAAAATTTCCTACATATCCCTTGAAAAGTGAACAATTTACTTATTTTGAAACATCAAAAATTTCCTAACAATTCACTTAATATGAAACGGATGGAGTATTAATTAATAGAGATTTTAACTATTTTATTTTTATTTATATTTTAATATATAATTTCTTTCATTAAATACTTATTTTATTTACATATCATCATCACTCTATAATTAAAGTGACTGTAGTTACTTATTTTATTTACATATCATCATCACTCTATAATTAAAGTGACTGTAGTCTTAGAACGATTATTACTATGAATAGAAATCACAACAGATAATTTAAGACCAGGAGGATAATAATTTTAAAAGGTTCTTTAATTTAATTGGAATATAATTTTGAAATTTAAAGTTTATGAATTGCATATAACTTTTTTTAGTATATATTCATATTCAATACGAATATAAAATATGAATAGAAACCATTGAGTTTACATGAACTCATATTGTAACAACCTAACTTAAGATGATAAGTCTTATATTGGCAAAAACACAAGAGAGATGTTGGGTATATAAGTAAGCAAATCTTACCTACGAGTGACGCATTTTCAAACTGTGCGGATCTAGGCCCGAAACAGACAATATCACTGACGGGATGAGTTGTTATAGATGATATTAACACCGCTCATGTGTCAGCCTTGTCAATGTGGACCAGAGTTTAACTGGTTTAGGCGAATCTCACATCGACAAAAAACACATGAGAGAATTCCTGTGTTAGCCTTGTCGATGTGGGCTAGAGTTCAACTAAGTTTAGACAAATCTTACATCAGCAAAAACACATGAGAAATGCTGGTATATAAGTAAACAAGTCTTACTTAGTAACGCACTTTAAACCATGCAGATCTAGACAATATCACTGACGGCGTAGGTTGATATCCATATATTACCTTTCAGTTTGTCATGTAACTATTTTTTTTTTTTAAAAAAAAAGGTCATTATAATTTTGTATTTAGAGATATTTTTGGCATTTGTGTATAATTTATTATTAATTTATTGTGCATGCCGGTACATCAAGATCATGGTCGTTAAGGAAAATGTATCATATTTATGAATCATACTTAGCAGTTGAAATATATAAAATTATTAATAAATGATCTCTTAAAATTATTATATAATAATTTTCCATATGGCATTTATAGTTGAGGTATGTATGTATATGTATGTATTCACCTAACACTATTAAATAAATATGTTAGCAGGTTCATGAATTTTATTGTTCCTTTTCTGGCTTTTGGACAAAAATATTTTAATTTAATAAAATAGTTTACGTTATAAGATGTTGTTTTCCTTCTATAATTCTTTAACCAAAATTTGAATTTTTTTTCTTCTTTTTTTTTTTAATAAAATAGGAGTATAATTTTAATAATTAAAGCATTTTCTATCCAAAATTTAATTATTACTTCGACTAATTCAAATTCATAAAAAAACTTCAAACTGATGAAATTTAAAGTACCAATTGTGCAATTTCCTAAATAAATTTTAATCCTTTTATTTGTTTGGAAAATGAACGTGTTGGGATTTTTTTTTAATAAAGATTTTAAAATGACATTACAAGTTTGACAAGTAGGAAAAGATGAAAATAAAATAAAATGGTCTCAATTTTCAACATCATCCACAAGCATAAAGTTAAATTAATTTTAAAAGAATAAAGAACCTTAGCACAAATGCTAAAATATTTTATTTCATTCATATACGAAATTATCTTGCAAAATATTCTCAGAATATCTAACCTACAAAATTTGATGTTTTTGTTCTCCTTGTTTTCACTTTATTTTTATTTATTATTAAATTTAAGTACAATTTTAGGTTAAGAAAATATGAAAGCGTATTTATTTATATAGGAAGAAAATGTCTAAATTTGGAATAAAATGTTCTTTTAATTTTTCATTTATTCTCATATTTATATTTAAAAAGTAATAAAAATAAGGGGTATTATTAATTTTTTTTAAAATCATTTTTTGTGTTAAATTGTTTTTTTTAAGACTTTCTCTATAGTATCATCATTATCAAATTTGAAATGAATAGATACGATTTATCTATGTTATGATATCAAGATATCGAATCATGAACAAAGAAATGTACGAAAGAAAATTATATATTGATTTGTTGTTGTGATGTAATTTAATTATTTATATTGCATGTTTTAAGAAAAAAAGTTGAAAATTTTAAAACCAAAAGATATACTTTTTTTAAAAAAATATCTTTCATCTTTTTGTAACAATCAAGAAAACCATGACCCACAGCTGTGAGATGAAGTCACTGAAACAAACCTTAATTACTCCCTCATGTTTTTGTCTTTTTCTCGATTTAGTTAAGAAAAAATTATGCGGATCAATAAATATATATTAATTAATTAATAATATAATTATAATTTGTAATAATTATTTAGTTATAATTACAGTTTGAATTTTATATAATTCACTTTATATAAAAATTATGCGCGAATCAAATTACATATCGAAATATATAAATACTGTGAAGTGTATAGGGAACTATATAAATATTGTGCATGAATTGCATAGTGAAATATACAAATACTATACAAAAATTGTGAATTGTATAGCGAATTATACAAATGCTGCTATAATTATAGTTACAAAATGTAATTATCTAAATTATAACTAAGATGCATAATTAAAATATTTATAAGTGATTATATGTGAAAATTCCTCTTTAATTAAAGAAAGTTAATATTTCTAACATACACACATATCTTATTTTTATTTTTGTGAGATAGAAATATAATGCAGATAATTTATTCTGATATAAGTATCAGTTATTACTTTCACACTACTAAATCCATTGAATTTCCCACTAAAAGATATAATGTTCAGTTATTATTTCTACAAATAGTTTAATTGAATCGATGAAAACAATAGTAACATTTTTATACGGAAAAAGTTAAGAAGTTTTTTGTTATTTTAGTGAAAATTATTTCTTAACATGTATTTTTTTCGATAAGCTGATTTGATAGAAAATAAATAAAAAAATTATATTTTATAGCACAATTTTTTTACTAACTTAGCGATTAAATCTAGATACCTGTCAATTCAATATATAGATCTTTAGCTTTAAATTTTTCTTTATTTAATTATATTAATTTACATTCCTCTATGAAGTCAAGACAGTACTAGATCCTCATATAAAGAAAAAAATCATCTACGTTATTATTATTATTTTTTTGAAACATTAAATGCAGATATATATTACTTCTAAAGAAGGCAATTGAAACAAATAATTAAATAGTAGTCTATAAAATCTAATCGTCTGTTGTTCTTGTGATTAAACTAGAACTAAATATGTAAAAGATTTATACATTTTAATATGTATAACTTCGAGCTGGATATTGATTGGTTCAGTTTGTTTTATGGATTACAGTTTGTAGATATGTTAAATCGTTATAGAATCATTAAATTATTAATTTATCGGTTATTAGTTTATCAGCTATTGATCATTATCGATTTTAACTGTCAAGATTTGATTAAAAAAAAATTTTATTGAAAAATTACTTAGAAATAAAATGACAAATCAAATGAACTACATATATGAGTTGATAAATTATATTTTACTTAAAATCAAACACTATTACATTATAAAATTATCGATATTTTACGTAAGTTGACAAGTTTCTTTATTTTCAGGTTCAATCAATCAAGTTTTTTGAGAATTTTCAATTTTCAATTAGAGTTAATAAACTATATTTTATGCAAGTCCTTGATCTTGTGACATCACACACGTGACACCATGGGTCTCGAGTTGACCTTTCTAACAATTTAGAGTAATTAAATTTGCAAAAAAAAAAAATTAATTTAATTTATCAAAGTCATTAATTTTATATTTTTTGGATCTCAATTTATGTGATAATATTCATCTTTTTTAGCTCATCACGGATTTGTCTCTTTGGGCTCATTCGAAAAGGACTCTCACAGTATATAGATCAGTCTATTACTTTATATACCAAATATCTCTCATGTGTTTTGCCGATGTGGGACATCTGGTTATAATTCAAAGGCGGCATATATCAAGTTGGAAGATTGTTGAAGAAAAAAAAAGATTTTACACAATTCGAATATTCAAGTTTCTTGATGTAAGCTCGAGTACAGTTTCATAGTTTATGTAAATGTCCTTTTTTTCAAAGAAAATTCTTTTATTTCATTGGACAAGGCATTATAAATGTCCCATCAATAGTACTCTAAAGGAAAACTTTCACTTTTCGGTCCATATTCAATCAATTTATCACTCAATTATAAATCGCTTTACTCTAATCTTTTATCCGCACATTTCATCAGGTACTTATATCACACGATTCCGAGGAGAAATTTAATGCTCCTATTGCAAATATGAAATCATAAGCTCCTTTGAGGACTTCACAATTTCATCTAGGTGTTGTAGACGGAGAAAATCAGACATATTATGTTTAAACATTTGGTATACTTAACAAAAAAATTTTTTTTTTGCATAAATCGAAATAAAAGGACTAATAATTTAATGTAAGACCTAGCTCAAATTTCTATAAGTATTTTGACAATTTACATTTATCGTGTAGTGTACATATTATGTATGAAATTAATTTAGGGCGGTTTGACCTCTACAATATTCTTTTTTTTCAAAATAATATTATTCTAATTAATCAACGTACTAGGCGCTAATCACGTGATTTTTATTAAATAATCTCTAACTTTCATGCAAAACAAATGGAACATGGTCCACTTATATTTGTTTTTTTTTTCCTTTTTTTGCAGTAAAAATGAATCATTTAAATAATTTAATTAAAAATATCTAGACAAATGATAGAGAAAAAGCTATTTCAGAATAATAAATAGATAAAAATGAACAAAAAAATTATTTTATTTCTTGTACATAAGATATGATTTTTTGTCGATATAAGACCTGGGTCTTTTGTTTTATTTAATACAAAAACAATTGATTGGAAATAAAATTTAAGAAAAAAAAAGAATCTCTTTCAAAATCTAAAGCATAATACGACAATGACATTTTTATGATTAATTATCGAACATGTATGACAATGTAAAATCAGAATCAATTATTTGTTAAGACAAAAATATGTCTCTTTTGCTCAAGAAAGCGAATAAAGAAACAAAGCGACATAAAGTAAAACATTAATGTGCCAATTAGCAAGGGCGGAGTTACCCTTGGAGGTTTGGGGAAGAGGTTCATCCGAACTCCTTTTATCAAAAAAATATACTAATTATATATAATTAAAATAATTTTTAATGTATATATAGTGGATGTCGAACCCCTTCGACTAATTTATATGTCTACTACTTCAGATTTTAGAACTCAGTAAAAATTTTAGCTTCGCCATATGAATTAGCAATGAGATGCTACTTAATTATGAGCATATCAACAACACATTTTGATCACTCTTTTGATGCCTATATAACATGACATCGGTACTTTGGATTAAAATTTAGATATTGATATGTATAATTGATTTTTAAAAAAAAAAAACATACATATGAGAATGGTAGGTATATAGTGAATTCAAGATATTGACATTTTGTATCAAAATTGTTGCTTTTTTGGACTCATGAAGAAATTAATGCAAATTGCACCTTTCTAAAGAGACTTCTCTAAAATCTTGTTTTTACAAGTAGTTGAAATGTCATATCAATATCTATATTTGTAGGAAGTCTTATAGGGGTTTAGATTAATTTCCACCCTATGAAAATATAGCCACCTTTCAATTATGTACCTCATTTTCCAATGGTTGGTCCATAGCTTTTTCATTTTCCTACTAAGGGTCTATTTTGAATGGAGAAAAATATTTTTTAAAATATTAATAAGCAGTTTTTTTGATTATTTTTTTAATATTTGATAAGTAAATAAAAAATATCATCTTGGGGTGGGTGGGTTGGAGCGGGATGACAGATAAGAGGTGAGGTTGAGTTGAGAGCGTTGAGTGTAGAGAGTGATGGCAATGATGTTGGTATGTCTTTCAGAACATGAGATGTCATTTTTCTGATTTTTACGTTATTAACTTATTTTCTTTGAGAAAATAACTTCGAAAAATATTTTAACTATCTAAAAAAGAAAAATCTAGAAAAATATTATAAATCAAACTTCAAAATCCTAGCACACTATTACTTAGCTAGTTCACAAGGCATGAGGGTAGCTCTTGTCTTGTTAAGTTGAGCATTTGTTGTCAATTTTTCTCAACCACTTTATACAATTGATTTATATGATCCATGAGGAATTAATAACTATGAAACCCCAATTTAAGTATAATTTCTACCAAATCATGTGTGTGTCTTAATCATGATTAAGACTTGTTAATTGATAATCGCACACGTTTTATCATTAATTATTGGAAATTCCTTTGATCATTTGGACTTAGTGTAGAATTTTTGGGTGAACTAGAGATGAGCTTTAAATATTCTTTTTGATAATTGGTTAAAATTGTTAAGATCCCTTTTTTAGTTATTTAATACTCCCTCTATTCACTTTTACTTGTTACTATTTCGGTTATCGAGATCAAACTATATGAACTTTAATCAATATTTTAAGATGTTTTTTCATCATATTAATATGAGAAGGATTGCAACTTATAGCATTTTTCGTATGGTTTTCAACCATATAAATTTTGCATTTCAAATATTAGATTTAGCGGCTTCAATTTAACTTTGAAATTTTGTCATGTTGACTTCGAAAAGTGAAATAGTGACAAGTAAAAAAGGAAGTATTTTAAAGTGGATAACAAAATGTTGAAATTCAGAAAGAAAAAAAAATGTTGGAATTGATGAAAATAATAGAATTAGTGCCCATGGATTAGCAAAGTTATGCATAATAGGATTAAGAGCGTTTAGAGCATTTAATGGGCTAATTAATGAACATAATAGCTTGATATTGGGCCATTTTAAGTTTAGACCACAAAGTATTCCTCAAATTGGGTTGATTAATCTATTTACATTGAAAATTGCAATAAACTTGAAGAAATTAATTAAGGAAAATTATGAAAAATAGAGTTTTCCATCGACATATTACTTTTTATGGTGGTATTTTTAAAAAAATTACATAACATAATGACATTATGTAATTTTGTAACATATATATATATATATGTTTTTGCGTATCGAAAATCTCTAATCGTTACTATCTACACATATAGTTGTCTACGTATACATTCATGTTCTACTTTGAAAATGTGCGCACGCACACACATATATACATACAATTACAATCAAATATTTGATCAATATATTTTCAGTAGAATAAAATATTGTATATGCGCACACATACATGTATACTACTACATTTTGAAACCATGAGGGATGAACTCGATCGAAAATCAAACTGTTCAGCCACTTGACTATCAAGAGCGGAGGGATGAGAGTTATAATCAGAGGAATTTTCGCATATAGTCACTCAAAAATACCTGAATTATGCTGCATAGTTATAGTTTGGATAATTACATTTCGTAATTATAGTTATAGCAACGTTTGTATAATTCACGCAACGTTTGTATATAACTGTATAATTCGCTATATAATTTACAGTTTTTGTATAGCGTTTGTATATTTCACTATACAATTCGTGCACAATATTATCTGATTCGCACTCAATTTTTGTATAATCGCGCACAACATTTGCATAAAGCATGTAATTTACAGTTAGATGTTTGCAGCAAATAGTAATTAATTCAAACTATACTATGTTAGCTTATTAACTAGTATATATTTACTTATCCGCATAATTTTTTCTTTTAAAAATCGTATATGTGAAAATTGTCGGCATATTAAATTTGCATTATTTGGTCTAAAACTAATTGAAGATAGTACTAGCTTTAAGGTTTATATGGATATGGTGTTTTCCAAGTCTTTCTCAAAGGGCCAAATATTTTGTGGTTTTTAACATTTAGCTAAAGTTTACATCTATGTCTTTTTTTTTATATTTCGATATATAATTCATATACAACATTTGCATAATTTGTTATATAATTCACAGTATTTGTATATTTCGTTAGACAATTTGATTCACGCATAACTTTTATATAATCACTCGCAACGTTTGTATAATCACGCGAATCATACAAAACTCAAACTATAAGTACAACTCGATATTTGTCGTGAGCCATAATTAATTCAAATTATAATTATATTAGCTAATTAACTAATATAAATTTATTTATTCGATAAATTTTTCCAATAATTTTTATACTCCAACCACTGTTTGCCATGCTTTCATCTATTTGGCCCTCAAGTACAATGAAACTTTAATTAAACATTTAATAAGTTTGTCCTTTCTTTTGCTACAAAAATAATTATTATAGTCAATGACCAAAAAGATAAAGGCAGTACATGATCATATAAATCAAAGAAAATTCTTATAAGATTCTTTAATTTGGACCTTTGAAAAAATGGCCCACTGAAAAATCAACCAGTAGAATTTGTCCAGAGAGAAAAAAAATTAGAGTAGTTTGATTTTTTTTTAATTTTAACTTCGATGTTTGATATTCGTTTTAGGAGTTAATATATTTGAATGAGTTAAAAAATTTCATTTTGAGAGTAAAATATTTATATCTAAGACGATTTCATTATCAAAGTTTAAATCTAAGGATATTGACTAAAGACGACTAAGTATTTATCATCATATTTTTACCTTTTTTTTTTTCCAATCATTACCAAAGCTGGTGGCTATATTATTAAGATTTTATCGAGATCTTTAGTTAAGATAATGAGCGTTTGTCGAGATTAAAATATTCATTTTCCTAATTTCATTTTAATATTATGCATGGATCAAGTACATTATAGCGAATTCTTTTAAAAAAATTGTATCTTTCATAGTGGAATCTAATCAAGTATTTAGTCTTTTTTTCTTTTTCTTGTTGCTACATATTTCGTTCGCATACATTTTTTTTAATTTTTTCGACCTCTTATGAGTTACTGACAGAGTTCGAACTGAATAAAAATAGTACACTTGTTATCCACCACAAAAACTTTTGTGGTTGGGTAGGCGATTCACTATATATTTGAGTGATGAAAACATCTCTATGCAGGTAACATCATTATCAAGCGTGACGAAGATAAAATTTTCTATAAGGTGATTAAAAATTTTCAGAAGTAGACATAAGAACAAATCGAAGGAGGTTCGATATCTATTATATATATACATAACATTATTTTTATCATATATAAATAATATAATTTTTCACCTAAAAAATTGGATAAAACCTCTAATACCGATGCGGCTCCGCGACTGATTATCACTTTTATTTTTTATTTACTTTACGGATAATTAAAAAAACTGAGATAATCATTGGGGTCTACATAAGAAGAACAATAAGTACTTAGTACGTTTTATCTTTTGACATAAAAGAAAATTGTCGTATAGTCTATATGTAGGGTTTAATATGTCTTTTTTTATTTTAACAGCTTATAAAGTTGGAAAAAAAAATTCTCATATGCTTTATGGAAGAAAAATGAATTATAAAAAGAAGAAAAATGCATAGTTAAGTAATGATTTTCTGAAAAGAAAAAGAAGAAAATATATGACTTTTGTTAGATAATTTCAATAGTTGAGTGATTATTTGAGTACACATAGACATACTTAATTACTATTATCATGATTGTCTTTTTTTTGGGTTTTTCATGTGTTCGATATCTATTTTAGGCTAATTTGGATAAATGGTCGAAACTCTTATTTTAAAAGGTAAATCACTCCACATTAAAAATTAGTGGCGAAGTCACATAATAATTAGGGGGTTCATCTGTACTTTTTTTGAGAAAAAAATTATATTATTTATATATGATAAAAATAATTTTTTTTAATATATATATAATAGATATCAAATCTCTTTTAATTAATTCGTGTGTCTACTTCTTAAAATTTTGACTGAACTATCGTAAAAAAATGACCATATAAACTTAGGTTATGGTGGAAGGTAACTAGTTACTCCTTTATTCTCAATCAACAATCTTGAATTCAAATCTTATTTGGATACATAATCGTCTTTGTTGAATTCTTCATGTATTCAAGTAATAATCTTCGAATGACATAATACAACATATCCAAAATTGAGAGTTATTTACTTTTAAGGTGAAATTTTTAGTGTAATTCAGATTTAATCGCATTTTAATATAAGTACCAAATACGAGAAGAAAAATAAATAAATATTGTATATTAGTATCGTCAAGGAAAAAGTTGTACCGACAAAACCTAATAAGATGAATGATGAATATTTGGACTATATATTATGGCCACATTTTTGTATATTGTCCCTCTACAACGTTGGCACGTCTTTTCAAAACATTCAATTATTATTTTGAGATGAAGTTTTTTGCAAAGATAAAAAAGCAAAAAGGGTCCACATATTTCTCATTTAGTACTAAAAAATGTGGAAAAATAAGAACAAAAGTAGCATAAACTAAAATATCATCATAATAATTCATACCTATTTTTTTAGTGTAAAATTATAATTGAAGTAATTGAAGAAATAATTAATAAAAATAATAAAATAAAATTAAATAACTGAAGTAAGTACATCAATCGGCGACTATTTACAAACAGACAGATAAAATAGTCATGTCGATCGAGACGTATCTGC
>JAABOM020000012.1:2044958-2065194 GCA_011800125.2 Solanum clarkiae
CTATCATTAACTTTAGTCCGAGTCTCATCAATCAGTACTATGTCATCTGCAAATAGCATACACCATGGTACCTCCTCTTGGATAGATCGCGTCAGCTCATCCATCACCAAGGCAAACAAGAAAGGGCTCAACACAGATCCTTGGTGGAGTCTCATCTCAACAGGGAAATACTCTAATTTTCCTCCCAGCGTTCTTACTTGAGTTTTGGCTCCATCGTACATGTCCTTAATCGTCCTGATATATGCCACTGGGATACCTTTCGCCTCTAGACACCTCCATAAGACATCCATTGGGACTTTGTCATATGCCTTCTCGAGATCAATGAACACCACACGAAGGTCCTTCTTTCTTTTCCTATAAAATAATATAATATATTGGCTGGTGTTTGCTAGATTCATGCCTCAGCACCTTCACTGAAGCACCACATAAGTCAGGGAAGCCCCCCAGTTTACACTTTGCACTCCACCTATTCTCGTGGCTTAAGCAAGCTTCATGTACACTTTTGAAAGAATGCTTTATGTTTGTCTAATTTTCAACTTCAGCTGTGAGGGTAAAATTACTCACTGAATGTTAATTGGGTCTGAATAGCAATCTTTAGGTCATGATCATGTATTCTCCAGTATTACACCTATTTAGGAAACAAAACACCAACACAGTCTTCGCTAGTATTGCGCCAATAAGCTCTTCCAGTTAATATAATAGTCACCTAAGAATTATCTAAATTGATATTTCCAGCTGGTACAAGTTACCAAGTGATGTTAAAATTTCTGACTGAAAATATACTTAAAGCCAAGTGAAAACCAAATTCTCGGCCACCATTACAATATTCTATTGCATCATCATAAATCAAATAACTGCACTGTCACCACATCCATTCCAAAAGTAAACCAGATTTGTGCACAAAGGAAACCGAATTGCAAATTCTAGAACCATCTCATTAACAGAAGGAAACCATAAAATCAAGAGAAAGGAGATTAGAACTCACTTTATCATCTACATCAGTATTGTGGCTCAACCATGCATAAGCCTCTCTAAAGTCATCAAAAACATGAAGTCCATCATGAGACTGTGATGTTAGTACAATTGAAGGAGCTGAGTAAGCTTCCGCAGCTGCCCAGACACAATGAACCTATAAGAAAATTTCGTCCAATTAAGCCAACAAGGAAATAAAATTACAGTGCCATTTCTTTTGTCTCAAAAAGTCAACAAAGAAATAAAGGAGAAAAAGCTTTTGAAAAAGTTGCAAGGAAATGAGTACTTGAAAAAATGCAAATGTCATAAGGTATTACATTGGTTCATACGGAATTTAGGTAACAATTTTCAGTTTGCTATGGCATCGAGATAGTTGTGTACAACTAAAAACAACACAGCACGTGAATGGGAAAATCTATTTATTCAAACATATCACATTGGGATAGTCATCAAAGACAGCTATTAAATTTCATCTACAAACTCATAGACCATGTATTGCTACAGAAGATTGTATTTCCTATTGCTTTAGAACAAGGTTTGCATCTCAGGGAGTAAGAAAAAGAATTAGAGCTTTCCATATCTGTCATTTACTGAGCATAAGTTTAAGATGTTCCACCACTAGGGTATGAGGACTGCAGCACATACCAACAGTGAGTCCCTGGAACTTTTCATTTACTTTCTTAGTTTACCTATGACATATACCAATCAGAAAAAATGTTTACTTACAAGGACAACATACCCGGTATATTCCCATAAGTGGGGTTTGGGGAGGGTGGGCTGTGTTTTGATCTTACCCTTACCTATGTAGGGAGAAAATATGTTTACCTATGACATAACACATACTCCTTCATTAGCAGCTATTTCTACGTCTATATTGCAATCAATAAAGAACAATGTTGTCCCACACAAGGATCAACCTACGACACATGTTCCTTATCATTCCCAGGGCACAGTTTCCATTGAAAGCAAGTAAACAATGTTAAGTTGGGTAGTCTGTGGGTTGTATCATGTGTCTATCTAGTCGATCATCCTACAGTACAGAAAATCCTTCTTTTTAATTTTTGGTATAAATCAGAATATATTGATGACCTGGACTCAATTCTAGAAGTTTTAGACTTCTGGTAAGAAGACAAGTATTGTAACTAGATTTTCTTGTTGCAACACCCACATTTTGTTTTCTAGCACAAAGATGATTATATTTATAAACTGAAATATGTAACCTTCTCAAAAGAAAATCATCCTACAATCCCTTCTTTCATCAATCTCTCTCTCTCTCTCTCTCTCTTTATGTGTGCGCCGCACACGCGCATGCACTTAATTTATTGTTCCAAATTACTTGTCAGCCTTAGAGCTGAAATCTATCAATAAAGGAATGCACTACTAAAGTTAACTAACTTGAACTGAGGAAGGACATAATGAATTTGATCTCTATTTTTCTCCAATTCAGGACAGATCAAATCAATACCTTCCACTCTTTCCCCTGTATATCCAGAAACATCAACTAGAAATAGCGATGGCTGACAAATGGAAACGGAGGTAGCATCCAGATTGCCAAGAGATGAGAGGAAACTTCTTCTTTTCTTAGAAAAAAGAAAGGGTGTGTGCTTTTCTCAGTGGGATAGAATCACCCAACTATTAGTATTGTGACGGCCCTGAGCCAACACATGGATCATCATCTAACAATTGAATTTGAAGTTTGGCTAGTCTTAAGAGATAGCTTCTCCAAGTAAGTTAGGGAATCAAACGAAAAAAGTAACAATTAAGAATTGTAGCAGTGAAAAAAATAAACAAAAGGTCATTTATTTATTAATCAATCCACTGTAAAAGACACCACCTCACCAAGCCAAATTATTAGGACATGTTTTCTCTTCAAATGTATCATTATTGGGCAAGGAAAAGAAAAGGAGCTGAATTCCATGTACAAACATAATAAAGGAATTACTAAATGAGATTGATACAGCTGCAAGTTCAGTCAGGACAGAGCACAGGTACATACCACATAAAAGGCACCCAGCAACATAAGTAATAGAATAGCAACAACAGAAGTCTCCATGGGTAACATCAAAAGCCTCCTCTCATTTTTTTTAGTAGCAACGGGAGCTTTTTCAACAGTCTCCTTTTCTTTCTTCTTTTTTCTTGAAGATTTTTCCTTTGGTGGTTCTCCATTTCTATCAGGCTTCACCACATCATTCTGTGTAACCCCGTCACTGTTATCCCCTGCCTTGATGATGAATAAAATGACAAGAACTAGTTCAGAATTATCAAAATAGCTTGTGATTGGCATTCCTTCGGAACAACAAAGACACTTACATCAGCCTGTTTCCCAATAGATGCAAATTTGATTGATCGAGTAAAAACATCAAAAGCTGATGACAGAGCAATCCCAGACATTATACATGCTGCTGGGGCCAGTACAAGCATTAGGCGGACCTGTGTTTCAGCAAATGGAATGATGTCTAGAAACTGGGGAGCTTAAAGGTAACAGAAGAAAAAGACAGAAGTCTTGAAATCCTTACCATAACACCAGAAAAGTACACTGAAGTCACTATATAAAGAATCACAAAGGAGCTAGCATCGGTCAGAGGTAAGAAGCATGCCTACACATGACAAAAGTAAAGATTAATAAAGAATCACAAAGAAGCTAGCATCAGTCGGGGCAAAAAGCATGCCTACACATGGCAAAAGTAAAGGTTAATAAGAAACCCAATTAACATGAGAAAGTCGAGATAAATGGAGCTGAAAACTGAAACTTACAATAATGCCTGCAGGGACCAAAAATGCCAATACATTAATGTCCATAAAATAAGAAGGCCAAGTAGGTGGTTGATGTTCGCTAACGCTGGCAATAATTGGTATATACTTGCTCGCATAAGTTCTGTCTCAATTCAAAGAAAAGTAAAAACAGAAAGCTGCTTCAGTACGCTGGTTTGCATGAGAAAATATAGATATAGAAAGAACTATGACCAGGAACAGTCATAAACTAATAATCAATGAGATAGAAATTGTGGAATTCCAAAATCTCCTAGAAGCAACTCCCACAGAATTTAACAAGGGACAAAACTAGAAAATGCACAAAGTAGAAATACCAAGGTTTTTTTAAGAGTGATTAGCAGCAAGGTCTTTAACTACAAGCAAGAAGTAAGCTCACAATTCAATTTTTGTATAGATGATAGGGTGTCCTTTGGAGAAAATCATGTATTTACTTTTTGATTCTTCAATTACCACAAAGAACAGGCATGATCTAATTTAAATTAAGTAAACATGCATATATTTGCTTTTTCTTGAAATAATTTCACAGCACATACTTGTTGCTGATATCGTTACTATACCTTTAACTACCAAAAGAAGGAGTGACATGCATAAATCAATTTCAAAATATTGCTCAAGTAATTGCAATAATCAAAACAAGAATCGCTACTTCAATTTTTAAGACAATCAAAACAAGAACGAAAGAAGAATAAATGAATCAGAGGTTTAGAAATAAGGAAATAGAATCAAGAGAAATAGAAGATAATAAGCCCAAAAAGAGTAGCAAAAGAGAATGGTATAAAATCAAAGGAAGGAAGAAACATCACAGAGAAAAACAAAATGTAAATCAATAAAAGTTGAGTGAGAGAGGATAGTTGCATTGCAAGGTAGAAAGAAGATCACAAACACAACAAACAGAAACCAAAGCGGACTGGGAGAGAATTCCTAACACAGAGAAACAAAAAGCTATATCTCCTATTTTCTTTTTCTCCACCTTCTAAAATAAATTTTTTTTTAAAATAACCTTTTTTGCACACGTCCCTCTCTCTCAAGTATGCACTTCTTAAAATCGCATGACTTATGAATGAGAAGCGCTAAACCCTGATTTCATGTCTCACTGGAGCAAGCGGTCCTAACAACACTGGTCCTAAATGTTGTTGCACGAAAATCAATCAAATCTCTGAATATTTAAGATTCAACATCTTTATCTCATGGCAAAATCATCATTACACACACACAGAGATTCTTTTGGCTCATAACAGTGGCATCTGCAAATGCAGGAGCAGCATGGATAGTTTTATAAAGATAACAATGTGTTTCTTAAAGGCTAGTGTATGATCAGAGATTATACGTCGCAACTTTATCTAGAAAATGTCACTAGATTTTCTTTAGGAAAATAAAAGTAAGATAAATATCACAGTGTCCTCTTTTTCCAGTAGAAATATAAAGAAAATGTGAAGTAATCATATAAGATGACAACATGATTCATAAAGCAAGGAGCATACGGATCAAGCAGACTAAGGCTTCGTCCACTCCATCCTTTTGTTGGGCTAGAGGCAACAAGCGCAATTAGCACAGCTACCATACCGCAGCAAACGATCCTGAATAACAAAAGAAGAAGCAATCATCACTGGAACAAATAACAGAATCCAAAACAGAACTAAATTAACGAGCGGGGGAAATCCAATTAATTTCATTAATCCATGTCCACTAGGCATCAATATAACAAGCTATTCATATAAATTAGAGGAGCTTACAAGCCTGCGGATACAACAAGAGTCACAGCTACTTTGAACATTTTTGGTGTGAGCATCCCTTTGATGTAATAGACAAGCCCCACAACATTGAGAATTAGGAACACCTGCACATAGCCATCAGCGATTTCAGTGCACATGGAGATGGCAAAATCAATCCATGAAAACATGACCCGCCACTTAGAATTGCCCAACTCAGCCCTCTAAAAGTTGGGCTAGTCTGGGCTAAATATGGAGTCTAAATTGATCCATGAGAAACCCTGTCAAAGAAAATAAGAAAAAACTTTTTGCGCTTGATATATATTATAGTTATAATAAAGGAAAAAAGGTTCTATTAGTTCTGTTTAGTAATTAAACAAATTATAAGAAAACAAATAGAGATATCAAAACTTGATAAGAGTTGAGTGGATTGGGTTATGGCCCATTGTTTAGACCATCTCAACACAAATAACCTTTGGGAACGTTCAATCACTGCCCATTTAATAAGTCATCTCATTTTAACCCACCCAAAATTCAGCCCAACCAGCCCATTTGACACCCTTAAGTGCACATGTCAATTTAATTAGGACCAAAAATATTAGCATTTCTAAGCCGCAGAACATTACTCTGTACTCTAGCTATTATCACAAATATCGCCTTTTAAAATTCATTTACAAGTGTTTTTTGTCATCCAATTAACTATCCCACACAATATAAGCCAGTAAGCTATTTTGAAGTACTCAAGCGATCTTTGTTCATAATGATAATGAACTTCCTAATTCCTTTTTCTAACAAAGACGAAAACTAGGCCTGATCAATTGACCACTGTACAGAAATCACAAAGCATAGTAGAATACGACATATACAAGCATGAACACGTCAATCTCTCCGAGTAAAACTAAGGCCCTTTTAATACTTTGTTTTAATCTAATGCTCCTGCAAACATATTAAAAGGGCCTTCGTTTGACGTAGAGAGACTGACGTGTTCATGCTTGTATATTACAACTGTGACTGAGAGAAAAAGTAGAAATGGTGTATACTTCTCAATGGATTTAAACTTTTTATCTCATCAAGTGACATCGCAATAAGGACAGCCAAGGCTATTTCAAGGAAATATGGTACTTTGAGATTATCTTAAATTAGGTAGGCAATATGCAAGAACACATCATCAATCATACATCCCAACCATGACGGAACCACTAAAAAGAGTAAAAATGATCTTACCAGAAATGAGGCAAAGTGTTCTGATGTCATTACTGCATTAAAACCTACAACAGGGACCAAAGCAGCCAATAGTGTTCCCAAGATAACCTACACCCATATCCCAGTTGGTTAGAAAAATAAAACAAACTCAACTTTGTAGAAAAGTTGTAAATGGGAATATATTCAGACTAGAAGATTTTAAAACCTCAATGAAAGAAATTTACTCATTCGTTGAATATTTTAGCAATTCTTTTGCAAAGTTTTACCGATAATTTTCTGTTAAAAACAGTAGGATTGATCATTAAGCAACGATCAAAATCCATGTTCAAAAGACTGCAGGAATCTCATATGGTTACAAGTTTTTCACCAAGTTATTACATATACCTCCCCGTGCTAAAAACTGATGGTGTTTTGGCTATCAAGCTCTAACCCAGGAGATGATTACACATTTTTTCATTTAAGAATGTGATATTTCAAATGAATGAAAGCCTCTATATCCTTGGTAGCCTTTTTAATTAACAAAAGTTAGGGTTCAAAAAAGGTTTCTTAGTAAAAATGAGAAAAGAATGCTCCCACCAGGCTATCATATAACTTTTTTTTTATTTTGCCCAATTTTTTTCCTTTTGACCAACTCAGTTTCGGGAAAAAAAGAATAGGCAAACTTTTTTCCAAAATAAAAGACTGACACTAAATAATTGAAAAAAAGAAACCAACCAAAAAACCTGAAGCGAACTCTTTATGGTTCAGTTCAGGTTTTGCTCATTCATTAACCAAAATAACTGAATCAGAAAATGAAAAATCGAACCGACCGATGCCCACCCCTGATTAACACTACAAACTGTTTATCATAAGGTTCCCAGGTGCTAGTACTCACCAATGGAGCATAGGCAATATAAAGCCGTGGAGAATAACGCCCTGTTACAATGCAAAGCAGGGCATGCATTGGAATAAGGTTGATAATAAAGGTATATCCTCCCCAGGAGCAAACCTGAAAAGGAATGGGAATACAGTAAATTCGACGGAAAAGATACGATAAAGAAGGGACTGAGAGGTAAAATAACAAACACCATGGAGGAAGTCAATGCCTACCATGTAAAAGTATGAAAGGGCATTTAAAGTAGCATAAAAGAGCGACCCCGTGTTCAGCGTCTGCACCAAACATTCACCATCATTGCACAACGTGAACATGGAACACGAAAATCATAACAATAGAAGGATAGGAGCCTGAAATGTTGCAGGTAACACTAAAAGCTGAACATCATATTGACTGAACCTTTATATAGAGATAGAAAGTGAAGATCAACGCAAATATGGCCACAGCTTCATTGTCATAGCTACCGGCCACTGATCGAGATATATATGATGGAACCTGCAGGCAGCATGAAAATGAAATTCACCACTGTAAACAAGTACATTAGCAGTTTGCTTTCTTTTTGGAACAAAAGGTTAATCTAGACAACCAAATACATTGTAAAGCCAAATAAAATGCTACTTTGTCTTGAACCAGAGCTATATCCAAAGGTCACATTTTAGAGTCTTATGTGTGCAAGAGAATTTACCATGGCCAAAAGAGCTGCAGCAGTTAGTCCAGCCCCAGCCCCTTTAACTTCCTACAAAAGCAGAGTCGTGTCGCTTAGAGCTCTCGCTTCACAACAGACATGTTTTTAGGTTGCTACATATCCAAGAGAGCAAAAGAAACAAGGAGTATTTACATCAATTAGGTAAAAGTGAAAAAGGATCTAATCAATCCAGAGAACAAACCTTTGTCAGAAGGTATGTTGCCCAAGCAGCAAAGGCAGAGAATGTAGGAGCAGTAAAAACACAAACAGTTTCCACAGAAAGCGGAATATTCAAGGAATTAAGTATCCTGCCAACAAGCATATACATAGACTCTATTATTCATTTGATGGCTGAACAGATCAGTTCATAAAACTAAACACACAGCAAAGATTCCATAATTTGAAGTCTGGCGACTAGAAAAAAAATGCTCTAGAAGACTAGAAAAATAATGATCTGTAATACATACCACCACAAGGTGCCAGCAGTCAATGTCAGTCCAGGGTAAACAGTTCCACCAATCACTCGTCCAAGTGGATACCTATCAGACAAGGAAACCTTAATTAATAGTCATTTTCAATTAAGAATCTATAATTGCGACAACATGTTCTGGAATAACCAATTCATTCCTACAATCATAATTACCAGGTTCGATCATCAAACCAATTCCAAAAGTCGTAAATTCCATTCTTTGTGAGAAACTGCAATTGACATAGCATGGTTATATTTCACATAGTTTTGTGATATTGACAAAAATATGTAGAATAGTAAAATAACAATAGTGACATGATATGGTCATTATCACCACCCAAGATAATGTTCTATAAGAATGGAACAGTTTCATGATCAAAGGTATCCAAAATTAAAGGCAAGCAACAGCTTCATGATCAAAGATATCCAAGATTAGTTCCACAAATTGACACTGTAAAATATGAACAATTTAGAGCATAAGAATCCAAATATGATGACCTAAAACAATATTTCTACAGGATTGCTTTGTCAAAACACTCGACACTCAGGAATCCCAAAGTTCATCTAACCTATTACAAAATTAGTTTAGCTTCAACGGAGTTATTTTTTCCAGATAATCAAATTATTACTGTTAACTGCACAATACCGATAGATTATTTAAGCTAAAAAGCTCATATTAACTTACAAATTGTCTAATCCCATTATTCCAAAGAGGAACTAAGCTTTCTTTTGCCAGTTCTTCTAAAGTACCCAATTTACTTTCCATGAAGAATAGTGTAATGATGGAAAGAATGACCCAGTTATTGGCCCCTGAACAAGAAATTTTAACCAACACCTATTTGTGAGGTAGCTAATGTACATAATAGACTCTATCAACTCTGACATTTTTATGGTCTTCTCATGTGATATTGATAAGTCAACACATATTTTCTTCTATGAGCTAGCATAATGTCTATCCTGGAATTAAGGACAGTACAACTTTCATGAATTTCTCGTTATTGATAGTACGCAAAGGTGCCACTAAAATGACACTGTCAATATAGCTCTAATTACTCAACCAATATCATTCTAGTACCCAATATTATTGAAACAAGACTGAAATTCTATTGTGGTATTTTATTTTTAAATATAACAACAACAACAACAACAACATACCCAGTGAAATCCCACAAGTGAGGTATGGGGAGGCAAAATGTACGCAAACCTTATGCTACCTCATAGACATTTTTTGAATGGTTTTAACTTTAATTGTATAAAAGCTCTTGAAAGGAGAGCAGTGGAATAATTAGTACAATTGCAGCCATGTGACCAGAAGGTCACGGGTTCGAGCTTTGAAAACATTCTCTAGCAAAAATACAAGGCAAGTCTGCACACAATAGACCTTTGTGGTCAAGCCCTTCCCCGAACCCTGCATAGTGAGAGTTGTAATGCACTAGGCTGTCCTTTTATGGTATAAAAGCACACCCAATGATAACTTTTAGAAGATACCATAGCATATTGAAGAGTGTGGAGAAAATAAATGCATGGGTAGGTTTAACATTGAAGGTAACACGAGATGTGTTGTAGGCAGATGTCACGAGTTCAAAAAACTACCTTACAAGGGATATCAGTTGGTCTATGCCAAGGAACATAAAAGCAGCTTTGGCATACTAGAATAGGGATGAAAATCAATTAGGGCACAAGGAGAGATGGTAGATTGTCCCAGATTGCATTTGATGGAGTATTTGGTCGGAAAGGAACCGGAGATGTTTTGAGAACAAAAGCTACTCTATGGAGAAGATGAAGTTGAATTGCTTAGTTCCTTTCAATTTTTGGTGTAAACATGAATATCCTCAAGAAGATAGATTACTTATGATTTCATAAGAGGGCAGTCTCAGTTATACGTTTTTTATTGTAAGTATATTACTGGATACTTCCGGAGCATTCCTTTTATTTATAATACAAATTACCTTTTCTTAAAAAAGATTGTCTGATTTTTAAGTGGAGAGGGTAAAATAGCGGGCCACTTATCCACCGAATTTGATTTAGTTCCAGCTATCCCAAAAATGTGGAGAAAAAGGGTTCTTCTCGGGGGGAAAATATACAGCAAAAATGTGGTCACGTAAACTCGTGGTCTCTTCAAAAATCTAGGTATTTTGTGTATATATTTTCTGAAAATGGTATAATATATTTGCTGACCCATGCTGTAAGAAGGCTAAGTGGTGCACTTGGCTAGTTGTTCAGTTACGTAAATTGAGGACTAGGGATCAAGTCGCACTTAAAAAAAATCCTTTTTTTTGTGTGCACCTGTGCTTTAGAAATCTTATTCTTTTTTTTTTTATGATTATGGTATTCGAATCAACTTTCGCACACTTGGACCAATTCCACAAGATACCTGCTACATCCCAGCAGCAACAAATTTGAGGTCATTCGGTTGTGAAGAATCACCTAGTGTTTTTATCTAAATTGGATTCAAACCAGAGACTTCATGACATTCAATCACTTCATGGATCACCAGCCAGACCCTTGAGTCCCTCTTCCTCTTCAAGTAAAGTGAATATTGAGGCATACTTGATTGAATGATTGTAGACAAAACAGAAGATATTCTATATTGATCCTTTTCTGTAGTGCCATATCAGAGTGCTCCACACAAAACATATAAATTGTAAATGTGCAGACCTGCTTAAGTTATGCCTAATAACGTATTTCACTTTTACATGTCATCAGATCTACTGTGGTTGAACGTTAAAATTATTGCCATGCATCCTTTGCTCAAATTCAGCTCAATTTAAATAGTTTCTTAGGAGCATAGTCCAGAGAAGTACCAAAATGTAGGATCCAGTCCCAGCTCTATCACTTCCTAATACATTTTATGCCTAATAACGTATTTCACTTTTACATGTCATCAGATCTACTGTGGTTGAACGTTAAAATTATTGCCATGCATCCTTTGCTCAAATTCAGCTCAATTTAAATAGTTTCTTAGGAGCATCGTCCAGAGAAGTACAAAAATGTAGGATCCAGTCCTAGCTCTATCACTTCCTAATACATTTTATGCTACAACATATAATCTAAACGAAATGAACCAAATAAACATTGCAACAATAAATTAATTACTTTACACATTTCAAAAATGAGCAAAAGAACATAAACAAAATAAAACCCAAACCTGAGTGACTCTGTAGTTGAAATAAGGATCGAACTCGTGAATAACACTCTCATACTTGATCACCTGTTGACAAAAATAACAAACGCAATCAGACCTGATCAAATTCAAAATGCTGAACAACAATCGGATCTGATTTTCAGGTAAGGAAAACAAATGTCGAATGACAGATTAGAATGAGAAGAATTTTACGGAGAAAATACGGATCGAGAAAGCGAGCACTCCGATCAGAATGAGAATGAACAACGAAAAGACATTGCCGAAAGCCGAACGGAGGCTTGACGGAGTTACAGTATCTGAAGAGGCCGCCATTAACGGCCAGCTGAAGCTTTTGGAGTTTGGAGTTGAAGAGTGACTCAAGGGTTTTTTGATTTATGAAATTTGCGAGGAAGACTTTGTAGAAGCTGACATTTGAAAAGACATTTTTGTCCTCGTGTATCAATCGAAATGACAGTTATATCCTTGTATATTTTAACCATTTTTTTCAATTGAAATTTTTTAATTGGTTTATTCATACATAGTGTAACGTGGCAAACTTTAATTCGTTAGTGACACTTGGCCTGGTTTTTTACCCTACTCTTTATCTTCAAGGGTAAAATTGGAAAATCATGGTCCAATAACTTTTGATATAATTACATTAATATCTCCATTAATTGAAAATACTTTTTTAAGCATAATTCATAAGATGGTTTTCATAAATATTCTTTTGACTATAAATTTTTATCTTTTACTCCCTCCGATAAACAATACGTGTTCACTATTGACTTGACAATGAAGGCAAGAGATTGCATAAACTTCTTCCATTTATTTTTACTTGTTATTATTTTATTTATCAATTTTAAACTATATGAATTTTGACAAACATTTTAAAATGTATTTTTTATTATATTAATATGAGAAGGTTTGCAACTTAAAACATTTTTCTTATAGTTTCAATCATCTAAATTCTTTGTTTCAAATATGAAATTTAGCTTTGAAGTCTAGTCAAGTCAAATAAGTAATAAATACAATGTCTTAAAAACTATAACAGATTAATAATTATAATTGATAACAAGGATAAATTATAAACTAAAGGTAAAATTATTTATTGATTTCATTAAATGAACAGATATTTATTTTTAATAAAGATAGACGATGATGAAATGAATAATTTTTTTAATTAAGAAACTAAGAGTGGTATACACTACACATAAATCGCATTCGACGAAATGATTGAATGAATAATTTTTTGGATTAATAAACTAGGAGTAATATGCACTACACGTAAATCCTACTTGACGCATGAGATTTATGAATAACATTGAAATGAATAATTTTTTAATTAAGAAACCAGAGTAATACACATTACACATAAATCGCACTTGACGAATGCGATTTATGAATAAATGATGAAATGAATAATTTTTTTATTAAAAAACTAAGAGTGATATACATTACAAATAAGTCACGTTCGTCAAAAATCGATAACTATACTATGAAAAATCATCATCCAAACAGGGTATTAAAATCTCTTTTACATCTTTCCCATGATATTAATGTATATTTATGAAAAATATCTTTATAAATATATATATATTTTTAAAATATACAATATATATTATTTTTAATACATCACACTAAAGTATCAAATAGTGCATAAAAAGAATGTCTTTTTATATTTCTAATTAAAATATATATTATCAATATACTTTATTTACCATTACTTTTATATATCTTATCAAATAACATCTAATGGACCGACGACTCCAGGAGAAATCTCAATTGTGATTGATTAATAGTACCCAAAAATCCGGCGGCTTGGCGATTTCCGGCCACACTTCGGCGGCGACTACTCTTCTTCGCTTCCTTCTCCGGCGAACTGACGCTGAGTAATTGATTTGTAAGCACCTTATTGTTTTCCTCTGTATTTCCTCTGTCCTTTTTCTCGTCAGTTCGAAACCCTAGTTTTTTTTTTTTTTCATTCGGCTGTTTTGTAAAATATTGGATCATCTGTGTTTGCCTATTTGCTTGTTATATGTGAGGTAATAGCTCCAGCTCTGCAAAACTTTTGGAGCAGTAGATGCTCCAATTGCTTGTTAACATGGAAGGAAAAAGCCTTGCTGCAATTGCTTGTATCTTATTTATTTAATAGTAACAATAAATATATATTTTTTATATTCTAGAGTAGGGTATTTTGATTTTTTTCAAGTGTGCTATCGGTCTGTTGCTTCTCACAATTTACAATTTACATCAGATCTGGCTCTCTATTTATGTATGTATCTCCTGCTCAGTGCTTTCGGTTCTTCGTTTAATCTTGCCTGTAAGTCGAACTTATTACTTTATTGCTTCTACTAATGTGTAGTATATATGTTTTTGTATTTGAGCTTCGAATTTTGGGGGTCGATTGATTTGTAATTCTGAGCCTCCCTAGGGTGTAAGCATCCTTTTAGTGTTGGTGCATAACAAAAATCCTTAGATTTGAGTCTCTAGTTAATAGATGTTTTTGTTTGCTTCTTATGTGGTATATAATATGATGAATCAATATGTAGAAACTTCTCTTGGGTGGAGGAGAGTACAACAACATACCCAATGCTATTCCACATGTGGGGGCCTGAGGAGTGATCTATGGAGAACTTCAGCTTAAAAAAAAGGGGAAAGGGGAGTAAGGCCATGAAAGATGGAATCCTTACCACTACTTTGTGGGGTTTAGCAGTTACAATTGAAGTTATTAGTTTAAAGTCGTTGAAAGTCTGTATTATTTTCGATTATAAAAAAAAAGTCTTTGCAAGTTTGTTTCCCTGTTATTTCAAACAACTAATTGAGCTTCAACAATCGACTAACTGATTGACAGAAATTCTATTTATACCAATAACTAACTGATTGACAGAAATTCTATTTATACCAATTGATCCACTAACACTGCTGCTGCGTTTAGGTTATTATGTTAGAGCATGTTAATATGGTTGATACTGATCTTTACATTTACTTGGTTATGTTTATCAGCAGCATATTTGAAAGACTGATTGAGACTTGGTTGAGAGCTTGATATATTTATCTGTACCTGTCTTCTTTGTGTATGCAATGGTGTAGGATTAATCTGGGGTTTTCAGCATGGCGTCTCTCAAGGAGCTTCTCCCAGCAGCAAAGTCCACTACCAGTACAGTCTATGACCATACAAATGATCCATGGTTCAAGAATAGGTACAGTGCAACTGAGGCAGAGAAATCTGCAGTAATCAAGGCAAATCCAGTACCCCCTTATCTAAAACGGGCTGGATTTAGGCCATCTAAGCTTGAGGACTTTGGGGATGGAGGGGCGTTCCCTGAAATCCATTATGCACAATACCCACTTGATATGGGCAGAAAGAAAGACTGGAAACCCGGGGGAAAGAATTTGCCTGTTACTGTGGACGAGCATGGTGAAGTGAGATATGATGCAATTGTGAGGCAGGGTGAGAATGCGAAGAAAATTGTCTATTCTCAGCATAAAGATCTTATCCCCAAGTTTGTGAAGGAGGATGAGGGTGACGAAGAGATGGATCAGGACGAGAAGCAGAAAGTAATTGATGAGACTATGGAGGAGACTAAGGCAGCACTTGAGAAGATTGTAAATGTGCGGCTGAGTGCTGCACAGCCTAAAAATGTTCCCACACAATCTCAGGAGTCCAAATTTATTAAGTACAAGCCTTCCCAGCAAGCAGCAGCGTTTAACTCAGGTGCAAAGGAGAGGATAATTAGGATGGTAGAGATGCCTGTGGACCCTCTGGATCCACCGAAGTTCAAACACAAGAGGGTCCCTAGGGCCTCTGGTTCTCCACCTGTGCCTGTTATGCATTCTCCTCCGCGTCCTGTTACAGTGAAGGACCAGCAGGATTGGAAGATTCCGCCCTGTATATCAAACTGGAAGAACCCCAAAGGTTACACAATCCCACTTGATAAGCGTCTTGCAGCTGATGGCAGGGGACTTCAAGAAGTTCAGATCAATGATAATTTTGCAAAACTATCAGAGGCTCTGTATGTTGCTGAACAGAAAGCCAGAGAAGCGGTTGCAATGCGGTCAAAGGTTCAGAAAGAGATGATGATGAAAGAAAAGGAGAAGAAAGAGATGGAACTTCGGGAGTTGGCCCGCAAGGCAAGATCTGACAGATTGGTTGGGGCACCTTCAGCTGCTGCACCTGTGCCTTCTGAGAGGGAGACCAGGAATGTTGATGATATAAGTGTGGATTATGAACGTGCAAGAGACTTACCAAAAGAGTCGAGGGAGGAAAGGGAAGAAAGATTGCAGAGAGAGAAAATACGTGAGGAGCGGCGTCGGGAGAGGGAGAGAGAGAGGAGATTGGAGGCAAAAGATGCTGCAATGGGTAAGAAGAGTAAGATCACCAGAGATAGAGACCGTGATATCAGTGAAAAAGTGGCTCTTGGGATGGCTTCTACTGGCACATCAAGAGGAGAGGTCATGTATGATCAAAGATTGTTCAACCAGGAGAAAGGGATGGATTCTGGATTTGCAGTGGATGATGCCTACAACGTCTATGACAAGGGGCTATTTACCGCTCAGCCCACTCTTTCTACTCTATACAGACCAAAGAAAGATACTGATTCTGAAATGTATGGAGGTGCAGATGAGCAGCTAGAGAAGATCATGAAGACGGAGCGGTTTAAGCCTGACAAGGCATTTACTGGAACATCTGAGAGGGCTAGTACAAGAGACGGTCCTGTGCAATTTGAGAAGGAAGTTGAGGAAGCTGATCCATTTGGTTTAGACCAGTTCTTGACAGAGGTTAAGAAGGGAAAGAAAGCCATGTCAAATGTTGGTAGTGGAGGTACCATGAAGGCTAGTGCTGGCTCCACTCGAGATGGCTATGAAACGTCAAGCAGAACTCGTATTGCTTTTGACAAAGGGCGTTGAATTGTTTTCCCGGAGGCTTTTTCATATGTCCATCTTGGCTGCATAAGTCAACTACTCTCAACCTTCATGCTGTCGTAATGTATCACTAAAACTTGAGCTTTAAAGTTGTTGAAGTCATTCCAACTTCAGGAGATTGTACCATCTCTTAATTATTGCTTTAAGTCTTTTCTTTCTTGAAACTGGTTTTTTGTAGTTCGCGTAATTAATTTACATGATTTTGACCCAGTTGGATATGAATATCATTTGCTTGGATATGTGGAATTTCTGGCAAGTTTTTGTGTTTTTGTTTTCTGGTGAAATGTATGTGTGCCATCAGCCATGTTTCAATTATTTGTTTTTGCACATGTTCTTGTTTCCAGGGAAATTTTATAGCACAAGTATCACTATTTTTAGCCACATGGCAACAACATCATCTCCAGTGTATATAAGCAGTACATATAAACCATTCTTTTTCAGCACATTGTCAATGTTCATTTTAAGTAATTTCCTTGGTAACTCAAAACCACAACCTTTGAGTCTGATCTGGAGAGTGCTTGAGTAATTCCTTTTGTTGAGTTGGATTATATCTAATTGAATTATCCAATGGATCTTGATCAAAGGATTATGAAACTGAATGTTGGAGGCAGAATCTTCGAAACTACGGCAACAACAGTAAGCAATGCTGGCAAGAATTCACCATTAGGAAATCTGTTTTGTTTTGCATCCGTGGGATGTTTCATTGGAGACCCTGATTATTTCGTTATCCTTCTTAACTTAGTACAGGAGAGCTCCATATTCGTCTCAACCTCAACGAGAAACTCCTAAACAAAGAGGCCTTATGGCTTATATTATGGCATTTTGGATCATGTCAAGTCAGCTAAATCTAGTCCATTTGATGGGAATAGGCTCCCCTTGGCACTGTCCATAACGGGATGGTCAACAAGAGATGGTGGTCATGAGGTCACGACTCTGGCTATTCGAGCTAGCCAGAGTTCTGGCTGGTGTTGTGTGGCTCATGGTAATGTGGTTCATGTCTACAACTGGATCATGGAACAACATCCTATAATTCATCTAGAGTACAGAGTTGAATGATGTTTGTTGGGTTGACACACAAAATATTGTGGTAAGTGCTTGTGGTAAGTGCTAATAAAATATTGGGGTTATTTAGAGAATCCACAGGGGAATTGAGGTATAGATTTTTAGTTTATGGATGGAAGAAATAGTTAATACACCAATTATATGAGAAATCGGTTTCTTAGTAGTTATTATCTCAGAGAATCATTTTGTTTGTTGAAGAAATGCGACTTTACTATTAGTTAAGTCATCATTTGAGAAACAACCCATTATATGAATCTATTTCATTCTTTTTTGCAACCTTCAAAGAAAGTAAAGCATTTAAACTTCCTCAGTGTATATGAAACAGATATTTAGGGTCCGTTTGACTATAACAACATACTCAGTACAATGTATGAGGTTACTCTTTTTGTGTTTAAGTTTTGAAGACGTCAAATTTAAATCCTGTATCTGCCTCTGAGCCTTTCACCACCAAGCCTGACGTGACTTACAGGTGCGGATTGGTCCTAAGCTCATCAATCAACTCATTCTTCGTGTAGTTCACATCGCGAACATCTCCTGGAATTCCATTATCATCATGGAAGGTATGGAATTCATTATCTACATTTTCGATTTCTGTTTCATTTGCTTGAAGTTCTTCTTCAGCAGTGTTTACAACATATTCAGATTTCTCCATATTGTTGTTTTCTTCATGTTCAAAATCATCATCATCTGAATTTCTAAGCTGATACAGAAACCAGATGCAAACAATTACGACAAATATAAGCTGAAAAATCTCTCTGGCCTTAGCTGCTTCGACTCTTTGGTTCTGGCTACTAACTGAGGTACTGTTCATACTTGACTTCCGAAAGAGCTACTTTTGCCTCGGTAACTATCTAACGAGAGAAAGTTGATGCAAAAGTAGCTCTTTACGCGAGGAAATGACAGACAGAGAGATGACCTCTGCTAACCACGTTTTATATAGAGCGCAAGTTAGAGAGATACTAAGGTATGGTGTCTTTGATTGTCTGAAAGTTGAAAGTGAAACGTCGAACGAAAGGTTCTTTCCAACATCATTTGTTATTGAATAGAAAGCACACCAGCAACGTGTGTTGTGTGGTTCTAATGTGTTTTCTGCAGGTTAACAATGCCAAATATCTGAATGAAATATAAGCTAGCGTTTGACTGTAGATGTTGAAGATGAGTTTTAATCTTCAAATATTTTCGAGTTCCCAAAAATTGACTAGTTTTGGAGATAATTTACTTGCAAAACTTCAGCTTTTTGTAAGTTGAGACAAAAGATACTATATAAACTTTAGTGCTTAGGTAATTAAGTGTTATTTAAAATGCAAATAGGCTCAATTATAACATGACAAAGTAGTTGGCTCACACTTCCTACACCTTTTACTCAAGGAACTAAGAATAATTTTGAGAAAGATGTTGTTACATAATTGGCGTCTTGTTATGGAGGAAAATATTTTTCAATTTTTTTGTTAATGTTTGAATAGTCAAAATATTTCGAAAAATATCTGAAAATGAGGAGAATAACTTCTAGAAAGTAGAAAAGACGTGTTCTATGAGTGACATTTCAATTTCATTGTATCCTCTACCCCCACCCCTACCACTACCCCTTGACCATTCCGCCTTTGCCTCCTTGGAGCCATCACTCCACACCAAATCCGACCTTTACAGTATTTTGTTAGATTACATATAAACATCGAAGAGAACTGAGTTTCTGTAATCAGTTACGATTTGATAGAAATGACCATACAAAATCTTCTCCTTGAAATATGGAAAATAGTGATGAATTTTTCACTAGGGTTGCACAAATATTTACATCAACCCAAGTAATTTAAATATAAAGTAAACTATTTATCAAGTTATAGTTCTACTAAGCAAAGCATCAAAGAATTTATTTGTTGGGCTCTAATCAAAAGGCCCATGTTTAGCACTTCATTTATTTGGGCCACTAAAGACACAAGTTCAAGGCCTAAGTTGGGCTTTATTAATGGATTTAGATAGATTGAAGATGGATACACTTATAGCTCGATGAGAAGATGGACATTGAACGCAATTCCATAATTATTTGACATTCTAGCACCACCGATTCGATTAATTAAAATTCACATTATGTAATGCTTGTTAAATGGAAGCATTTTCTATGAGAAATTTCTCTATCCTCAAGACCCTAATCGAGAGTTACAATTCACACGTGGTTGTGAAGTATATATTACATTATTCCATCAACTTGTAATTTTCAATGTGAATTGAAATATACAAGTTCTTTTTATATCTATTATATCGAATTTACACATCCAAAAATGTCTAAAAATGTCGTATAAGTCATAATAATTAATTAACATTTCTTTCAATTTTCTTTTACTTATTCGATTTGCATTTTGCACTCTTTCCATTAATCTCGGATGGAGCCAAAGATTCACTATTTTTTGGCTTTGGGGTACGATGGAATAAAGCAAAATGGCTCTTT
>JAABOM020000012.1:2065294-2079589 GCA_011800125.2 Solanum clarkiae
GGTCAGGCTGCGTACATCCGACCCCCCCTTACCCCGCAATGGGCGGGAGCCTTTGAGGCATTGGGATAATGTTGTTGATTTGTATTTTGCACTCCTTTATCCTTGTCATTGGTACTTTAAAAATCTAATTTTGACTATTGTAAAATGCTATTGAGTTTGAGAAATGCTACTTAATAATATGAGTAGTAACTAAAATTAAGAAATTAATTAACTTTATCTCAATTAACTAAGTGGTCAAATAAAAAGAAAAAAATATTTTTGATACACTTAACAAGTGAAAGTTAAAGTGAAAAATATCCCACTTAGACATGATTAATAATATATTTCAATTATATCGACTTAAACTTTAAATCATGCCCGCAAATACTTTATTTAAACACACGATTAATAGTATATATATTCTTATACTAATAATATAAATAATTTCTTACACCTTAACCAATGATGACATAGGAGTAGTATCTATTCTAGTATTACCAAAAACTAAATATCTGTTAGGTTGATGATATTATTTTAATATTACCAAATAATAAATATTTGTTAGGTTGAATAACAAAACATAGGGATTTTTCACCTATGTTCGATATTCTCGTAAAAACATAAATCAAATTTGAATTCGTGCATTGTCAGAATTATCTTTTAGAAGTGTTTTCAACATAATTTTTTTTAGTTTTTAAAAGAAACTGAATCTAAAATATCTGATTAAAAATGAAGTTCAATATCAAAAGATATATATATATATATATATATATATATTTATTTATTTATTTATTTTGTTTCTCGCCCGGTGTTTGGAGCCCTTGAAGCATCGGCCAAATTCGGACCGTGCACTGCAGAGCCCATTTGAGATTATTACTCCAAACAAAATTTTTTTCATTCACAAGGATCAAACTCGAAATATCTGGTTAAATCAAAAGATATACTTAGCTCTTCACTAAAGAAAAGTCTCCAACTTAAATTATTGGGAGTTAACATCAAGTGCCTTTCTTTAATTTTTTTGCTTTCATGAGGAAAGTGATCTAATTAACTTTTTAATTTAGAATACTCCAATAATTGTACACTTGATTATTATATAGGTACTTTTAGTACTTTAATGATTAATTAATTTAAAAATTAGCCACTTAATATCTAGCAATTGGGCTGAATTTATTAATAGAAACCTAATACATCAACAAAGACACATTGTTTCAGAGTCTTTGGAACTTCATGATTTAATTAAAATATTAAATATCTTAAGACAACTAGAAGATATGCTCATTAAGTAAATTAATAGAAGAAGAAAACTATTGGTTGATTTTGTTGACATGGTAATATCGGACAGAGTTAGAATTTTCACTGAAGAAGTTCAAAATATGAAAATAAATGGTAGTGCCTGAATCAGAATTTTCACTAAGAACGTTCAGAATATAAAAAAACAGATACACAACAGAGTTCAACATTCAATATATACATTTTAACTATATATAAATAGTGTAATTTTCCTCTGGACCCTTACTAGCTCCGCCCTCGACAACTAGATGTTAATTATGACAATCTTTACCTAATTACATCTTCTAATGACATAGATAACAGTAGTACAAAAACTTATTTTTTTTCCCTTTTGAGATTTTTAAGTTAAATACATATCATAAATATATAAACAAATAAAAAAATTTAACCTTGTATAGTAGTGTAATTTTTTAATAAAAGATATTTTGATGAACATTATATGCAGCGTTGTGACACTTAGATATCTAGTGAAAATAAAAATTCATGTGTAAAAGCTACTAAAGTTATAATAAACTATAAGTTTGAACTCATATAATTCTAAAAATATAACAAATTCAATATGAAAAACGTTAATGATTAAACTTATAAAATTTAAATTCTCTACTTATACATTGTGAGTTAATATCCATGACTTAAATTCTTTCGTCCGTTATAAAGAACAATAAGTTAAAATCTGAAGTTTATAAATTCATATTTCACTATCAAATTCATAACTTTTCTTAGTTACTAGGCTCATTATTCATACAACAACAACATACCCAGTGGGGTCTGGGAAGGGTATATTGTACGCAGATCTTACCGCTACCTCATAGAAGTAGAGAGCCTGTTTCCTAAAACCCCCATCTCAAAACCCGTAAGCAGACTAGGCTCATTATGCATATTTTTATAAAATTTATGACACAAATATAAAATCCAAATAAAAGCTACAAAAAATTTCTGTAAGTAATATTCCACATTTACCCTTAGATATCAGCAATAAGACCATTAGTCAATTATTACTGAATAAGATTTTTCTACATTTGGTGTATCCATTAAAATAAAGATTTCAAATTCTTATATTTTTAACTTGTTATTTAAGTAACTTATTTATTTATTTTTATTATGGCCCAGTTATATTTTCTAGTAAAGGGTCAAAATCAGACCATGATGGCAAAAGAAAAGAACAAAAGTAATAAAGAAAAAAGGTATCACAATGGAAAGATGCAACCAATTATGATTCACTTTTCCTTATTTGCTCCTTAATATTTTATTTTTTCTAAAACATTTTTTTTTTAAAAAGAATTGGACTAATATCTATGTGAGAAAATGTACAATAATATCATACTTAATAAAATCTCACAAGTGGAGTTTGGGGAGGATAAAAATGTACGCAGACCTTACTATTGCCTCGTAAAGATAAAGAGGCTATTTCCGGAAACCCTCGTCTCAAAAATCAAGCTCCATAAGTAGAATATACTAAATATGAAAAAAATGGGGAAATAATAGAAAAAAGAAGAACGACTAATAATGCAGAGCAAATAATAGTATGTAAATACGATAAAAGTACAAATATAAGACGAATAATGACAACACAAGGTATAAAGACCGACTAATTCTATTAACCTATTATATTATATCACAAGACCAAACATCAACCTACTCCTACTAACCTATGAGCGTGACCTCCTCTCCTTTCTATCTAAAGGTCATGTCCTAGGCGAGATGAAATTTCACGATATCTTGTCTGATCACCTCCTCTATTTTTGCGTGTAATCCCTAAATCCAACCTCTTGCACCTCCTAACAGGAGCATCGGTACTTATTTAAAATTTTAACTAAGAACTAGTTAATAAAATATTTATTATGTATTCAGAAGTTTAATCGAATTTAACAATAATTTAAGTGTTTAAATAAAATTTACTCATAAATAAAGAATTTCCAATGCACTAAGTCAAGTTTTTTCCAAATCTTTTCCCTCTTTGACTTTAGGCTAAATTTAATTGGTTTTGCCTTGAAATAAAGTAGTTTTATTATTTTACTTTACTTTACTATCATAAATAAATGATGGTACATATTGGTGAATATATTCAAATAGGCAATTTAATTTCAAAAAAATTATCGGCAATTTAATTTATATATTCGAACTTTTTTTATTGAAAGAAAATCTAAACTAGTTCTAGGTAAAGTGAATTATATTTGAGAAATACTTTCTAAATATTTTTGGGATTTTAAAATTCCCTAATGTAATGTAAACTAGTAAGTGAGTAATTACGTTAATCATTTCCATTTTCTTCATTTCTTGAATACTATCATGTTGAAGATGTTAAAACAAATTAATATTATTCTAAAATCTTTATCGATTTTAATTAATATTAAATTGATTAAAATGTACAATTTTTCTACTTCTGCAAAATAGAGATAAGGTTGCGTATGCATCATTCTCTTCAATTCTTGTTCGTGAGATTATACTAAATATATTATTATTATATTTTTCATTATTAAGATGATCAATGATCGAACAAAAACCTCTAATAAATCCTTTTAAATAGGAGTAAGAACCAAATAATTATTTAAATATTTTATTTTTTCATTTAGGCATTTATAATAAGTGTAAGAGAAGCACTTGTTAAGTTTAAAAAGGTAGATATAATAAGAATATACATGGTTTAACTTTTGGAGAACATTAAGGTCCTCTTTTTTAAAACACCAATAATGTGCTCTTTTCCTTTTCATTTTTATATTTTTTTTAATTAATACATAGTTCTCACTTCTTGAAAAAAGAAAAGTCAATTACAAATAGAATTTAATAATTAAATTAGATATTTTTTTAGTTAAAAAAACAAAGAGAACTTTACAGAACTTAATTATCACGTTACATTAATTAATTATTATGACCACTTTTTTATATGACCTACATGAAATGTTTTTGTTAAAAACCTACTGACAAACAAACATAGATTCCACCATACAACATAAAATTTGAAGACATCCGTACTATGATGTGATTCAAACATTTAAAAAAAAAAACTGATTTTTTTTTAATTTCCAACCTAATATTCAAAATTTATTTTAGAGTCTGACGCAGTACAATTCATATATCGCAGAGCTCATATCTTAAGCCGGTGCTTTTAACATGATCTTTTTTCATTCCCAGATGCTCGTATTTGAAATATTTCGATAAGAATGGAGGAAGCTCAACCATCCCATTACGATTTTGATAATAATTTCTTAATTAAAATTGAAAACGTACTAAAACATGTTTTCCAACAACTTGAGCTAGTATTTCTTGACAAATAAAACGAGAAAAAGACTCATTTGATTTCTTAATATAGCTAGTGCAAGTTTCGATTTTATTTCTCCTCTTATTTAATTTTATATGATAATATTGGACTCAATACAACATTTTAAAAAAATTATAATCTTATTATCATTAATGAGAAATTTGAAGTTATTTTACTTTTGAATATAGAGATTATTTTGTTAAATAAAGAATTAAAGAGCTGCATATAAAATAAATTGAAAAAGTAAATTATTTCTTTTCCTCCAACCACCTTCATCCTTCAAAAAAAAAAAAAAAATCAAAGTGCATTTTGCTCAATTTTGACAGAAAAATATTTGATGCAATCATTGAAATCCAAGCTTCCTCTATATTTTTTTGCTTCTCGCCCGATGTCCAGTATTTACAGTGGAGCGTGATTATATCTAAAATTGTTCTGTGTAGGATCCTATTTAAGGGGAAACACTCTCTACTAAGAATTTTTTCATACCCACAGCTCGAACCTGAAACTTCTGATTAAGGGAGGAGTTACCCCATCCACTGCATAACATTCTTTCGTGGTAGCTTCCTCTATATACTACTAGTTTTTGAATCACGGGCCCAAAAGATATTTTAATAGCTATCGCAAAATTGAGTACGTATGTTATTGTAATTTCATAATTGCAGTAGATGAAGAAATAACTAAATAATAATTAACAGAAACGACACAGTAAAATTAAGCAGTCACTTTAACAGCCACCGTAACACTAAGCAGACAGGGTGTAGTCACCTACCTGCTTCAAGCAACTGCAGCAGACAGCTGAAATGATCAACCATAAGCAGTAATTCAAATAACAATTAATAGAACTGTCATAGTAAATTTGTGCAGGCACTTTAATAGTATCGCAGAATTAAGTAGAGTCATAGTTGTAGTTTCATAGTTGTAGTTGATGAAAAATAATTAAATAATACTTAATAAAAATGCCGTAAAAATATTGCCGGCATTGAGATTTGATCTCAAAATCTCGAAACGCTGTATTTAAGATATCGGGCTAGGACCATCAAGCCAAGCAACAACTGCGTACTTCAGCTGCCTGCTTGAAGTAGCTGAAGCAGACAACTCAAACAGGCACGCAAACCTAAGCTCCTCAAATAATCAGCTTATTATATATAGGAAATCATTTCTTCAACTCATACACTATTTTTTTTTAAAAAAAAAATTATTTATTAGGCATTATTTAAAATATCCTTAAAGCTGCAGGAAGACAGCCTATAATAATAATACTATACCTTAAACAACTTGCACATAATTAATGTTACACACACAAAAAAAAATCCAACTAAAGAAGTTTCTTCCACAATTTTCGCACATAAAAAAAATGTTTCTGGCTCAGTTCTCCAATTAGACGGGCAAAAGAAAAAAAAAAGTGTACATATTTTTGTGATTTTATGTATTTGTAAAAATCTAAAAATATATTCGTATTAAATATTTATATCAAATTATAATAACTTACTATAATTTAATGATCTAATAAGGTGAAATATTTGATATTTGGTTATTTTCAGTAATATACTTCACGCATAGATAGAAGTGAATTCAGTATTTAAACATTATGAATTTGATTGAGTTCTGAATTCTCCCGCATTTATTACTTGATTTGAAATTTATTATTTGTACTTTTTAGTCGATTTTGTAACTCGTATACATGAACATAGCCAAAGTTATTAAGTTCATTCCCCTTTTATATCAACTCCATGATCATATGTTTATGATTTAGAATGTCATATCTCTTTATGATATACATATATAAAGTCAAGAAATCATAGAGAGAAATTAGTTGCATTTTGCAAATTTTTCGGTTCCTTTGTTTATGAATATTAACAATTTTATCGTGATAGTTAATCATTTCATAATTTAATTATCCATATCTTATATTAAATTTGTATTATAGCTCCATATAACGATAATAATATCTCGCAATATTTGTAGTCTCGTCTCGAGGTGCGACTTCATAGTCACCAGAGAAGCCCCAAAAAACATCAGATATTTCTGATGAAATTGATTGAACAATTCTTAAAATTCTACGAATAGTCAACTATACATTGGTAATTAAATATATAGTCATGTATATCATAAGGATGAAAAAATAAAATAAAATAGAACATCTAAATAATTGAGGGATTAAAAATGTTATTCCTCAATATTATTTTTTTTATGTGTCCCAAAAAGGGATGAAGGGTGTAGGAAGATATCTTGGACTGATTTAATTTAATCAGTCTACAACCTTTTTCTCCCTTTTCTTTTTTTAAAAAATATATTATTTTACCCACTCACTATCATTGAAAGAGAGTGCAATAAATTTGTTTTTTCTCAAAAAAAAAAAAATTAATTAATTAATTAAAAATATAATATTTAATGTGTCCACTCACCTTCATTTTATAGTCCTATATATATATATATACACCTCTTTTTTCTCTCTTCACAACCAACCAAACACATCTCTCTCCTCTTCTCTCTTCTATTTCTCTCCCTTCGGTTTCACAGTCAGACAGGCTTATATATGATCACGTTTACAAATACAATTTTACCTCCTTACCAAAATATTTTTTCTCAAATTAGATAAATTTATATCACTGTATGGAGATCGAACCACGTGCACCTAAAATCGCGGCGAAAAAACTATGGAACATTGTGAGAGCTATGTTCTACATGATGAGGAAAGGCGTGTCTAAGAGCAAATTCATTCTTGACATGCAAATTGCCCTTCAAGACATGTTAAAAAAATGTAAAATCTCAAGTAAGGCGATCAGCAACGTCATGTTACATCCCTCTCATTATTCATCGTCTTCGTTCACTTGCAAATCGAAACACAACGACGTTGCCATGTCATTTATCACACGTCGCGAGTACGAGTTCAGCTGCAGTAATAGCCCCGTATTTCCCTTGTACTTTTCAAATAATAAACGTAGACGAAATCGTACGTATAAATCGGAGGAAATTGCTGTTGTACAAAAAGTATTTGAAATTTTGAATACTACAAGTACAAGTTATGAAGCTGGTGGTACTACTGGTTCACCTTTGGGACTACTTGGATTTGGAAAAACTCCAAATAATGTGAGAAAATTAAGAGTTACTGATTCACCATTTCCAATTAAAGATTCAGAGGAAAATTATAATTCACAAGTTGATAAAGAAGCAGAAGAGTTTATTAAGAAGTTTTATAAAGATTTAGTGCAACAAAAAAAGATAGCATCTCTTGAATCTCCATCTCCATCTCCATATCATGTTTATGCTAGATGAATGGGAAAAAAAATGTGGTTGGGGGTGATGGTGGTGGTGGTTGTTTCGGGTGTTCGATTACCTTCGATGACAAGTACACAAAGTCAAGCTTCTTGGTGTCTGAATCAGTCGAAAGATCAAAATATGAGATATCGAATGAAAAATAAAAAATAGTTATGCCAATAAATTAGTGAATTTTTTTGTTGTTCTTTTTGGTTGGTTGGGGGTAGGGGTGGGGGTTTTTGGGCAATTGACTATCTTCAACGACACATACACAAAGTCAAGTTTCTTGGCACATTTGGTATGAAACGCTTTATCTGATGCAAATCTGAATCAGTTAGAAGATCAAAAGCTGAATATCGATAAAAAATAAAGAAGTCAAAATTATATATTATTCCTTTTGCTTTTTTTTTTAGGAACTTTTTCAAGTTTTTTTTCTTCTTTCTTTGTGTTATGAAATTGAAGGTGGGGAATTAGTTTGCTTGAAGAGATGTATGTGCTTGATCTAATCCAAAAAATGCCCAACTCTTTGTTTGTTATATTTTACTTTCTTTGGTTTCAATTTATATGTCATTCTTATTTTTCATTTTAGTTCGTTCGACAAAGAATTTCATTTTTTTATATTTAATAAATTTGTAAATTTTACATTTCATATTGAAGATTACAAGATCAATAAGATATTTTTATTATATTTCATACTTATTTAATTTTAGATGATAAAATCATCCAAAAGAATTTCACATTTTAAACTCGAGTCCAATTAAACTACTAAGAAAAGAAAGAGACGATTTAATTCACCAGGCTTTCACTATATGTGAGATCCTGAGAAGAGCGTAACTATGATGTACGTTATTTTATCCTATATTTATGTAAGAGATTGTTTTCATAATTCGAACCCGTGATCTAATGGAAGAATTGGAGCAATAAATGTTTAGGATTTTTCTTTTTATCAGTTAGAAGTTGAAGGTGAGCCATTAGTTGAATTTTAAACCAACAAAAGCCAACTCTTTAATTTCCTTCTACACATTAATTATGACATTGACCCTTTGGTTGGTATGGTGGATAGGGATACACGTTGCCTTTTTTGGGGATGGGTGGGTGGGGGTGGGGTGGTGGGAGGCGGAGGCGTAGACGTGGCGTTTTGAGGATCGATGTGTGATCGATTTTTACATTATCACTTGACAACGAATATTAAAATATGTTACTTTTTGATTATCACTTAAGCAGACGTATTATCACTTAAGCAGATGTGAAAAATATATCGTTTTATATATATATATTATTTAGAAACAGATGTGTAAAATATATCGCTGAAAAGTTAACGTGTAAAATATATTACTTTTCACATATCATTCGACCACAATTACCCCTTTCACATATCATAAGTACCGTCATCTGACCCCTTTTTTGTCCTCTTTAAAGGATTGTTTTTATTAGTATCATAACTCGAACCTTAAATCTATAGTCAAAGGATGAATCATATTTATTTTATCTTTGAGAGTTTATATTATATTATTGATCTTGTTGCCAATTGAAGAAAACATTTTTGAAAATAAAATAAAATAACCTATAAGAAGAAATTATAAGTTTTGGAATTGATCATTATCTTTAATTTTTTATTGAAACTTTTTTCACCTTTTTCTGTTTTCTCCATTAGTAACGGTCCATTAATTATTAATTTGGTAGTCAATTTTAGTAGTTATAAGGTCACTTGTCATGCATAAAAAAATAATAATATTAATTACAATATTTATGATTGATATATACGCTAAGCTTTTGAAAAAGTCATAATATATGATGGATCCGTTTTAAGTGTGAATTTTAATAAATAAATGTATTTAAAGTGTAGTTATTAGTGTTTTAATTAAGAGAGAAATAGGCTCTTTTTTTAAAGCTAATTTCACATAAATTCTCTCATTAATTAAATAGTATAAAGTGTCACATGTAACTGTTAATTAAAATAAATGTTAATCCTCTTTGAATAAATTAAATGATCATTAACGGTATATTTAAGAATTAGGTTAATGACCATCAAATGAAAGAATATTGTGGTGAGAGAGTAACAAATATATATTAGTTAATTAACTAACATAACTATTGTTTGTATTAATTATGGTTTGTCGCAAACACCTACCTGTAAGTACAATTTGAGTTTTCTATAATTCATCCGATTTATACAAACGTTGTGCACGATTATACAAAGTTGTGCGCGAATCAAATTATATAGTAAAATATACAAACAGTGTAAACTGTATAGTGAATTATAAACGTTTGTGCATGAATTATATAGCAAAATATATAAACGTTATAAAAAACTGCAAATTGTATAGCAAATTATACAAACGTTTCCAAATATTGTGCGAATTATACAAATACTGCTATAACTATAGTTACGAAATGTAACTACCCAAACTATAGTTATGAAGTATAATTAAAACATTTTTGTGAGACTATATATGAAAATTCCTCGATCTCAAATAGTTATTGGACATTGAATGGAAAAAAAAATTAGGTTAGTGATATTTTTATGATAATTATTATTTTTTACTTATTGTTAAACCCTCTAAATAACATACAAATATTATAACATGCATAAGCGTTATATAAATAACTAATTATTTCATGAATATAATACGTACTCCTTTTTTATTTCACTTATATTAGTAAGATATTTTTGCAATAATTATCATAAATAAAATCCACAAAATTTAAAGGAAGTATACAAATGTACTTGTTGGTACCAATGTGTCCATAAACGCGTGAAAACAATTTAAAAATTACATAAATGGCTATAGGAACAAAGAAAAAAAATAAAGACAAAAGATTTTAGATAATATTATTAAAAAAATAGTTTACCAAACAAAATATCAATTTAATATATTTATGTTTGTGGGCAAGCAATCAAATAATAATATATTACATATAATATTATAATTAAGATACCTTTATATTATGTGGTAAGTAGGATACCCTTTTTTAGTGGCTTATAGGTTGTAAAGAATCTATCTTTGGGTCCTATATATGTACAACTTTTATTACCAAAAAAACAAAAAAAGTTAGCAAGTCATTTTATTGGTCAGTTGCTGGCTATATATTTCTGGTGAGTCCAGCTTGTCAATATACCCCACATTAATAATTTGATGAGATATTATTAACGTCCTAGCTCGTAAGTAAAGATGAAGTCAGAATTTTCATCGAGGATGATAAATATATGAAAAAATAAAAGGAATTTGACATGTGAGGTATGTTTGAATTTTGATATAAGTTTGTCCATTGAAATGAGAAAAGATAGGGTGATCGATATGATTCTCAACAGGAATTGTAGCAACGAGCTATTGAGGAATGAGTGTGTTGAAGTTTCAAACATAGAGCTCAGTACTTTCAATCCTCCGATCTAGTAGGTCGGCGCCCTCCAACCAGTGACTAATCCACCTCACGTGTTAGCTAGGCCCCTGATTCTTATAGACCAAGGATGAACACACATTATTTATTTATAGCATGGACTACCAGGATATCTAAATCTATTCACTCCCCATGCTTTCGCACCCTAATGTTAGTAAGGATCCAAAGAGTTGCCTTCCTTTCTACGCTACGTTTCCAATAAAAAGTTGTTATCCTTCCCTCGCCCATTGGCTCCACCAAACCACGTAAAGGAAAACTAATCAAGTATATGGGTCGAAAATTACTTTCCATATGTATATATTAACTCTTGAGCACTCTTAACAAAAAATTTGACTTCGCCATTATCTTCAACACACCTCATATTTACTCCATCCACATAGTTTCCATATCCACTACCCCACAACCCTACTCCCAATCTTAACCTCCAATAATATTTATCTAAATCATATATAAAATTTTGTAAGATAATATTTTTTGCTTGTTTATTAAAAATAAGTACAAAATCAATCAAATTTAAGACGAGTTTCGTGAATCAATAGATGAAAATAACATGAAAAGAAATCATATTCAATTTGAAAATTCATTTATTATGTGTGTTAATTATATTTGAGTATTTGACATGCTCATAGACATTCAATTAGTGAAAGGAACATAAAATCATAATGACTAATTTTTGTTGAATGGGTGGTTTGATAGAATGTATTTAAAATTTTAATATATGTATTGATTATGATATATATATTTTTTTTAATTCTTTGACAGCATTCTATTAACATATTTAAAATTACAAAAATCCAAATCATAATATTTATATATATATTTGATTTAAAATCTCAAAATTTAATTTTTTAAAATTTTATATATATACCTAGTCAAACTAAGAATGTAGGATTATTAACTTTATGACAAGTTGCAAGAGAAAATCAATTGCAAAAAATAGAATTTATTTTAAATATCAGCCAACCAAATTTATGTGTGGCTATGTGGCATTCATCATTTAATTGTAGGAAGGACCTTGCCATTATTGTTATTATGAAACATTAAATGTGAGATACATCTGTCATTTTCTAATAATTCTGTAAAAAAAAAAAAATAGAGTATATATGCTAAGATGCATAAAATATTACGGCTCGTGACTAACACTTTTATATAATTATAGTTGAGTTTATATAGAATTGTATAACAATTTATATCAACTATATAAATACTACAAATTAAATTATATAGTAAATTATATAAACACTATCCGAATTGTATACTAAAATATACAAATATTATGAATTGTATAGCGAATTATACAAACACTGTCCGCAAATTGTATAACGAAATATACAAAAAATGTGATTTCTATAGCGAATATATAAACGTTGCATAAATTGTATAGTGAAATATACAAATATTGTGAATTGTATTACAATTTATATCAATGTTGTGTACAAAAACTATAAGGTGTATAGCGAATTATACAAATATTGTACAAAAATTACCAATTGTACATCATAATTATACAAACGTTGCATGAATATAATTGTATAACGAAATATATAATACTACAATTAATCATATTGAAAAATTGTGAATATTCAGAAGCAATGGAATAAAAATCACAATTTTAGTAATTGAGTGTTAAATATACATAATCAAATATTACAAAAATAAAAACTTGTAATAATTAGGGGATAAAAAAATTAATGCTATCAACAACATTATCTTTTATTGTTGTTCGAGTAGGAATAAATTGATCACGAAGTACTATAAAGTAGTAGATGAATTCATTCAATAAGGTCTATTCAAATTTAATCATGATGAATAAAATTATATTAATTGATCGTAAAATTCCTTATTTCTATCGAAATACAAACAAAAACACATAATATAGTATAAAAGACATCGATTATCTACTCAATATCTTCGTACAAGGCATAGAATTATCCGTTGTTAATTCTTGAGGAATATATGTTGGCTCTTGACTCTTTAGAAAGTGAAGAGCAAACATCAACTAGAGAGTTTAGTGGTAGGTTGAGAAAAATGAGAAATTGTGGTTGTGAATTCTCTATGATTAATGAAGAGTCTCTCTCATGAATTTAAAGGTGGTGACCTAGCTAGGTTTTCCTCTTATAATGCCACATATATACCCTTCAATTCTATCTTCTTTCACACAAAGTTGATTGCCTTTTGATGTTTATCCATTACTCAGTACTTTTCAAAAATGTCAGCAAGTGCATATCAAATTCGTTAAAAGTGATGTATTTTTGAAGAATTTGATACGAATGCGGTATTAAAAGTGAAGAGTCTACGCAACTTAGATATACATGCAACTCAACTTCTATGATGAAGGATGAAGTTAGAGTTTTAGTTATTACTTTGACATAATTTAATAACTTTGATTGTCGATTATGATGAACGTTTCATTGTAGTTTAGCTCGGAGATAAGGGGTTTTACATCAAAAAAATCATCAAAAATACTATCGACGAGTCAAATTCTGACGAACTGCATTTCCTAAATTTCTATAAAACTGATGATTTTATGTTAATATTTGCATTTAATTAAGTTAAAGAGATCTAAATTTCAACATTCATATACTTAAAATTCTGAATCTTAGTACTAAATTTCAATTTCCAAGCATCAATTGTTATGAATTATGATATTTAATTTTAGTGGTATTGGTTGCATTGTAGTATAGATTGTCTCTATATTTATTAACAATTCATGTAATTGAATTTGATGAAGTTGACATATGTCCATGAATGCATGCACATTTAGTTCTACATCAAAGATCCATACACAAGTTGCATGTCATGCTTTTTGAAAATGATACTTCTTTAATTTTTAGGTTTTCTGAGTTGAGGTTTGGATTATCATATAACAATATCGATGGAAGTTTAATTTTCCCAGAATTTCGAATTCAGGCAGAGGGGTTTTTCTTGATTATCAAAGATAATATTATTAGTTAAGAAATAAATTTTGAGTAGTTCTTGACTCTAACTTAATTTAAAATTATAAGATGAAATTGATTATCTAAGATTATATACAACAACAACAACATACTCCAGTGCCTCAAAAGGCTCCCGCTCATTGCGGGGTGAGGGGGGGTCGGATGTACGCAGCC
>JAABOM020000012.1:2085100-2104011 GCA_011800125.2 Solanum clarkiae
ACATAGGGGTTAGGCTGCGTACATCCGACCTCCCCTCACCCTGCAATGAGCGGGAGCCTTTTGAGGCACTGGGGTATGTTGTTGTTGTTGTTTTATATATGTGTGTTTGTAGTAGTAGGTGCATGTGAGATCAGTGTCTATACTGGATTCATATTGGTACATATATAAACATTTAAGATGGTTCTGTGGAAATGTGATTACCTGATATGGACTAGCGAGTGTATTTTAATTGGGAAGTCAGTTTGCGTTTACGTGTGTAGTCTATAAGAAATGGTGTCTCTATCTCCTAAGGTAGAGGTAGGGGTAAGATATGTTGTTGTTGCTGCTGCTTGTAGTTTTGGTTTAGGGTGTTAAATTTTTCAATTTGACAATGAAGTCAAGGGTAACGCATTTTTTTGATAATCGAACACCATACTGTCTATACCTTGACTAATTCTAGGGATACTTGCCTTGCCACCTCCTACTATGTAGGTAGTAGATAGTTTTGCCTAGCAAGGCTAAGGCTAGGACAGATGGGTAGAAAGCACATAATGTTGTCTCTGCTGGGATTAATTCAGAGACTTTATATTTCTCAATCCACTTCATTGACCACTACGCCGGCACACTATTGAGTATTGCTTATCTTCTTCAGTGAATGCAATTTGTGCTTTAGAGTCAGTAGCTGAGCTGGATGCATAAAGTTTGAGTTTATGTAGTGGTTGGTGTTACAATTGAATTATGGATGTGGAATAGACAGCGCTGGCTGTTTTAGTGTGGGAAAATGTCCAAATTTTCCCAATTTTCCCATATACTACCCGAGTAGTCATTTTGCCCTCCTTGTCACTTCATACCCTAGCTGTTAACACATCGTCTCATGTTTGCCATTACCTTTAATGGAGCTCGAAATGAACGCGACATGTCCAAATTATTCTGGAAAAAAGGTCTAGATTTACCCCTCAACTTTCGGCTGTTGTTTTACTATTAGCCGTAGGTTGGAGATTGCGTAGGGATCAAGGGAAAATTGAGACCTTTTCCTTATGGCGAGGCAATGATAAACAAAAAATCTAACATGCGACAAATTTGATTGGTTTCGTATAGTAAAGAAGCAAAATTTGATCCTTTCCCTTTTAATGTTGATTAATTATAAGTTGCTCAAAAGTTTCCTTTTTTCTTTATTTTGATTTTGGTAGATTTTATTGCATTGCAAGTTTGTTGATGTGCATGCTACTTGTAATTGTAAATGGAATTTGATCCTGTACAAATAGTTAGTTTCCACTCAGTACCAAAGATTGTTTCAAGTGCACATTGCTAATATGAATCTCAAATTTTTCCTACTTCCCGTTGTGCCAATCTGATTAGAAAAACGAGAAATTATTAGTTAACAATCTGCTCCCGCTAATAGAAATGTATCCTATTGACTTGTAATCTTCTTTGGGGTCAGATTTTGATGGATGATGAAGGAAGCATGTTTTTCAACTATGTTGATTTCTAAATCATCAACATGGACGATTTTTCCAGTACTTGTACTGTTTTCTAACAAGGTGAAATGTACTTTGTTGCGTCAGATTTGTTTGAAGTTGTAGATAAGAGGGCAAAGAGTGTAGCTGGCGAAAATTCTGATGAACAGCCCAATGTTCGGAGTCCAGGTATAGCTTTTATATTGTTGCTTCGTTTATTATGAAATTGCCAACCTCAAGATGCACCTTTACTTTTATGCTTTTGAACTGGTTTAGAGCCTGTTTGGATTGACTTGTTTTAAGTGTTTTTAAGCCAAAATAGCTTTTAAGCACTTTTGTAGTGTTTGGGTAAAATAAAAAAGTGCTTTTAAGCACATGTTTTTAAGCCAAATATAAGTTAAGATTTTCCAACTTATGCCTTGTAATCCAAAAGCTATAAGCCCATCCAAACTGGCCCTTTAGAACATTCCTGTTTAAGAAATAAGACTTATTGTAGTTAGCGTCAGAACAATTCTCTTCTCATGAACCTTTTGAAACAGTCAATTCTGAGAAGGCAACAAGCCAGCGTAGTGATATCTCAATCAGATTTTTTCTGTGATAAAGATAGTGCTACACTAACTGAAAGCAGTTGTATACTTCAAGATGCAAATTTGGATTCTATTTGTGATTGTGCTGAATGGAAAAGAAGAGTGTTCATTTAAGTATCCTATGACTTCATTTTATTACATTATTTTTTTTTGAAGTAGCCTTTGCGGATGGTGAATAAATCATCTTTTTGTTTTTTTTCTTTGGCTTAGTCCCAAATGAAAAAGGATCTCAAACAAAAAGGTCAAGGCATAAAAAGAAGGTAGTGTTTTCATTCTCAGTACAATGCTATTTTATCTACTGGCAATTTTTCAGAATATTAACAATGAGATCGTTTGCAGCCTCAAAAACGACTCTCTTCTAATGAACCTTCAGAAACAGTCAATTCTGAAAGGGAACAAACTAGCCAAGAGTTGTCACAGTCTGATTTGGCCTCTGATAAAGATAAAGCTATCACACTTACCGAAAACAGTAGGACGAATCCAGGTAGTCCTAGCCGTAAAACTAGCACCGACGATAAGCTAAAAGTTTCTGAAGATGGTGCCTCGTTGGATGCTCCTATATCTGAAACAGCCTCTAGCAATGAGTTAAATCATCATGTTGATCACGTGCAAGCAGCAGAACCTGTTGATGTAAAAGTCGTGAGTTCAGAATCTACTGGTGAGCATGCAAGTGGAAACACCTCAGATATTCCTGGAGAGACTCCTCTCTTGCCTACTGCAAAAGTGGTTGATACTGTGCAGGACAAGTCTCCAATAGATTCCAGTCAAAACACAGTTCTTCTTGAAGCAGGATCTCCTGTGAACGTTCAGCAGGAAAGATCTAAATCTTTACCTGCAGATGAACCTGGTAAAATTGATGGGCAGATGAAAGATGCTGAACCTAATTCAGACCAGAAGCAGCTTCCAGAGCATAAAGCTGTTAATCCAGGCGAGAAGCAGCTTCCAGAACATAAAACTGTTAATTCTTCCATGAAAGAACAAGAGCAACTTGAAGAGGTAGAGTCCGTTTTTAAGCTAACTGTTTGGTCTATTTGTCGATCTTTTGATAAGTTGTTTTGACTACATTTATTTCTTCAGGCTCAGGGTTTGCTTAAGAATGCAACTTCTACCGGTCAGTCAAAAGAAGCACGGTTGGCCCGTGTAAGAGTTCATCACTTTATTATCCTCTGATTTAGAATGCTAAGGTTCTTTTATTTGTGCATATTTTTTTCGAAATCACGCAACAAGGGAATTCAACGAACACATTCGTTTAAGTTTTTAAAGAAGTTTCCCCTAAAAGTATTTCCAAAAACTTTTTCTTGAAGAAGCCGTTTCAGAGTGTTTCTCAAAGAAATAGCTGTTATTTAACTTAGAAAATAGAAATTTATTCTGGCAATTAGTTTCTGAATTTACCTTCGGTTTGTCTTTTTCCAGCAAATACTTGGAAAATGATGCTGGATGTTAATACATGTAAATGCAGTACTGTCTTGCCCTTCAATTTTTTTTAACTAAATGAAGCACATTTTTTTTAACTAAAAGTGAACCTTTGTGAACCCCCCCCCCCTCCTTTTTTTTTAAAATTTTTTTTGATGAATATGATTTGTTCAAAGACTTCATTTTCACTAATATTACTTTCTCATAAGTTCAAAGTATGTATAATATTAATGTTGTAAAAATTAGTTAGCATTAATATCATCAGTTGAAGGCCTCCTTTTCACTCAAAAAGAAAAGGAAAAAGGAGAGACCAGTATTCCTTGTTAATTTGAGTTATGCTGTAAGATTGTCTTCCGAACTGTTAATAGGTTAAATGTTACGAACATAAATTATCTCGTCACGTCCTAATTTACCTATCGTGAGAGATGAAAATAAGTTCAAGCTCCCTATATGACTTCATTAAAAAGAAACTCCTGCTATGGATAGTTGCGTGGCTACTTTGCTTGACGAATTATGTGAATGGCGTAAATGGTTGAATAGATTCATTATCATGATCATAATATAATTAACAGTTTTTCCTTTTTGATCTTTTAGTCAGCTGCAGTGTAAAACATTCTTGTTTTGCGGAAAGTTATATTCACATATTATCGTGCTTTAACTCAAATGTGCAGGTTTGCGCTGGACTTTCATCACGTCTTCAGGAGTATAAATCTGAAAATGCTCAGCTAGAGGAGCTTCTTGTGGCAGAGGTGAATATGGGCATTTGATTGGAGAGTTCCCAACTTTCTAAAATCTCTACATTCAAGTCTTGATTATATGCCATTTATTCTGATGTACAGAGGGAGTTGAGTAAATCTTGTGAAGCCCGGATAAAGCAGCTTCAGAAAGATTTATCTGTAGCCAAAAAAGAGGTGTCGAGGGTGGAGTCCAGTATGGCTGAGGCTCTTGCTGCAAAGAATGCTGAAATTGAGGCTCTTGTTAGTTCTACTGATGCACTTAAGAAGCAAGCTGCACTCTCCGAAGGAAACCTGGCATCATTGCAGGTTCATTTCAAACTACCTATTTTAGGCTTGTACGGCCTCACTTGTGCAGTGACACCTCTTGTATCTGTTTTTATTTCTGGGATCATCTGTGTCGGTCTGATTTATTGTTCTGACTTCACTTTGAAAGTCTGAGCTATTAGTGCTTTCCTTGGCCAATACAAGTGAAACTTCTTTAGTTAAAAGGACTTCCTGTGAGGACTCCATAGTTTTACCATTCTGATTTTGTTGAACTATCAACTTTTTTACCACTGTGTGCCGGAAAATCAATTATTTTGAATGGAAAGGAAGGCTGAGTTTTGTCTGCTGTTTTTCAGGCTAATATGGAATCTTTACTGAGAAACAGGGAACTAACAGAGACAAGGATGATGCAAGTATGTGGATCTCTATTCACAACAACTTTTGGATATTATTTACTCTGTTTTGCAGCTCCTGAACACCTTTATTACTATAGTTTTCTTGACCGTGCTGAGAAAATTTTATGTGCTCAGGCTTTAAGAGAGGAGCTGGGTGCTGCAGAACGAAGATCAGAAGAGGAGCGTGCTGCTCATAATGCTACCAAAAAGGTTTATAACTGGAACTTACTTGCTGAGCATTCTAAAAAAGTAGCAGCTAAATATTTGTACTCGATTTTGAATAATGATCTAAAGTCTTGAGCGACAAAAAATTTTATATCCTGAAATCTGCAACTACTTTGACAAGTTGCTAAATATTTGTACTTGGATTTTGAGTAATGATCTAAAGTCTTAAGCGACAAAAAAGTTTATATCCTGAAATCTGCAGCAACTTTCACTCTCTGTGTGGATCATTTTAGTCAAAATAGCAGAGAACTTTTCATTTCTCCCTAATATTGGGTTTCTTCTTTAATCTGCATAGAGGTGTTTCCAGTGCCCCTCCCCTGCGCCCCTCTTATTCTAAAAAAATGCATCCACAGCGCCCTCCTTCTCAGAGTATTAGTATTATTCTTTTTTCCCTTATGTTTAGATTTCTATCACTATCCATTTTTTCTTTAAGCCTCGCTATCTTATTATGTTGCTGTAGTTTCTATTTGTTGCTATTGCCTCTTTTTCACTGTTCATTCAGCCAAGGGTCTACAAGTCTGAAACAACCCTCTACCTTCTCAAAGATTCTTATTATGTTGGTGTAGTTTCTACTTATTGCTATCGCCTCTTTTTCACTGTTCGTTCAGCCAAGGGTCTGTAAGTCTGAAACAACCCTCTAAGGGTTAACGTCTGTGTACACTTCATCCTCCCCAGACCCCCCACACAGGGTTTGTTGTTGTTGATGAAGGATAATGGAAATATGCTGTTTGCAATTTAATAATTCATTTCATCTGTAATAATAGGCTTTTATGGAAAGGGAGGTAGAACTGGAGCACCGTGCTTTAGAGGCATCCACAGCCTTGGCTAGGGCACAGGTATTCTCCATCTTCAAGTATAGTCTTTTAGGCTGTCTTAATAAATTATACATTTATGGTCCTTTAAATTTTTTTACATTGGGAATTTAGCTGTTTGCTTCCACATATAATGATGGGCCAGAATGGTATTGGCCTGAATAGAATAAAGATGTGAACTTTCACTGAAAAGTTCTGGTGTTCTTGGAATGCGTTGCTTGGGTTATGATATCCTGCACTTCGAGAATTTGTATTTTGTAGGAAGTGAATTTATGGTAGTGATAAATTGATAATAAGAGGTTGACTTTGAGCTGACTCTAAGAGTTAAATTGTGGCGTGAACATATTGTCTACATTGTAATTGATAGATATAACTTATTATAGCCAATTCTAGTTTAGCAACCATTGTTAAGACATTGTCGTCAATTATGGAAAGAAGAGGGATCACTTTTACTTTCATTTTTTTCCCCAACAACTTCACTTTGGTCTGTACGACCACTTCAGTTATCGTGCTTTAGTGGGGTAGATTCTAGTACTTGTCCCTTTGGTCTTAAGCAGGAATCTGAAACAACTGAAGCAATTAACTTCTCTTCAATTTTACCTGTGTACCTAGCAATTGGTTTATTGTTTGTACTTGGCTACTTGTACATCATAAGATTCTTTCATTTGGCAGCACATAATCTCATTACTATTACATGCGTGATTATTAATTATTTAATGAAGTAAAGATGTCTTTACATTTTTGTATGGCTATTGGAATTAGAGAACAGCTGATGAGAGGACTGCGAAGGCAACAGAGCTTGAGCAGAAGGTGGCACTGCTTGAGGTAAACAATAATTTTTTGATGTCATCCTTTAAGCTACTCTTTCCTTATCAAAAAAGAAAATCCTTCATGTGACTCTTCAGCACTGTTCAACTTATCCATGGGTGTCTGAATCTGGCAGGTTGAATGTGCAACACTAAATCAAGAACTGCAAGACATGGAAGCTCGTACTCGCCGTGGACAAAAGAAATCTTCGGAAGAAACAAATCAAGTGCTTCAGGTTCTATAATTGTTATTAACCTGAATGCATTTTGAAGTAGCATGAGAGAACCAGAAATTTGAAGATATAAGTGAACTTAAAATTGTTGGTGCCTGCAGGACACTTGAGTTAGAAAAAGATTAAGAAGAGAAAAATTCTCATCTTACTAAGTAAACTGTTCTGTTCCTGGTATTGAAGTTATAACTTATGCTAACTTAGATGTTTTCATGCCTATTGTACATATTATGCCACACGAACTTTCTTGGAATCTTGTAAATATGAAATTTACAGTTCTTAACTAAGACAAGGGACCTTATCTTTGACATTATCACTATGCTTGCTGCAGTTAAAAAACTTACACCTGAGTAGAAAAAGATTATGAATAGGGAAATTCTCTTCTTACTAAGTAAATTGTTATGATCCTGATATTGAAGTTGTAACTCATGCCAAATTAGGTGTTTTCAAGCCTATTCTACATATTATGTCTGGAGAACTGTCTTGGAATCTCGTAAATATGAAATTTACTATTCTTAACTAAGACAAGGGACCTTGTGTTTGACATTATCAGCCATGTGTACTGCAGTTGAAAAGTTTACACGTGCAACTGGATCCTTACTCTCCATAGGTTTTTCCAGCAAGCCTCATATTCGTTTGTTCAGTTGCAACATGAGATGTTTGAAACTAAATCATCACAGTAAGCTAGATAAAACAGACACCCGCCAGATGTTGGTGTTAACTTCATTTCCTGAACATGCAGATGCAGACATGGCAAGAAGAAATTGAGCGTGCACGCCAAGGTCAGAGGGACGCTGAAAGCAAGCTTGCTTCTTTGGAGGCAAGTTTATTGCCCTATAGTTTGGCTCAACCACTGACTAGTGTGTGCTAATATTGTACTTGTTTGTTTTTATCCGTCAATATAATAATCTTTTGCTCTAAGTTGATGCCTTAATGATGATCACTAAGGGGTAATTTTCTACTGCCTGTAGGCTGAAATGCAAAAGTTAAGAGTTGAAACGGCTGCCATGAAAAGGGATGCTGAACATTACTCTCGCCAGGTGATTAATTCTTGCTTTTTCCCTTACCGATAGGATTTGGGACCTCCTGCTTCCACATAGTCCATCTTCTACTTATTAACCTCGGGTTTTCAATTTTTAAGTGGGCATCAACTTATTCAGTTAGATACAAATAGATCATCATCAGTTTTGGTTCCAATGGTACTCCTTCACTTAGCTTAATTTAGTAGTCCTGATATTTATTTGTCTCAAAAGCTAGAAATATAAAAGCTATGTTGCTCGGACCCTCCAAAATTCTGCTGCACCCATGTCAGATCCTCCTAAAGTCCATTGCTTTTGGAGGAATTGACGCATCCAACAATATTTTTAAAGAGTCCAAACAACTTAGCTTAAAAGATTTATGATGGTGTTTACACTGTTTATTTTATGATTGGAATACCCATGCATGTTGCCTGAAATTATGAGGTGTTTAGAGTGTTAGATTCGTCATCACTTAACTCTATAAGTTGTGGTCTCCTTTAGACAGTTTTAGAGAATTCACCCCACTTGCACCAACTTTAGAGTTGAGTTATGCCGTAGGTTCATTTTCTTAACATCTGGAAGGGAGCAACATGATGTGGGTGGTCCAACATTGGTTAGCCCAATATCAGAGATGGGTGTGGCTCTGATACAGTGTTAAGGAAATGGACCTTCCTCCTAAACTCGTTCTTGAAAGCTGGCTCAATTGATGAGAATTGTGCAAAGTTCATATAAGGAGTGTACAACTCGTACAGTCAAACTAATGGGATTCTATCAGAAGATCAAAGATCGTCTCAGCTATTTAAATTGTCTTACCTAAATGAGTTTCGGTGAGCTTTTTCTTTCAGGCATGAATAGTTCTTATTTCTCTCGACAATTTGAGCATTGTGTGTTGCTCAATTGTTCACGTGCTTTGGTATCTGAAAGGTGCATCACCGTAGTGTATTTCAGTGCATGGTATTCCTTGCCTACTCTAAAGAGGATGAAAAGCTCAGATCTGAAATACTCACCTTGATAAGAGATCTGCCAAACCAATGTTGTGACAGAATTTGACTTCTTGTCAAGAGGCCTTATTAGTTAAGGGATACTTCTCTGTGATTTTGATCGACTTTCACTCGTATTTCCTCTTACTTTGATCCTTAAGTGCTACCAGAATCTGCAGATGGGGAAAACATCTTCTTGTATTTGCAAATGTTTTTCTGCTTTAAATTAGATGGTTGATAGATCCTTTCTCGATGAATGTGTGTGCACTAATTTGGTTGTGGGCATAAAATTTCTGCTTTTTCTTGCAATTCATAGCATTTTTCAGTCACACAGTCTACATTAACTTTTGGTGCTTGATAAATTTTGACACTTCATCATTTCAGCTTAGTTGTCGATTGATGTAGGTTTGGGGTATTGTAAATATGGTATGTGATTTACACTTGGTCTTAGACTGCAGAAATGTAAGAAGAGATATTGTCACAGGTGACAAGACATTAATTATCTTATCGCTATACCATTCACACAGTATTTTTCCCACTACAATCTATGAATTAGCAACATGATATTACTTTAAGAGAGCGCTTTCCTTGAGCAAAGGCAGGGATAGAAACTGCGAAATTTTTGATGCCCATCCCTGCTTTTGTCTTATATATGTATGATTGAGCAATCATCTCAGTCTGGTCATGGATTCCCTTTTATGTTCTTTTTTTTTTCCATATATGATAAGTCACCAAGCCTGTGCTTTTAGGTATTAACACATGAATGTGACAGAATTTTTTGTTCTTGCTTCTTAGCTCTCTTTCGTTTGTGCTTTATATGACGTTGACCCATTTGCATATCCACATTTATCAATCTTTAAATCTATATTGATATTGGACTGTATTGCTGCTGGTAATAGGAACATGTGGAACTTGAAAAGCGGTATCGTGAATTAACTGATCTATTGGTAAGTTACTGATCTACCAATAGAATTAACTTAATTTAATTCATGTATGCTATATATAGTTCCCATTATTTACTTGTAGTAACTTAGTAAGCTATGTCTCTTGCCTGCAAGTTCAGTATTACAAGCAAACACAGCTTGAAGCCATGGCCAGTGAAAAAGCTGCGGCTGAGTTTCAGTTGGAGAAGGAAGCAAAGCGTCTTCAGGAAGTAGAGGTTGGGGCTTTAGTTTATAAGTAATTTGGTATTGCATTACATTTTACTCCTTGTATTTCCAGTTGCAGTTTGATAAAGTGGTTTAAGTTACTTAAGAATTTCTCTTACAACAGTTAGAGGCTGAAAGAAACAGAGCTTCTCGTCGAGCATCATCCTCGTGGGATGAAGACACCGACATCAAAGCACTTGAGTATGTTACTATTAAGAATTTTTTTTTATGCTTCTGGGGGACGCTTTTGAATCTCTGCCTTTATTGTAACCTTGATTCCCGTTAAACTTTTTCCACCCCTGTCCATTAGGAAAATGTGAAACTGGTTCATTAAAATTGTTTCTTGAATTTTTTGTCCAGCTCAACCTTTCCTTTTTTATAGTGCCATGTAAGTTGAAGAAATTCACATCTCCTGCCTGGTTAAACAAAAAGAGTGAAGAAAGGAGCAATGTGATTGCAAAGAAGCATATATATATTAATTGCTTGGTGCAATCTTAATTTTTCAAAGAATAAGATAGAGCTTGTTAAATAAATATGCCAAAAATTGGCACACTAGGAGGATCCAAGTATCCAGTGGAATTGTCGAGGTGGGTTAGTTGGTTGGGCACACTACTAATAATAAAAAAGAATTCAAGTTTATTGCCATCATTAATTTAAAGTGAAGGACAACTGAAAACATCATGTTATGTATTAAAAAAATATGTTACAATAATGGGCAATTAATTTGCTTCAAAATCTTGTTTGATCAGTAACTAAACAAGTAAAAAGTAATTCGTTTATGTCAGAATTGCTCCCTCTATCCCAATTTATGTGGCACAATAGGTATTTTTGGTCACGTCCAATCCTACACCTCAAATGAAATGTAGTATGGTCATAACAATAATAAACCCGACAAAGGTTGGGTTTGATTCCCCTAGGAGTACGTGTTTCAAGGTGTCAAGTGTGTGAAAATTTGTAACTTTCTAAACTTATCTTCAAATAAAAAAGTGACTGCGGTAGTTAATTCTAAAACTAGTCTATTGTTTATGCTAGGAATTTAATTGAACAATTAGAATGCAAGAAAAATATAATTTGTTTTTGATATTTTTAAAAGGACCGGAGTTGTAACCTCAATATGGCATATCTGTTCATCGATATAAGTATCTTGCTTACGCATTGGAATTGCTATGTAAGCTTTTGTTTACCGAGGATCGAATCCCCCTTGTTCCGCACTTTCACCTAATTCACCAACCTTCAACTAGTCAGTAGTGCCTAGATTTTCTGTCTCTGCTAGCTCGTAACCTCGCTCCTGACTATTCCCGCTTATTCATAATCAACGCTGTAGAGTGAACCAAGGTTCATAGGCGGATCAAAGTTGAAATGCAAAGTTGTTGTTTAGACCTAGACGAAGCCAAAGTATAGTTAGACGAAGCCGTAGGAACTCCTGCAACACAATTATGATTCAATTGAAAGCTACTTACTAAAATTTTCCAACTCTAGTAAGTTAATCTCTACAAGTTCTTCCAAACTCAAAGAGAGAGATATTAAAACTCAATTGATACACCCAAGTAAGAATCTCCCTATTCCTAGTTCGATTCCATTAACCAAGCATGAAAATTCCTTAATACATTCGATTCCTTGCTACTTGTTAAAAACCCAATCCAATTTCACTTTTCCAAGGAAGACATAGATGTAAAGCACTCAATCTAGTGTTTGTAACCACCAAATTGACAAATAAGAATGTAAACAGGTAGATAATCAAAACCCATGTAGTAAGCAAGATAGACTAGCACCCATTCATATTAATTAATGCCATAACAGTTTACAACCCCGGCTAATGGGTTTAGCTGCTCATACTAGAAATGAAAAATACAAGATGAAACTTGAAAGGAAAAGAAAGGCCTAATTAAAGAGTAATTAGGAAAGAAATTGATACTCTTATGATGCAAATTTCTTCAAAACCTTCCAAAAGTAGCTATGGTTGCTTTCCTAAGCTTCAAGAGTACAAAATCATCTACGAAAGTACCCTAAAAATCTATTTAAAGTTGTGCAAAAATTTGCCGAACACACCCCTTCATGTCCAGTTACGTGGGTGACATACGTACCCACTTAGCTCATGTAGGTGATTCCAGCAGCTCCCTTTCGTGGCTGTCTTCTCTTCCTTGGCTACGTGGGTGGATACATGGGTGAGCTATGTGGGTGAGGCCACCTATATGGGTGAAGCACATGGTCACACAGATTTTCGGTTTGCTGTTTTTAGTCATTTTTCTTCAACTTTGGCCTTCTCGTCCCTTTTCCTCAAGTATTTGAAGCTATTCCACTTCTTAAGCCTTCCAAAAACTCCCAAAACCTGAAATTATATCAGTCAAATCATTATTAGTCCCTTAATCTCGCAATAGTACATGAATAAAGTACCATAAAATTGACACGAATAACAACTTATCAATTTTGAAATTTAAACTTCTAAAAGTTAACCGTGACTCGGGACATAAAAGCTTTAAATTTTTTGACTAAAATTTTCATTTGTGGAAATTACGTTAAAAGTACTGTAAATCGCAATAATTATTAATTTAAAATATTTGAAAAGCAGATAATGAAATTTCGTCAAAGAAAAACTTGGTTGACTCTCGAAACTCCAGCCATGCCACATGAATTGGGATGGAGGGAGTATTTCTTTATGAGCCTTCTATATTTGTTGAAACAAGTGAGAATTCATTAGGATGTTAAGTGAGCCTCCAAAGTTTTATTTATCCCAAGACAAACGAAGCCTCCCAGTTTTAAGCTCCTCTGAGCATGATGTGCTTTTCTGAGACAATTTAACATTACAGGCCTCTCCCTTTACATCATCGACATATGACTAGGGCGACAGTACAGGTAAGCTCTTTCCTATTTTTCCACAACCTCACACTAGTGGTAAAAAGAAACATGTAATAAAGAGTACGAAGTTTTGTACTTAAACTGGAAACAGAGCCATATATTCGTATTATTTTTGTACATGACTTGAACTTGCCTCTGCAGTTACAGAAGGCTGCAAAGCTTCTGGATTCCGGGGCTGTCCGGGCAACACGATTTCTTTGGCGATATCCAACTGCTCGAGTTATCTTGCTTTTTTATCTGGTTAGAACAGACCATTTACTCTGAAAAAACCTTTTTGTCTGTTGAATGTTTGAAGTGAATTGCTGTAACGTTGTACCTTCTATTTAATGAGGTATATGGTTCTGTTGACAGGTATTTGTCCATTTGTTCTTGATGTATCTCTTGCATCGTCTTCAGGTATGCTTATTTGAACTTCCACCCAATTTGATAGTTGACTGTCTAGCTAATCAGGTTCCATGGCACATGATTTCAGTGGATGATATTGTGTTAATTGATGAAACTTAGCTGATTGAAGGTGTGATAAAAGAGTAAGGCCTTACGAGTACATGGAAGAAAGCGTTCTTAAAAGACTTAGAATCTCTCAAAATCCATAGATATAGCAAATAATAGAACTTAATACAGCAAAGAAGTTCATATATGTGATACCAGCTAGTTGGAATTTAGGCTTAGTTGTGTCGGAATTGCATCACTTCTGGTGTTTTTTAGGAGTGTGATTAGTTTTTCCAGAGAATTTTTTGTCACTAAAACGTTCAGGGTACCTCTCTTTTTGAGAACCCAGTTTGTCTTAACAAATATAATTGGGTTTCGAAACCAGATAGGCCCAAATGAAACGAAATGGATATTAAGTTTTCATATAGTTGATCCCGGAGTTGTTTGGGATTGAGGTATGTTTGTTGGTATTGTATGGCAATGACACGTCTCTTAATCCACTTCTCTAACCATTTATGTGGTCATAACAATGAGAGAGTGTGCACCTTTGTTTTCCATTTGTAGCATATGTATAAAAGGTATACGTCAATACAGCTTTTCCCGCCCCATGCATTTTAGACTGCATTTTATAACTATAAAGAAAATATCTTTATCTGTGAAAGATGTTTCTGTGTTCTCATATATGCACGAGCGCGTGCACGTCCGCATGCCCAGTTAATGTTCTACTGATTCTTAGAATTCATGGAGTCAATCTATTAACGATATATAAATATCTCAGCAGAGAGGCACTTGCTCTAGTATTTCTCCAAGTATTAGTGTAAAAAAAACATTGAAACAAATAATGATCTAATTATGTTATATTTTATCAATTCTGTGACATTGCAGGAACAAGCTGATACATTTGCCTCCAAAGAAGTTGCTATATCAATGGGGCTCGGCAACCAAACGTTACCATGAGCCATCCTGCCAGAGGACCATTCAGGTTTTCTCTGCTCTGTCAAGTTGCTCGATAAAATCAAATCTCATTTGAGCATCAGTAGTATCGCGGAATCACAAAAATGCATGAAACAGGGATATTGCATTTGGTTTGCTTTCAGCACAACTTGGAAGCTAGCGTGATTTGACTATAACTGCATTCAAGTGAGTCTATCAGAAAAATAGAAATTGAACATCAACAAAGTCTAGGCAGATTTCAACTGATTCTTCTCCAGTAATTGAGTGTCAGCATGTTACGACGAATCAGAAATTGGAAAAAAAACTGTTAAGTAGGAGCTGAAAATCGACGAGGAGAGCATCGAGTAAATACACACTCATTTTCTTTTGTTGGGGATGGGGAGATTTGGTAAACAACAAATGATACTTCATTGATTGGAATTGTCAATACATGAACTCTTGGTGTAAGCTATCAAATACATAATTTTAGAAATTTTCTTTTAACTTTGTAAGGAAGGGAAATGATTTCAATCATTGCTATTAATGTATATACCAAGTAATTTTGTGGAAGGGTGTTTTTACCTCTTTGATTATTAGAAAAAATCTGGAAACAGTTGCTTTATGTTTTTAAACATAGGGGTTAGGCTGCGTACATCTGACCCCCCTCACCCCGCAATGAGCGAGAGCCTTTTGAGGCACTGGGTATGTTATTGATGTTGTGATTATTAGAAAAAATGTGGTTGTGATTTATATAGGATTCTCATTAGATGAATTCTACTGCAGAAGTCAACAATAAAGTCAGAGCTCTTCAACAACAACATATCCCCCTCCACCACAGGTGAGGTTCGTATATGTAAATTTTATCTTTTATCTTTTTATAGTTAGAAAGAGATTGTTTTCGAACGACTCTTCCACAGTCTTAGATAATGCTATGACAACAAAATGAGAGCTTTTCGAGGAAGTAAATAATCTCTTCATTTAAAAGTGTATTAACCAGCTAATTATTTTTCTAAATTAAAAAAATAATAAAATTTGTAATTTTCTCACATCTTTTAATATTTGGTTTGACTATTTTTATCTTAATTAAATATTATCATATAAATTCAGACGGATAATAATAGTAACACATATCTCAGTTGTGATGAGATAGTACTAGTAGCTCAGTGTGGCACCTTCAGAAGTCCAAAATAATATGGGATCTTTCACTGTAATCTTGAAGGGTCACATCAATCACATCATGAAATTGAAACTTTTTTTTTCGTGGTGGTGGCGGTGACGGTGGATTCGTTTTCAAATTTTTTCTTTTTCTTTTTATTATTTTTGGAATATTATTTTCACCTTTTTTTCTAAAAAAAAAAAGTAGATTTTTTTGACTTTTATCTATCAAAAGCTTCCGTTGTAAGATTCTCTACTTATTTTTTAAATAATATTAAATAATTATAAGATAAATATGTAATAAATATTATTAATCTTGATATATTTTAAGTGATAATGATCAAATAATTCTTAAAAAAATAAATTATAATATATTATCTTATTTTTTTAGGGACTAATCTAATGTAAAAGGTCCATTGAGATGTTTTTAATTAAATTATTTTTTATCATCATCACTGATTTTTACTCAAAATATTTATATAATATATAAAATATGATTGATACCTAAAATAACAAAGTTATAATTGAGGAATATGAATTAAAAACTAAAAGTTATAATTATAGTAGAGTAAAAAAACAATCTAAATCATTTTTCAAAAATCTTACTTTGAAACAGATACATCTAATAAATTTAAGTTTGCTTATTGCATAGATTTATTTTTGAGAAATGATGTTTCTTAATAAAGATAAATTACAATATATTTTTCATTCACTTAATATAAAATTTTCGATTAAGAAAGAATATGAATCTTTCCACTATAATTTTTAGTATTAATTTTGATATATTTCTCAATTCTTAATTGATAATTATTATTTAAATCAACACAAATTATATTAAGATGTTTAAGATCCATTAACTCTTAACCAAAATTTTAAGGTTAAAGTTGTCAAAAGTAAATTTCTCTTAAATAAAACACAACTTTAAAAAATAAACTCTTCAATATACTACTTTAATTTTAACACATCAATTAAAGAAAATTTTTATTATGGTTGAGGCACAATCAAGCATCCATTCATTTTTTGACACTTGGGTTCTCTTTTAATTTAAAGATATAAAAAGTTTTTTAAAAAATAAAAATATCCTCAAGCGATTTTTTTCCTTACCCCATTAATTAAAAAGATATAAATAAAGAATCATGGGTTCCACTTATTTATTATTCATATATGGAATGAATAAAAAGTTGTCAAATAAATAAATATATATAAAATAAAAAAAGATTATTGGTATGAATGAATGATTCGAACGGTGCTACTCTATTAATTAATTAATAAATAAAAATATAAAAGTAAATGAGTATTGGACATTGTAAAGGTATTGTTCTATTAATGAATTGATAAATAAAAAGATAAGGTAAATGAGATTATTGGTCCACTGCAACTGTGCTCCATTAATTAATTAATTAATAAAAAGACAAAGTAAATGAATTATTAATCTAAAATTTGATCTTTACACTCAATAAAATGATTAGCAGATGAATCAAATTTGTCTCTATTTTTTTCTCTACCTTCTAATTCACTTTGATATTTAATGATCTCGACTATTGATTGATACAAATACTTTCTAGCAATTTCTTTCGAATTTGCATCATTTGCGGCTAAGGTCATAATAGTAAATGAATCTTTCATCAACCTATTCAAACGAATTGCCATAGACGATTTTGTTGTTTCCTTTCTTTTGGTATACTCCTCAAATCTATTTTCATTTCAAAATGTACTTCTCAGGTATATAAAAAAAATTCAAGTCGAAGAACAAAACTCTTAGTGCGTGACAGCATAATCAATCTATCAATTCACACATATGACAACTACAAACAGCTGAATTGTCAACTGAATTTAACTGGACAATTTTAGTTTGTCTACTTTCACTATTTAAAGTTGTATATTTTGCAAGATTTTTATTAATTTCAACATTAACCACTCTTTTGATTGTCCCTTGTAGGAATTCATGTTGAAATCTTGTGTAAATTCTTTTTGTGTACACTCTAGTAGCATGCTTTAGTATTTCACAATCTTCAATGAATATTTTAGGATCCCTTCGAGATTTATACTTTTCAGTTGCTTCAATATCACACATTTTAGTTGTTCGCTACTCGTAATGCTTTACAAACTCAGTAATACTCATTGTCTTGCATGATATTTCACTGAAGACTCTATTTATGCTCTCACTTCTTTGCGTTGATTTGATATCTGCTGAGAAAGTAGACCGACTATATATAGGACATCATTTTTCCTCAAGTCATACAGTTTTTGAAGCCAATTATTACCCCTACAATCCCAATCATTTATCATCTTTTTTCATACCAACTCAAATTTTGCTTCTGAATTGCACTTTCAGAAAAGAGTATCAAAATAAGATCAAATCTTCATTTAAAATAAAATTATGGTATATTCTTTGAGCATTTCTGTCAATATGTCATTCACATAATCGATAACATGTTCCAAGAAAAAAATTTTTAATGGCAAAAGCTATTGTAGGGACTTGATCAGTAAAGATTATTTTTGATATTTTTTCTCCTATTACCTTCAAAAATATTTGAATCAGTCAAACAAAAGAACCACTAGTTTCATTGCAGAAGAATGCACATAAAAAAAGTATTTTTTAAGTGATTGTTCACATCAACAAATAGAGCATAAATCATATCATATCTATTTATACAATATGTAGTGTCAAAAATCATCACATCTCCAAAATATTCATAATGTAATCTAGATATACTATCTTTCCAAAAAATATTACAGAATCTGCCATCTTCATCCACTTGAAAAGAATAAAAGAAGCTAAAGTCCTCTACTTGCAATTGGAGAAAATAATTTATCAAAGTTTGAGCATCTCCAGTATTAATCATATTCTTCTTATATGCTTTCACAAATTTATGAACATCTTATTCAATAAATCCTGTATTTTTTATTTCATCTACTTTGTTATGAAGATATCAAACAATCTTTTTATACGAATACGAGTATCTACCATAGATCCAAGAATATTTTAAATAGCACTCGTAAGCTTGCGGACAGATTATATGAAATGTTTCAGATTATCTTCTACCATTGGATGATTATGCACATCATTGAATTCACATACTTAAATTGAGCAGGACCAAAACTGAATACCTAGAATGCAATTTTAGCGTGGAAAGGGAGGAAGAGATCTCTGAGGTGCGGCTTGACACTCAACCTATCCCTCAGAGGGATAAGTTTAAATATCTGGGGTCCATCATTCAGAGCAGTGACGATATCGATGATGATGTCACACATTGCATTGGAGCAGCTTGGTCTAAATGGAGATTGACCTCCGGAGTATTGTGTGACAAAAAAATACCACATAAACTTAAAGATAAGTTTTATAAAGTGGTGGTTAGACCGCACTGTTGTATGGGGTGGAGTGTTGACCAATCAAAACTGTACATGCCCAGAAGATACACGCCGCAGAGATGCGGATGTTGAGATGGATGTGCGGACATTCCAAGAGTGACAAGGTTAGGAACG
>JAABOM020000012.1:2131414-2146173 GCA_011800125.2 Solanum clarkiae
ACCATAATAATTAATTAAAGTCGCATAATTTTTATCCAACTAAAGTAATTGAAGTTTACCTACTATAAGAGCTTTGCGCAACACGAAAGTAGTGACTATAGTGTGATAGTTTGTAAAGATTGTATGACACAGGTCGGAATTCGAGAGTCAAACAAAAAAAAAAATTATCCCAATTTACGATTTGTTTGTATGACTTTTAAATTGCTGATTCTTGTGACCTGTAGTACATTTTTTGTAGTTTCTAAATATGTACGTTATTTTTCAAAAACCTTAAAGATTGTATGTCTGAATTCACAGTCAAGATGAAAAAGTTTTTGACTCGAGAAATTTGAACTACGATATATAAATTGGACAGAGGGAGTTCGTAATGTATTGTTATAGTTGGTGAAATTCAGTTTGTTAAATGTGGGAGAGAGTTGTTATTTTTTGGGATTTTGTTGTTATAACGGGTAAAGTTCAGAGGCGATACGTGAAATTGACGATGCAATGGAAGCCACAGTTCTCATTCTTCTTCTGTTTTCTTTTCGATACAATGGAAGCCACAGTTCTCATTCTTCTTCTGTTTTCTTTTCGATACGTGGATTGTATTTGCAGGAGAGAAACGAAAGGTTGTTTTACAAGCTTCTTATCGATAATGTAGAAGAGTTGCTTCCGATTGTCTATACTCCGACGGTTGGTGAGGCTTGCCAAAAATATGGAAGCATTTTTAAGCGTCCGCAGGGTTTATACATCAGTTTGAAAGAAAAGTATGGTACTTTTTACGAGTTAAAAGCGTATATACTGCTTCGTTGTGAATGTAATAATATCAACTATGTGTTTGTAGGGGAAGGATCCTTGAGGTATTGAAAAACTGGCCGGAAAGGAAAATACAAGTTATTGTTGTTACTGATGGTGAAAGAATTCTCGGACTTGGAGATCTCGGCTGCCAGGTAATCACTCGACACACATTATATTAGTTTGTAGCCGAGGATCTATCATAAACAATCACTCTATCCGACAAAGGTAGGTATAGTACGTACTGCTCTCCCTAGACCTCACTTGTGGGGTTACACTAAGTTTGTCGTTGATGTTGTATTATCTGTGTGGTAGCTAGGTGTATAGACGGAGGTTCACTTGAATGGAGTTAAGTCTCGGTGAAACGGTTAAGTTGTCTTTGTGTGACCTATAGGTCACAGGTTTGAATGGTGGAATTAATGGCTAATGCTTTGTAAAAATAGATTGTCTACATTACACCCTCTAGGTTTGTAGTCTTTTATGGACTCCCTCGACGTAAGAGAATTTTGTAGCATAGTGTAAAAATTGCTCAAAATTTGAGTTAAGTCGCGACATTCTTGCATTATTTTGAATCCCCTAGTTAGATTCTTTGGCCCCAAAAACAGATTTGCTTTTCTTGTTCGACTTCGTAATGTGTTGAACGTGTGATCCTGGTATGAATTTTCATTAATTGTCGCAGGGGATGGGTATACCAGTAGGGAAATTGGCTTTGTATACTGCTCTCGGAGGAGTCAGACCTTCAGCGGTACCAAAACTTGTTAACACTTGTGCACTGTTATAATTTTGTGACCACGAACATCTTATCGTTTTGCTCGTTTGTGTAGTGTTTGCCTATAACCATTGATGTGGGAACAAATAATGAGCAACTATTGAAAGATGATTTCTACATTGGGCTCAGACAAAAGAGAGCTACTGGCAAGGTCAATTTTATCGTACCTTTACCACGTAGAAATATAAGATGAGATTCGCAGAATGTTCTTGAGTTGTCTTGCTTCGTTTTGATCCTTGTAGGAATACTTCGACTTTCTTGATGAATTCATGAAGGCTGTGAAGCAAAACTACGGTGAAAAAGTTCTTGTACAGGTTAGTAATATGAAACTTGTTAAGGACCAAATCGTCTTTCATGTAACGTCAAAGTCTAATATATGTAACGTCATCTGCAGTATGAAGATTTTGCAAATCACAACGCGTTTGAGCTGTTGGCGAAATATGGTACCACACATTTGGTATTCAATGATGATATACAAGTATGGCAAATTTCTATTTGGCCTTCTATCACCAGACGTTTGCGTACGTTTTGTTTTTTTCTTAAAGAAGTCACGTTAATGCTGCAGGGGACAGCTGCTGTGGTACTTGCTGGGCTTGTTGCATCGCTTAAACTGCTCGGAGGGTCCTTACCTGATCATACGTTCTTGTTCTTCGGTGCTGGAGAAGTAAGGCTAGAACTTTCATTGTAAAGACACAAGTTGTCAATTGTTCTGTAGACGAGTTATTGACATCTCGTAGAAAAGGATCAAATGGTAGCAATGAATAACTTAGGGAAAGAATACGATAATTTGATGACATCTCAACTTTTTAACGGAACGATCTTAAAGTTATTACATTGTGCTTCATGTCGATCTCTTCGTGATCACAGGCTGGAACTGGTATAGCAGAACTCATAGCACTTGCTATTTCAAAGAAGGTAGGAGATTTTGGTTATCAAAATCGCGTAATCCTGTTTAGTATGGTTCATTTGATAACTTGTATTTGTGATTATCTGTAGACAAACGCCCCTGTGGAGGAAGCGCGTAAAAATATCTGGCTCGTGGACTCACAGGTAGAAAAATATACCAATCTCATAAGCTAGTATTCGTCTTAAATCTCTAAGTTTCACAATGTTTTCGATTGGTTCCTCTGTTTACAAAGTCCATATAATTGATTACGTACAGGGTCTAATTGTAGACGCTCGAAAGGAATCACTTCAAGCTCACAAGAAACCTTGGGCACATGAACACGAACCTGTCAACAATCTCCTCGACACTGTTAAGGTTTGATCGATGAGCTCCCTAGTATATCGAGGATTACCACTTTGAAAGTCGATTTATTGTATTATCAAGTACTGTCACAACTTATCAGGCCATTAAGCCAACTGCATTAATCGGAACGTCTGGAGTTGGAAGAACATTCACTAAGGAAGTCATCGAGGCTATGGCCTCCATAAACAAGGTTGTTTCATTTCCGCGAAATTCCATGTCCTCTCTCCCCTACCAATTTTTTTCTTGAGCTGACGGACTAATATATGATTTGCAGAGACCCCTTATTATGGCGCTCTCAAATCCAACAGAACAATCCGAATGCACTGCTGAAGAAGCTTACACTTGGAGTGAGGTACGGTAACTAAGCTTACACTTAGTCGTTTACACTTATTCATACAGAATACACACATACGTATTGAAAAATCACCGAAAGTTTAACACCATAAATTCGAAAGTACAATGAATTAAATGCTAATAAGAATCGAATCCATCACGTGTATATCCTGGATTCTCCCCTGCTCGAGAAACAACGATCACTACGCACATTAAAGTTGTGTTTGGTTAAATCTTGTTCTCAATTTTCACTACGATGATCGATTTCTTATTGCAGGGTCGAGCTATCTTTGCAAGCGGAAGTCCATTCCCTCCTATGGAATACAATGGCAAACTCCACATTCCTAGCCAGGTTTTCCGAATGCATATGGCTTTAATTCCTTTTCGTAAAGTACCACCACCATCAACATCAACATCAACGTACACGATTATGGTTGACCTTTCCTGCAAATATCACAGGCAAACAACTGTTACATATTCCCCGGATTTGGTTTTGGCTTAGTCATGGCTGGCGCTATCCGTGTGCACAACAACATGCTTTTAGCAGCTTGTAAGTACACACTCATCATTTCAATTTGTTTGTCTTTACTTTCCTTTTTCGTTCGTGTAAAAAAGAACGTCTCCTTTTTTATTTGGTAACTCTTTAATTTCAACTTTCCACTAACAGCGGAAGCGTTAGCCAGTCAAGTAACCGAGGAGCACTATGTCGAGGGGATGATTTACCCTCCTTTTGGTAATATTAGAAAAATCTCAGCTCATATTGCTGCTAATGTTGCTGCTAAAGCATATGAACTCGGTGAGCCCATTTCTTCGCGTCATAATTGGATTTGAGTTATATATACTGATAGTAACACTTAAAAAATTTACACCCTCGATATAAATTATTTATAATTATCTTTTAATTGATCTGATACGCATAGGTGTTGCAACATGTCTGCCCCAGCCTGCAGATTTGATGAAGTATGCTGAGAGTTGCATGTATACTCCGACTTATCGAAGTTATCGCTGATAAATAACTCACATGTAAGTTTACTTATAGGTAAAATGATGCTGTTTTTGTAAATAAAATTTGTAGTCCATGTAAAAGGAAGTGATGTGTGTGTACTATAGTTTGAATAAAATGGTTCTTGATGGTAACTTTTTATTTGATATCTTTAAGATTTTAAGAATCAAATAATATTATTTGGTATATTTTTGGTAAATAATACTACAAGATTTGAACTTTGGTTATTGATATAAAATCACTTTCAACTCCATGAAAATATGGAATTATATATGGATTTTCTAGGGAGGGAGGTATGTAGTTGCGATGTTGTGATAATAGTCTTTTGTCTAATGAAAGTATAAAATGATTATAATGTCTTAGGTTTAAGTGCCAGCAAAAATAAAGAAATATTTTGATAAATAGAGTTATCTGGTAACTGTTGCTGGTGGAAAGTATCAGCAGAAACAAAGAAATATCTTGGTAAACAGAGTTACTTGGTACATGTTAGTGGGAGATGACAGGTATCTTGTGAAATTAGTTGAGGTGTACGAAAGTTATTTAGACTCCACCATCATAGTAAAAAGAAATATAAAATGAGGGATATCGTCTCGGAGGACATTTGGTAGGATTTTATGAGGTAAGAAGCAGGACTAAGCAATTTCGACAGTTTTCTGTGCATATTAGCACATGGAATCTGATGTTATTGAGGGCTTCGACGCAAATGGATTCACGACACTGGAGAGCACCCGATTAGATTTTGTGGGTAAAGGAACAAGAAACAGGTGATTTAGGCAGTTTTTCATGAGTGTAAGTCTATGTAATCTGGCGCTGTCGATGGCTCAAGCATAACTTTCTCGAAAAATCATATAAGCGACTTAATAACGAGCACGCCAAGAGCTCAAGTAGCCTACATTTTTAATATAGTACAGATTATCAAAGGATAGAAGTAGAAATGATATTTTTATTATTGACTAAAATAGAAATTTAAAAAATGATAACATGGATTGTAATTAGAAAAAAGACAATCGTTAAAATTGTCATTCAAATTTATTTTATCGTAAACTTTTTATAATATTGTGTATTGCCTCAACTTTAAGAATTTGTGAGACAACAAAACTAATAGGATAGGAAAATTGTGACTCCTATACGTAGTAGGTGAACCAACGAGGAAGATTCAAATTAAATTAAATTATGTGTAATTCTAATTGGGCTATCTTTTTCTTTCCCTTCACTCTCATGCGAGCATTCTTTTACTTCTATGATAAATTTATCGATTCCGTTTCAATATTTTTAACGTAAAAAGTATAATAATTTACTTATCTTTCAAAAAATCTTATTCCCTTGGTCCCATTTTATGTGACACATTTTCCTTTTTAGTCCTCTAAAAAAGAATATCACTTTACTCTAATTGAAAATAATTTGGCTTTAAAATTCTCCCCTTACCCTTAATGAAATGAATTTCAACCCCATAAATTTCTACCACAAGCTTCAAAAGTCTTACTTTTTTTTCTTAAACATCATCTCAAGTCAAAGGATGTCATATAAAATGAGACGGAGGGAATATTTCATTTCGATTTATGTGAATTCATTTGATTGGGTCCGAAAGAAAAAATGAGTACTTTCAAAATTTCACGTCATAATTTTTTTGTGGCTATAAAAACATCTTCATGAGAGTAAAACGAAAATTGAAGTTAAACTATTCTAAATCTAAAAAATGGTCATTCTTTTTGATCGAATTAGAAAAGAATTAGGTTTACATAAATTGATGAGACCGACAGAAATATACACATAAGCCCATTATTCCAAATACAAATTGAATATAATGTTAAAAGAACCTTAAAAATCGAATCGATCAAATTTAAATTCTGAATCCACTTCACGTCAATCGACAAGAGACTTCGTAACGACAAAGAGGGCAAGAATTACGCATAGAGAGCCATTTGGTAAGGCAATTTGCATGAAAAACATGACCACAAGGCATTTTTTTGCCATGATCATCAACAACACATCTTTCAAAACCTTCCATGCATACTATACAAAGGCCAATTTCACAATCAACACTAGCCAATTCATCAACTTGAAAACTCTCGTGGTGATCATCGGAAGGCGTGAAACACCGCGGTGGTGGTGGTGGTGGCTCAGCCGTGTCAACGCCTGAAATGTCGACCACCGCCAACGCCAAATCGAGATCGAAATCTTTATCCATACAAAATGAAAATATGTAACTTATGTTGATTGATGCTATTCAATTGTTGAACATATATATATATAGAGGGAGAGAAATTAAAATATTTTTTAAAAAAAAGGGGGGTTGGACAACAACTTTAATGCATGTCTTTGGTTTTCTAGTTTTTTTATAATACAAGTACAAATTAAATACGTGAGCGCAATTAATTACTTAGAAAGAATCAGCATGCAGTTTTTGTTGAATAAGAAATAAGTTAATTATAATCTACATAAGGAAAGAAAAAGTCAACTGTTTATATATGAATAAACTTTGAGCTTAAGTTATATATACGTATCGTTCATATATAAAAGAGAGGTAACATTTTTGTTTTCTTGTTACATATTAATACTTAACGAGGCTTTTTAGTATTTTTTTAACATAATATTATAATAATAATAATATAATTATATTCAGTGAAATTTTATATGCGAGAGCTGATTTAAAACTATATAAATACATAATATTAAAGAGAATAATAAGATCACAAATATAACAATAATTTATTATTGGATTATTGGGGCAATATTTTTTGGCATAATAAGTCAATGGATTATTTGAAATTAGGTGAACATATTTAAGAACAATTTGGCAAGTGGTGATATAAATTGACTCAGTCGTCTAAGCTCTCCAATTGACAAACTCAATATACACTAAGTCGACATGTTTCATTGTCATATTTCCTTTTCATGTTTTATTTTGATTTGCTACATTCCATGTAACATGTCGAATCTGCTAGTGATATTGTTCGCTTTAAATCTAAACCCGCATAGATTCAAAACGCATCACTAGTAGGTAAGGTCTATTTACTTATATATTATCAATGTAGATTTCTATCTAAAGATGGGTTGTTATATATGCTCCCTATATGGACTCAGCGTCTTCGACCGAGGTCTGTCCCACCGTATAAGATTAGCCTAGACTCAACACTAAAATTTATCCTGCCTAAACTCAGTTGAATTCTGACCTACATTGATAAGGATGACACAAGAATGATTCTGATACCATTTGTAGCAATCCAACCTGCTAGTAATATTATCCGCTTTGTACCTAGACCTGCACCTTGTATACTTATATACGCAATATATCTCCCATGTTTTGTTAAATATGAAATTTCTATCTAAAGATGATTGTTACACTCCATACCTCCCCGAGGGAGAAGTAAGGTCTGCATACACTTTAACCCCAGCCTAATACCATAGTGTAGTTATGTTGGATACACTTTCCCCAGGTGAACATTCATTGAATTTACAAAAGTTCGTCTTGGTGAAAATTACAAGATTACAGTATTATAACTGAAAAAAAAATCTCTTCAAAAAACTGAGACTTGGAAGTCTTCATATGGGGCTCATTCAACGCATATCGACCTCTGCTACCTGTTATGAGTTTGATGATCATGTGTAGATATTGAAGTTTGTTCCTTCAAGAAGTTGTCCTGTCATTTGATCCACACAGATAATTGAAGACTTGCTTAACATTTCCTCTTGATGGGCGAGCATTCACAGCAAATTGACAGATGAATACCAATCGTCGTCTTAACTCCAACTTAGTGATTCGTGTCTCGTTGAAAAATTTCCCTTCATCAAAGAGTCCTAAAGGGAAATACTCGAAATTAGAATATCTATTTGAAACCTCAGGGAGAGCTACATTTTCCCCGTTATTGAGACGAAACCAGAAAAAATAGGGACCATTTATTAATCACATAGTGAGAGCTAAATTTTGTTGTAGTTACGACGGTCAAGATAACAGTTGCAAATAGAAATAAGATAACCACGCGTACCTTTGTCATCAAATAATGCCATCAAGATTGCTAAGCACACACAGATGCTAATATCTTCCCCTGAAAACGCAAACAAATAACTTTGTGAGCGATAATTTTGTCTTGTGCGACTACAGTCAAAAACAATTAAAGCAACATCACAATCAGTCGGCGTATTGAGAAGAACTCAGACAAATAGTTAGATAACATGCAAAACAAAACAGGTCTTCCATTAAAAGCATAACCAATCAAACTTTATTACTGCTATGTCTTAGGTCTATAGATTTGGCAAACTTCGTGACAATGGAGATAGAAGTAGATCTAACATGCCCCTATTGTTACCCAAGAAATTTGAGTTAGCAAATATATTGAGTTTTCACCTTCAGTTAGTAAAAGTCAAAAGGCACGTGGAAAACAAACTCGGCAACATAGTAAAGCCACCATACTTACCACTACTGCAGCAAACTAGGAGTCTCTTCCCTTTTCTCAAGTTGTTCTTGGCAAAATTCACCGCCGAAGGAAGATTTCTTAACAAAGAAAACCTGTCAAACTTCGAGCTCTGTATTGTTCACAACCCCAAACGCCCCAAAAAAACAAAGAAAAAAGAGAATAATTATTAGCCAACAATTAGGTAAATGGACAATGACATTTAAGAAAGTTATACACACCACAATAGACAGGTTTAGATGGGCTTCAGACTCCTTGAAACAAAGAGAATTACTCTCCAAATCACAGTTCAATATGCAATCAACGCCATATGCATCCTTAGCTGCACGGTAAATCTTCAATCAGAGTGGCCATTGCAAGAGGTTCATGACAAAAATAAACCAGCATTGGCACCAATAAAGATTAGCAAATGAATAAAAGAAACGAGAAAGGAATAACATGAATATGCAATGGATATGTGATCAAAAGATGCAATCTATTTCGAGAAAGCATAATTCTGTATTCCGTAGGCCCTTCGGAGAGAAATAAAACGGAGTTCTATGCCCTGAACAGTGGCATTATTTTACTCATGAATGAATATCCAGCAAATGTGGCGATTCTGCAGCATAAAGCATACGAAATTACCCTCTAAATCAAAAAAAAACTGCGCAGACGAAGGAGAACAAGAAAAAGAAACACAATGTAGTTATAGTGCTTGGACCTCAGAAGTTCAGGTATCAATTCACAATGAATATGCTCAAATTTCAAATAAGTAAGCATAGTACAGAGAAATGGTTGATCGCATCCCACGTAAACAGTACTGATGAAGCATTTATATCCCAAAGTGTAGCTTATGCTTCAGATTACCAAGTGGTTAACCAACCTCCACTTTCAATTTTAAACTCTGCTAAGTATTGGTTAGATTTTACTCTATAAAGGTGCATCGCCACCAAAAGAATTCCAGTTCATAAAATGACACAACAGAAACTCAGGCCACATGCAGAAATATAGCAAAGGGACAGCCACTGACAAATTCGATAAACTGCAAACTATATTGCTAGATGCAGAAGTAATATAAATTCATTAACAGAACAGATGAAGCATACCAAGCTGAGTTGTGCCAACTGCTAGATTCGTTTTCCCCAGCCAAGATATGGAACTTTCATCATACAACTTCTCATCTATGCTCATACATTGAGGCTCCAGGTCTAGTTGTTCTTGAGCAGGAAAATGCCCACTACTCGCAGAGGATTTTGAAGGCTTAATAGATATTTGAGGAGCATTTTCTCCCCTTCTTGCACGATATACCCGGTCTTTTTCAACAATATCAGCTACCTTCTTATTACACATATCAGGACCAGAGCTTATGAGATCATAAGCATGTTTCCAGAAAAGATTTGGTGACAGGCCCCTTGCCCAACTCTCCTCATCGTCTCCAGCTCCAGCTATGTACCTCCAACTAAATTCGGAGGTTGTTCTTTGCTGAAGATTGCTACTTTGGGAGGACGTAGAAACAAGTATTATTGGAGTGAAGTCCCAAGAATCACAATCAGGTACTTCATTTAACCAGATCACAGTTTTTTGTGAAATCCATAATGGGCGAAGCGGTTTTTTCAGGGACAATGCAATGGAGGCAATATCAGCTCCACTAACCTCCAGATCCTTGGTCCATCCGTCTAAACGCTCCTCAATAAGCGCTCTTTCAGTATTTGAGACCCACAAAGGGAGATGCAAGGAACAATCCCAGCTATATGAGTCCTCAGTAATAGTGTTATCACATTTGGTGGAATCATTTGACTCCTGTCCAAAACATTCACGGAATATAGCAATAAGCTCATGAACACATAAAGGCATTTGTATGTGTGTATGGATGTGCATATGCAGGGGCGTAATTACAACTTCCCTAAGTAACAAGCCTACATTCAATCGCCAACCTCCAAAAAAGACAGGTTCATGAGGCGAATAAATAGAAAAAATAATATGTTCTAAAGGTAATGACAAGTCCTAGAAACTAACTATTTTTTTGTAAGTAACTAACTATTTATTTATTCTTGTTCAAACTAAATGCTTCATATCCGTTGCGGAATTAATTATATATGTCTCTGCCTATCCATTGTGTTAAATAATCAAGTAAATCAGCCTAAGTTCAATAGTCATTTTTGTCCATAAAATAATGTTAGCTCACCTTTACGCATGCCAAAATTACATCAGTAGTATCTAATAATCCCTGCATCCCATTCTATGTGAAGATGTTTAACTAGGCAGCAGATACATCTATCCAGATTCTAACTAAAGATAATACACAAACATTCATATTTTCGTGACATCATTCACAAGTGAAAGGACACCATCAATATAACTTTACAATCAAGAGAAAGAAGAATCTTAAAAGAATTCTGCAACTTGAGCAATCAACGACAACTGAAATCTTTCTTTTGATACAGAAGAAGATATTAAACTATCTACATTCCTAGAGAAATAATCATACACCAAAAGAAAAAGTTGTTACTTACATTCTTTTTTGCACTACCAGTCAAACCAAATCTTGTTTTGTAATTCCAAATGGCACGATTCAATACACAGGTCCAAATAGGTATTGTCTTTGACATACTATCTGGAAACCTCTTCCCTTTCCTTGTTGAATCAACAATCATACACCCTCCCTTCTGTCCTAACCATCAACTAGCAATTAGCTTCCAACTTTATCATGTATATAAACTAGGATATCAACCTCCAACCATCAAAGTAAACCAAGATATTATATATACTTTATAACGCTGTGAAATACAAATATACAACCGTGATGTGGAACAAAATGGAACAAAGAGGAAAATCTTCCTTTTATTTATGTGGTCATTTACTTTTTTCGAGTCATATTTTCAATATTAAATAACTTTTTAATCATAATGTTCCCATATTTACCTTTGGGCATTTTAACAACGAGATGCTAAACTTACTTTCGGCACATTACACATCTGAGCTCATGTGTGGAAAAAGAATTCTCTATATTTATCACTCTTCCATGACCTGTCAAATACTGCAATATTTCGGAAAAAAAAAATGGAGGACTATGACTCCACTCCTTATCCAGTTAACTTTCAGAGTCCAATACACATCTCAGCTAGTATGTGGGAAAGAAACTTTTCTTTATATTTATCATTACTCCATGAACCATCACAATAACAACAACATACCCAGTGGAATCTCACAAGTGCGGTCCGGAGAGGATAAAATGCATGCAGACCTCACAACTACCTCACACTACAACAAAAATAGCTTTTAGCGGTAATATATATGCACATTAACAAAGAGTGCTAAAGCCTCTACTTAATTGCCATTGGATCCAATGTAGCTATCAGCTTTAAGAGTGCTAAAAATATAATTCACAAATAATTACCTCTACAAAAAATATTTAGCGTCAATTAAGCTGAAGATCATTTTGGCATAGTGTGACTCGGTAACTTAAACAATTAATTTTCAAACATGATACACGGATAATATAGAATCAAAAAAACAATAAGAAGGCTACCAGCTAGGAGAGCAACATGGAGGTTAAGGCGAGATGTATTGAACGACCAATTATTGGTATGTCCATCAGTTGACTTGAAATAGCAGGTAAATTGGAATTTCTGAGAGTACCAAAGTCCACAACGGAGATTCGCTAGCAACGGCAGCTCCGGCCATAGCTGAGAAATCTCGCCGACGAATATGGAATCCTCGTAAATTGATCGGAGAGCGTTGTAGAGAGTATTTTCACTTCGTTTTATGGTTCTCGAAGCTTTGTATATGTTCAAGTTTTCTGTATTCTCCATTGAAGAAAAGCACAGAGAGTTTGCAGATTGGGAAAATTTTGCTATTATTATAAAGGGAGAAGTACAAGTTGGGCTTCTATTTTGGGTCACTTGGGTCTCGAGGAATTTTCGCATATCGTGACTCAAAAATATTTTAAATATATTTTATAATTATATTTTAAGTAACTTCACTTTAGAATTATAATGTAGTAGTGTTTATATAATTCATCCAAATTTGTATATATTCATAGAATTTGATATTCAATTTGTAGTTTTTGTATGGTGTTTGTATATTTCGATATACAATTCGTGCACGATCTGTATAATTTGTTATACAATTTAAAGTGTCTATATATTTCGGTATACAATTTTATTCGTGCACAATTTTTGTATAATCGCGCATAATGTTTGTATAAATCACACAAATTATATAAAACTCAAACTATAATTACAACTAGATATTTGCCGTGAGCTGTAATTAATTCAAACTATAGCTATGTTAGCTAACTAACTAGTATATGTTTGTTTATCTACGTAATTTTTTTTAATTTTTATTAATGGTGTCTAGCTTTTCCGCATTTCGGTGTTTATAATAGGAATACAAGATTTTAAGCTTTTAAGCGTTTTTCGTGTGTGTTATTCCACTAATTTTTCGAAAATTAGATGATCGACTTTGTAGGCCCCCAAACTTGTCTAGGTCAGGCCTTACACGACTAGTGTATAATTTTATTATTGGTGTCTCATTTTTTAAACATTTCAGTATCACGTAATAGAAATACAAGATTTTAAGTGTTTTTCATGTGTATTAGTTCACTGATTTTTTAAAAACTAGTTAACCGACTTCATTGGCCCCTAAACTTGACCAATGCATATTTTCATTAATAGTGTTTCGCGATTTAGTATTTTGATTCACGGAATATAAAATTTTAATCAATTTTTTGTGTTACTCAGAAACTTATTAACTAATTATAGACCTCAAGCAACTTGAAAAACAATGTCACCATGTCTTACAATAACTTACTTTTTTCTTCTCCATACAACAAACAACAATAATACACTTCGTGTAATTTTACAAACAAAAATAGATTATTTCCGATAAATCATTTTTCTCCATAAATTTTAATTATTTTTTATTTTTTGCAGCATTGAGTGCACCAGAGGAGACAGAAGAAGCAGGATTAAGTGCCTTCCTAATTTTGAATACATTCCAAGCAGTTCCTGCAAAGTGCCCTACTGTTGCTAGTGCATCTTCTGTTGCCTCCCCTGCATTCTCTCCATACCTATTCGAAAATTAAATCGAATCAAATCAAATATTTTTTTATTTTATGCTACGATATAAAAAAGAAAATTCTGTTTTGATCGAATGCGATCTGAATCGTAATTCAAATTCAAATTGATTTAATGAGACGGTTTTGAATTTCTATCGTTTTCCCCTTCTAGTGGTCATTCATTCTTTCGATGACTCGGGGTCAAAAGAGTTAGTTGGCGGTTCAAACCTATTGTTAAAATATACAATAGGTTCAATACTAAGAACCTTAATGGTTGGACACGTAAAATTTAAATTATGGTTACATTTGGGATTTAAATGTGTGACCTAAATGCATGACCTAAAATAATTTAAAGATGTGACCTGAAGAATTTGTATTTATAATTTACGCAATATGATTTTCTAATCAAGGGGATACAGCTATACCAGGTGAATTAAGGACAATGACAGAAGCACGCCTCAAGCTATGAAAAATACTTACATGTATTCGTGATGAAGTGTTAACGTTCGTGATGATGAAGTATTTCCCATAAGATTTCCAACACTTTTAGCATATAAATGACACAACTAATTTCCAGTTCCTTCTATTTTATGTAATATCGTTTCTTTATTAATTTGTTTCAAAACTATTGACACATTTCAAACTAATTTAATTTTAAGCTTCTCATTTCACTTTTATACGATACATTTTCAATAAACTAGTTCCAAAAATCTTTCTTAATTTCTTAAATTTCGTGTTCAGTCAAATACGATCATATAAAATGAATCGGAGGAAATATTACCTGTCAGTAACCATCCTAGTAACAGCACCAGAAGTTGCAGACAATGTTTGTTTTTCAGCAGCTTCAGCAGCATCTAGAATCTTATCTGCAATTTTAAGAAGAAATTAATCATAAACAATCTTGAAATAGAAAAATAAAGAATAAAAAAATTATTTGCATGTTCAAACATAACTTCAACTTCAAACACTATTTCTAAAAAAAAAATCAATCATATTCATGTCCAAACGCCTATTAATGGTCCCTTTGGACATGAATTATATATTTTTTCGTTATACGTATGATTTATTTTGTTGGTTACTTTCTCTGTCCAACAATAGTTTTCATTGTTGATTTGATACAAGAATTAAGAAGTAGTAATAATAAGAGTAATTTTATAAAATTACCCTTATTAAATATAAGT
>JAABOM020000012.1:2176604-2190687 GCA_011800125.2 Solanum clarkiae
ACCCATGATGAGCGTTGAAAGTTGCATTGACTAACTGCTACTTCACAATTGAAAGAAGCACAGACAGTTTAAAGAGCAATTTTGCTTTATTCCATCGTACCCCTAAGCCAAAAAATAGTGAATCTTTGACTTGTAAATACAAAAATATATTATATTTTTTGAAAACTGACTAAAACGAAAAGTAAGTCATACAAAATAGTATAGAAGGAGTAAGTATTATTATAATAATTATTATTATCGTTAAATAATTTAATAATATAAAAATACATATATTTTTTTTACTTATTCTGTTAAGTTCGTCACATTGAACTTATCAAGTACGATTTATATTTCTTATATAATTTATCCAATATCGGAAAGATGATAATGGCTGTGAATTTCCGTGAAAGTTCCAAAATGAATAAAAAAAATAATTAAAATCTTAAATGACTAATAAAATGACTCCAAAGATCCTTTTATTGAAAAAATCCATTTGCTACTAATTATAGCAAATTCAAACTTTTCTTTTACTTAATTTAAGGGGAAAAAAGGAATTACCACCATCTACAATGGTTGCTAATTATAATTATCATTTTGCTAATTTCATATGTATTAAACAAGAAAAAACGAAAGTAAATGCAATTAGAATTTGAAATTTATAAGCTTAACCTTGCCATTAAATATTTAGCTCATTATTGAAATTGTAATTAATTAATCATTAATTTAAATTTAAAAAATTAAATTAAAAAATTATTAAATTTATCAAAATTCATACTCAATATTGCCTCCATTTTAACCAAGGGAAGAAATGGTCCTAATTGAGAAAAGTATTTAATCTTTGAACTTAAACATTTTGCCACTTTTAAGACGCAATTGTCTTGCTTCCCTTCTAGAATAAATAAATAAATAAATAAATAAATAAATAAATAAGACTTTAAGTTATATATATATGACAGGATATTTCTTTATATACAACTTATTAAATTTATTAATACAACAAATAATAGTTCATGTTTATTGATAGGCTAAGCCAAAATGTATATTAGTCCAATGGAGCATGTTAGGCTAGAAAATATTTTTCAATTTTTTGAAAAAAAAAATTGTTGGTAATTGTTCAAAGTTGAGTAGATGAATAATAATTATATAATAGTAATAATTAAAGACGATGGTAAAAATAGATTAAGCCTAAATAAATAATAGTTACGATATATTATATACAAAACGTGCTTTTTAACTTCATATTGGTTGATATCTATGAGCTCAAACTTTGGCTGCTTGTATAAAATTGATAAATACATATCTCACGTGTACATAAATGTCAACTGAATTGTATTTCGTGATATGTCATATAGGATCTTTACAGAATATATATATATATATATATATATATATATATATATAAAAGGATGAGATGGAGAGAATTTGGGGGTCATTTGCACTTTTGTTCCTATTTTGTGCTGGTTTTTAAATTTTGCTTCTCAAGATAAATGTATTTAAGAAAAAGTTACGTCCTAATATTTCACAAGTTATATTTTGTTTGTGTTTTTAAAGAACTTGTACTCCGCTAAACATAAATTCAAATATAAATAAAAAATTAAAGTCAAATTTATTCAAAAAGTAAATCATCCAATTAAATATAGATACATTTGTCTAATCTAATTGTAAGGAAGGAATCATTTTAAGAATCATTCTAGAAAAGATAGCTTAATGGGTTATGAATAAATGTTTCCTTTAACAACCATTATATGCCACTAGATGGGCCATGGCTTAAATATTTTACTTAAAAAATTATTTAATGATGAAGGGCATGATAAAATGATAAAAATTCTTTCCTTTAAATAAAATTTGTGTAAATTTTTTATAATATTACTTTCAATAATATAAATTCAAATAAATCAGATTAGTAAATTTCAAATATCATTATCATATGCCACAAATTTAATTTCAATGAAGGTGGAGCCATGACTTACATCTTTCACTAACTTATTTTGATTTGTCCAATTTTAATCCAATCCATCAATCGACATTGTCAATCAGCTATTACAGAAAGACACGATGAAATAGTAAAAATTCCTTTGAGATGAAATAGAAAGAACATGAAGCGCTATAGGTTTATGAAGAAGTAAGCTTATCCTCCCTCCTTAAACAACAACAACTGCTAGTTTCCCCATCTCTTCTTAACTTCCCTCAATCTTCGATCTGAGTTGTATGAGGTAAAAACTCGACCCACGTATGATTTAAAGTCTGAGTCCATCTTAACTATCAAAGTCTCTTGTAAAACCTTCATAGTATACTCTTTTATGACACAAATTCGAACTAATCAGATCAATAGATTTTGAGCAACAAATACTTGAGGAATTAGTTTCTTTTATTTTTTTGTGATTTCCAACTCGGTGTTCAGTGCTCACATTATAACTCAATTATATCCGAATTTGTGCCGCACAGAGCCTCATTTGGGGTGAAACACTTCAAATTTTTTTCATTCTCAGAATTCAAAACCCAAAATCTCTAATCAAAGGAGGAGCAACTCTGTCCTACCCTCTGCACCAGATCCTTTAGTGGTCCTTAATGAGTTAGTTAAAACAAAGAAAAAGTTAAGTCAACCAAACTTATAAAAGAGAGAGCAGGAAAAAAGCAGCACATTGTTTTGAAAATTAGTTTTAAAAAAGTCTATAAATCAAAGTTGACCAGTATGAGTTTTCACATTTAATCTCACTACACCACAAATACACCTCCTTCTTCAATTCTTCATGGAAACTTAAAAAACATCACAAAAAAATGTCCAAATTTCTTTTTTCCATTTTCAGTTTCCTTTTTTTCATGTTACCCCATGGAAATTCCCAACAAAATCCAGATCAAGAAAAGGCCATTTTGCTCAAACTCCAACAGTACTGGTCTACTTCATCTAATGTCACAAAATGGAACTCTTCATCAAATCATTGTTCTTGGGAAGGAATAATTTGTAGCCAAAATTCAGTTTCCGGGATTCGAATCTCTTATGGAAACATCTCAAAACCAATCCCAGAATTCATTTGTGATCTTAAAAATCTCACCTTTCTTGATTTTAACCACAATTTCCTCCCTGGAAAGTTCCCTGATATTTACAACTGCTCAAATCTTGAATTCTTAGACCTTTCATATAACTACATGAGTGGTAGTCTCCCTGATGATATTAACCGTCTTTCGAGTAATCTAATGTACCTAAATTTAACTGCCAACAACTTCATTGGTGATATACCTAAAGGGATTGGTGGATTAACTCAGCTCAAAGAACTTGAGCTCGCGGGGAATGTGTTTAATGGCTCTTTCCCTGAGGAGATTGGTGAGTTGTTGAACCTTGAAGGACTTGTGTTGAGCTTAAACAATTTTGCTCCACAAGGTATACCTTCTAGATTTACAAAGATGAAGAATTTGAGAAGGTTTTGGATGACACAAGCAAATTTGATTGGAAATATCCCGGAGTATATTGCTAATATGACGAATCTTGAGGAGTTAGATTTGTCGATGAATGGATTGAGTGGTGGTATTCCTGATGGTTTGTTTCAGCTCAAGAATTTGAGTGTTGTGTATTTATACAATAACAAGTTGTCAGGGGAAATACCTCAGTTAATTTTGTCATTGAAATTAGAGACTGTCGATTTGTGTAACAACAGTTTGACAGGAAAAATACCTGAAGATTTCGGGAAGTTGACAAGAATGGCCACGTTGAGTTTGTTCTACAACCAATTATCAGGTGAAATACCATTGAGTATAGGCAAGTTACCATCATTGGTGACTCTCAAGTTGTTTGGTAACAGGTTAACTGGTGAACTTCCGCCTGATTTTGGTCGATTTTCGAAGCTTGAAGACTTCCAAGTTTCAGAAAATCAACTAATTGGCAAGTTACCTGAGGGCATTTGCAACAACAAGGCTTTGGTTAAGATGGTTGCTTTTGGCAACAATCTTACAGGTGAACTTCCAGGTTCACTTGGAAATTGTGACAGTTTGAAGCATCTTAGAGTCGAAAATAACAGACTTTCTGGTGAGATACCTGATGGATTATGGACAGCTGAGAAATTGTCAATGCTGTTGATGAAGGATAACTTGTTCACTGGCCATCTTCCACAGAGAGTGGCATCAAATTTGTCACAAATTGATATCAGCAATAACAGGTTTTCGGGCGAGTTACCGGCTGGTATGGGTACTTGGTACAGACTAGGTGAGTTCGGGGCTAGTAACAATCTCTTAAGTGGTAAAATCCCTCAAGAATTAACTCTTCTAGATTTAACCAAACTTTTTCTTGATGGTAATCATCTATCTGGGAACTTCCCATCGAATATATCGTCGTGGAAGTCTCTTGTCACTTTAAATTGTAGAAAAAATCAGCTTTCAGGTCCTATACCTTCTGCACTTGGTCTTTTACCAAACCTGATTGATTTGGACTTGTCAAGTAACCAATTCTCTGGTGCTATTCCAACTGAATTTGGTAACTTGAGGTTTACTTCACTTAACCTGTCATCCAATCGCCTATCGGGTGAAATCCCGTCTCAGTTAGAGAATGCAGCTTTCGATAGGAGCTTCCTGGATAATCCCGGGCTTTGTTCAAGTAATCCATCAGTACAAATCGCGTCTTGCAAGGGGAGGAATGATAAGTCGGACAAGTTTCCGGTTGGACTTGTTGCTGCTCTTGCTAGTGTAGCAGCAGTTACTTTCCTGGTGGCAGTTTTATATGGTCTGTTTGTGTTGAGAAGTCATAGAAAAAGAAAACAAGAATCAGTTTCAATATGGAAACAAACATCATTTCATAAATTAGACTTCACAGAATCAGACATTATATCCAAGCTGACCGAAAACAATGTAATTGGAAGTGGAGGATCAGGACAGGTCTACCTCGTTCCCTTGAGTCGATCAGGTGACTACGTTGCTGTCAAGAGGATTTGGAGCAACCAAAGGTTGGATCACAAGCATGAGAAGGAGTTTCTTGCTGAAGTTCAGATATTGGGCACTATTCGACACTCCAATATTGTAAAACTCCTCTGCTGTATCTTCAGTGAAGAGTCGAAACTTCTTGTCTACGAGTATATGGAGAATAGGAGCTTGGATATATGGCTTCACTCAAAGAATAGGTTGAACAATGCATCGCGTTCAACACCACAGCTGGTGTTGGAATGGCCGAAGAGGTTGCAAATTGCGATAGGAGCTGCTCGCGGTCTTTGCTACATGCATCATGACTGCTCACCGCCTATTATTCATCGCGATGTGAAGTCGAGTAACATCCTGTTGGATACTCAATTCAATGCAAAAATTGCAGATTTTGGCCTAGCCAGGATGTTGCTCAAGCCTGGAGATAACACAGTGACAGCAGTAGCTGGCTCTTTTGGGTACATTGCTCCAGGTATAAGACTTTCTTGTTATTATTTCCTAATTAGTTTTTATGTTTTCTTCATTATTATTTTTCCTTTTCTTTTGAATTGCTATACTCGAGCCGAGGGTCCTTCAGAAATAACCTCTCTACCTCCACAAGGTAGGAGTAACGTCTGCATACACTGTACCCTCCCCTGACACCACTTATAAAATTTCACTGAGTATGTTGCTCCAAGTATAAGACATTAGCTTATCTAGCATTGACGAGTTTAAAAGTTGGGTTGATCTCTTAATAACCTGTTTGGCCAAGCTTTTACGAGGCCAAAAGTGGTCATTTTGAAAAAGTAAGATTAGGCTAAGCTTTTAGGAGAAAATAAGTGTTTTTTTAGAGTAACCAAAAGTGTTTTTCAAAAACTAAAAAAGTTGTTTTTCCCAAAATATCTTTTCGAAACACACTTTTGAATAAATACACTTAGAACCCCCTTTTTAAAAGTTCCGTCAAACACTAATTGTTGTTCTGAAGTGTTTTTCAGATTGATTAGCCAAACACGAATTGCTTCTCACACCAAAAGTGCTTTTTTGAAGCTTGGCCGAACAGAACATGGACTAAATTTCCCATGTTTGAATTGACCCTATTTACTTTAGTACACCGATTCTCTCATAACTTATAGAATTTTGGTATTTCAGAGTATGCGCGAAAAACAAGAGTGACAGAGAAAATTGATGTGTATAGCTTTGGAGTCATCCTTTTGGAACTGGTTACTGGAAAAGAAGCCAATCTTGGAGATGAAGATTCATGTCTTGCAGACTGGGCATGGCACCACCTTCAAAAAGGAAAACCCATGGCTGATGCATTGGACGAGGACATCAGAGAAACGCGATACTTGGAAGAAATCTTCATTGTGTTTAAGCTTGGAATCTTTTGCACCAGCACATTTCCTTCATCAAGGCCAACAATGAAGGAAGTTCTGCAAGTCTTGATCCAATGTACCCACAGTTCACCTACTTCTGAAGAAAAGAAAAGAGAAACAGAACATGATGTTTTGCCACTCCTCAAGAATTCAAGGAGTGAGAGGATTGAAGAAAATGATGATGTTGGTTTGACATCACTTGTTTGATGGCAATACAATATGGTTTGGAGTGGTAAAGTTATTGTTGGAATAGCCTCTGACAGAAGTGCAGGGTAAGACTGTGCTGTGTACAATAGATTCTTGTGGTCCGAACATTCCGTGGACCTCATGCATAGCGAAAGCTTAGTGTATTAGACTGCTTTTTCAAGTTATTGTAAAACTAGCCTCTTGCAAAAGTGTGGGGTAAGGCTATGTACAATAAAATCCTGTGGTCCGGCCCTTCTATGGACCTTATGCATAGCGAAAGGTTAGTGTAGTTTTCAAGTTATTGTGGAAATAGCCTCTTGCAGAAATGCAGGGTAAGGATATGTACAACAGAATCTTGTAATTTGGCCCTTCTATGGACCTCATGCATAACGAAAGCTTAGTGTATCAGACTGCTTTTTCTTTATTATTTTTACAATATGATTACTAGAGTAAGAAATAGCAAAGAATTAAGACCAAAAGATAAATGTATCAGGTAGTGAAAACTAGCACTGTACATGTACTATAATGGATCCATAGTGTTTACTTTGCATTGTTTTGCTACATCAGTGCTATAACTTTTGGCAACAATACAACACCATATCTAAATTCCAAAGTATCCCACAAGTCGGCTCTAGAGAGGGTAGAACGTATGTAGATCTGACCGCTACCTCGTAGAAATAGAGAGGCTGCTTCTAACGGTAACTTTTCAACAAAAAAATTTTTAAAGAGTACACAAAAATGTGGCCACTAGAAGAACTTTATTTGTATCCTAGCTTTTTTCTCTAGCTAGTGAGGAAAAAAAAAATTAAGTTTACACTTGGGATAAAGAAGATCCTTAAGAGGCACCAAGAGGGAAAAGGTCAGCATATTGGTGTTTAGCTGAAGATGTGCTCATTTTGGTAATGGTGGACATGGAAGCAAGAGATATTTCAATCGCCTCGGAGAAGAAAGTAATAAGAGGGGTCATTGTAAACATACAAACTCTTGACTAGGAACTTATGGTTGTGTCACTCTGACCATGATCAAGATTCCTCGAGACCGACGTATTGAGAATGAGATGCAGCCAAAAGTGCAGCTCCAATGCCTGAACCATCATTCGAAAGCTCAATGACTATGCTGTCCACAGCATCTCCCAGCAACTCCTTAATAGTTCCCTCCAAGCAATTTCTGAACTTGGTGTAACGCTCAAACAAAGCACCGTCCACAGCTATGACAGACCTCTGCTTCTCTCCGTTCTTCAAAGTGTCTCTACCCAATTTCTTGAGGATGCCCACAATTCCTGCTGCAGAAAGACGAGCTGCACGAGAGGTGATAATGTCGCATAGCTCCACAACTATTTTCCTCATTTTCAAGGTAGAATTAGGTACCTGTGACAAAGAAAAAAGGTGAGAAGTGCAAAGACTAATAAGTTTCACTTTAAAGTAAAATGTTTGATCTTAATACCTGTAAGATATCCTTTAGCTTACTGCCAACCACATTGAGATCGGCAGATTCGTCGTGATGCATAGCAGCCATGTCCGGAGTCCTGCATGAATGGCAATAAATAATCTTTCCACAATATTTAATTCAAAGCTTACATAAGCTGAATGAATGTATGCAAATCTAGTCCAACGAGAAGCATCGCTTACATCATAAGAGTTTAGTGCATTTACATAAACCTTAAGTTGCATTAAGGAAGAACTTGCATGGAGAAGAATAAGGTTACATTTGATGAATGCAAAATAAAGGCTACCGCACCGCCCACCCCCCCACCCGCCAAAAAAAAAAAGTTACTAACATTATAAATGTGTCGGTCAAAGCAATACACTACCTCAATATGAAGGGAATTTTCAGTTTTGGTGGGACATAATCACCAAAGAATGAAGCTTCTTCAGCCATTCTACACAAAACTCTGCGCAAAATTTCTCCAAGATACATCCCAGAAATCATCTTCTCATAAATCTGGGCAGTTTCCAAAAGTTCAACAACATCAGATGTAAGATGGAAAATGTAGAAAAGCAGGAGATTATTTTTGTTACCTGCTCCCCAGGGTTTAAACTCTCAACGTCGAGATTTTGATCATATTCTGTTACTGGAATATGTGACGAGCGGAAATTACCCCATTCCATGTTGATAACCTTCACGACCAGAAAAAATTACGTTTTAGTTACAAACATGTGATGCATCTAACTCGGAAAATATTTTTAAGAAATGAATTAGGCACATATCAAGTCACAAAGGTTGTTATGAAATGTCACAAGAATCTACCATCTCTCCCGATTTTGGCAACAGACCATGCCATTTGGGAATCGCATGTGCCCGCTCAACATATGCTGCATTGGTTCCAGTACCCAATATTACTGCTGCAATGACATCAGGATTATTGTACCGACCTCCTGCTAACGTTCCAACAGTATCATTGACCTAGACAACCAGTCAACTAAGAAATTCAGGTTCAGGAATTGCTTAAGATTAAAAGTCAGAAAGATCGACCATACAAACACCTTATACTCCCTCCGCTTCAATTTATTTGTGTGGTTTTGACTTGACATCGGGTTTAAGAAAGTAAAGAATAATATTGGATCTTGTAATCTTAAATTTAAAATATATAGAATGAACTAATTAGCCTTTTAATGTTGCGATCTTAAACATGCGATATGGAAAGTTAAAATTAAAGAGTTGTCAGAAAAATGAAAGAGACCTTTTTTAAAGGGACTAAAAAGGAAAGTAAGATGGAGAAACTGAAATGGAGGAAGTGCATGAACATCATCAGCTCACTTCCATCATACAGAATTTGATTGGGAGTAAACTTACTAAAGCAGCCACACGAACGTCAAGGCGGACCTTTTCCATTGCTTTTGTTAATTCTCCAACCACATCTTGGCCAACCTATGTTAGATTCCATGAGTAGTTCAGAATTGAAGTAATATAATGCTGGAAAAGAAATTATTATAACGTACTTTAAATCAAGTAGGTGAAAAAGCAACGAAACAATGATCAACTTTGCATGTATAAAGTTGTATGCATCAAATCCTCGTCAACGCCAACCATGTTAGATGCCATGCGGAGTAGTTCATCATTGAAATACAACATAACATTGCAAAAGGATATTACATAACATATTTTAAATCAACTCCGTGAAAAAGAAATGAAATATATGTTGCTCGGGCTCTCCAATAAGGTTGTCGCGCTTGTGTGGGGTTCTTCATAATGTACTAATTTTAAAGGATACGACATGCATCCGATGACATTTTTGAAGAGTCCGAGCGAGATAGATGAAATAATCATCAACTTTGCATGTATAAAGTTGTATGCATTAAATCATCATCAATGCAAAACCGTACATTGAAATGAATGGACTAAATCTACGGTTCATTGTTGGCATGATCAATCGGAAGTGAAAATTAGAAGCTCTGTATGACTAACCACGTCTTCTATGGAGAAGCCCTTTGTCCATCTTATAAGCGTTCCTGATGCAATTGACAACTGTTTCACTGGGAAAGAGAAGGTAAAGCCTAACTCCCTTTGTCTACCCGGTGGAAGCTGAAAATCATCACCTTCTGTAGCTACAAATTCTGCAAGTGCCGTGGCAATAAAATCAAATAATACCTGCATTTACCAGTTTGAAGTTTAATCATGTGAGTATAACCTTAAATGGATTAAAAAAGTTGCAGAGGGAGCCGCTCCCTCTGTTCACCTTTACTTGTCACGTTTCACTTCTCGAGAGTCAAACTGCATCCAACATTTTAAGATGCATTTTTTTGGGATTGCAACGTACAATATTTTTCGTACATATAACAACAACACCATTACCCCAATGCCTCAAAGGCTCCCGCCTATTGCGGGGTAGGGGGGATCGGATGTACGCAGCCTAACCCCTATGTTTAAAAACATAGCGCGACTTTTTCGTACATCTTAATTAGATTTTAAAACGACAACTAGTCTTATTCAATTTAGCTCGGAAGAATAGTCAAATTGACTCTTGTGAAGCGAAATGTGACAAGACAAAGTGAACGGAGGGAGTACTGTAGACTTACATCAGATGATGATCCAGCCATCACATTCTGTGGAATCGAAACTTCTTTAACTTCATGTTTAATTATACGCTTTTCTTTCCCACCCAACTGCACACGCATCACACGGAAGTTTGTGCCGCCTAGATCCAATGCATAAAATAGACCTTCTTCATCCCTAAGATGTAGGAATTAAAACAATACCAGATTTTAAATTGAAGTAAATATACAAGGTATATATGATAAATATACCATTAATATGCATCCTGATCTTGATGCCACCTTTAGACTAATAATTTTATCACCAGAATCAATGAATCATGTGTGAAGATGCAAATAATCTGATATAATACCATCCCAGAAGCTAAAATAAAAAGACAACACCTCCAAGATCACAGCTTTATTGAAAAAAAGACAAACTTTCAACACACAAAAAAAGGAAAAAACAGTTTGTGCTCATATACACACACGCGCATACCCACCAATGGGGAGGCTATCAACTTAGCTAATAAGCATCTAGAGCATGCCATGAATCATTTAGTAAAACACAAAAATCTGATATAACAAGAGCCAACACCTCCAAGATCACTTCTTTATTGAAAAAGAGACAAATTCTTGACATGCAAATAAGCTAAAATCAGTTTATGCACATTCTTGAACACCCAAATAAGCAAAAAACAGTTTCTGCACATTCTTGAACACCCAAATAATCAAAAGAAAAGTTTATGCACATTTTTAAACACCCAAAATTAGCACAAAAGAAAAAACAAAACAAAAAAACAGCTTATACACATTCTTAAACACCCAAGTAATGTGGCCTAATGGGCATAACGTGGGTTGAGCACCTTGAGGTCTCAGGTTTAATTTCCAATGGAGAAAAATACGTAATTGATTGCTTCTCATCTGGCCTTGGTGGATAGAGTTACCACATATTTATTGTTAGTGGGAAATGATAGGTATCCCGTAGAATTAGTCGAGCTACGCGTAAATTGGCTCGACACCACGGTTATCAATAAAAGAAAAGCAAAAAACAGTCTGCACATTCTTGAACAGCCAAATAATCAAAAAACAGTTTTTGCACGTTCATGAACACCCAAATAAGCCCCAAAAAAACAGTCCATGCACATTCTTGAACACCCAAATAAACCAAAAGAAAACAGTCAATGCACATTCTTGAACACCCAAATACGAGAAAAACAGTTTATGCACATTCATGAACACCCAAATAAGGCCCAAAAAAACAGTCTGCACATTCTTAAACACCCAAATAATGAAAAAACAGTCTATGCACATTCTTGAACACCCAAATAATCAAAAAACAGTCTATCCACATTCTTGAACACCCAAATAAGCAAAAAACAGTCTATGCACAAGAACACCCAAATAAGCAAAAAAAGTCTATGCACATTCTTGAACACCCAAATAAGCAACAAAACAGTCTATACACATTCTTGAACACCCAATTAAGCAAAAATCAGCTTCTTCACATACACAGACACAAATATCAAGAAACAACACCTCCAAGATCACAACTTTATTGAAAAAAAAGAACACCCAAATGAGCAAAAATCAGCTATTACACACACACACACACAAATACTCACCCAACGGGGAGGTTATCCACATAGCTAATAAGCTTCTATGCACATTCCTGAACACCCAAATAAGCAAAAAACAATCTATGCACATTCTTGAACGCCCAAATAAGTCTATGCACATTCTTGAACACCCAAATAAGCAAAACACAGTCTATGCACACTCTTGAACACCCAATGAAGCAAAACTCAGCTTCTTCACATACACAGACACAAATATGAAGAAACACCACCTCCAAGATCACAACTTTATTGAAAAAAAAAAAAGAACACCCAAATGAGCAAAAATCAGTTTTTAAACACACACACACACACACAAAAATACTCACCCAGTGGGGAGACTATCCACATAGCTAATAAGCATCTTAAGCTTACTCCCACCTTCAGAAGCAAGTCCAGCATGCATTTCTACAGTCATAGCATCAGCTACCTGTCTTAGTTTCCCCACTGGAGTAGCACACTTCTCCTCAAAATCTCTCAACACAGCTCTAACTTTTTCCCACTCACCTGAATTTTTCTGCCGGCGCTTCATCAACAAAACTGCCACCCCACATACTACAGCAGCAGTACATACAACTGATACACCCACAACCAATTTTCCCATATCAAAATTGAAAAATAAATCCACACTTTTTGTGTATATTTCAGTGTATATACAGTAAAGATTGAAGCTTTTTTGATGGATTTTTAATGGGGTTTGTTAAAGATTCAGACTTTGATGAAGAAAAATGGGGGTTGAAAGGAAATTTTTTAAGGTGACATGGAAGGATGAAGACAAAATAGGCCCCAAAAATATAGATTCTTTATTTACTTTTTTGCATATATAAAATTAATTTTGGATGATTTAAAAAAAATGGCACGCATTTTCATTTCAATTTGTCTTACTTTTCTTAGATATTTAGAAAAAAAAAAAGAAAATATTTTAAATTTGGGATCTAAAATAATTTTTAAATATTTATATTGCTGAGAATCAGTTGATTAAAGATAAAGAGGAAATTTTAAAAATAAATAATTTTCTATTAGAGTAAAAGGAAAGAAAGAAGGATTAATTCTTTTAAAAAAAATTTATAAGTTCTTATTTTTTTATTATATTCAAAATTTTGTAAACTTAATTTAAATATATTTTATTTATATTTAAATTCTATATTAAAATAAAATCAGATAATAAATTCATCAGAGAATAAGAAAAAATGGCTGATTTGATGCTTATCAAACTCTGTTAAAAGAATCTTTTTATGTCTGTCTCTAGCTATAGTTCTTTTTGGGATGTGTACCAATTTCTTTAAGGAATTTATATAATTTATTATCAACCTTACCTTAATCATTAAAAAAAAAAAACAAATGCGGACCAAAAAATATGATGCAGCGAATGAAATCTGATAATTCTTAGTCTGCAGTATCAAAAAATATGATGCAGTGAATGAAATCTGAGAATTATTAGTAGTGAATGTTTTCCTTCAAATAGAGTCTCACGCAACATAAATTTGAATATAGCTAAGCTCGAATATAAGTAATAGAGAGCGAGAAATTAAAAAAAATAGTAGCCACTAGCCATTTTTTCTAATTATTTTATTTTAAAATTAAAATAAATTTATTTATATCAATTTTTTTATTAAATTCTTAGATATTTTAGACATTTGACATGTTATCTAAGGCACATGAACCAAACAATGTCAACCATTGTTCATTAAAAGTGAAACAATTCTATAGTGACTTATAAATTTTTTTTTATATATATTTATATTTATAATTTATAATAATTGGGTGGGACTAGCAGGTCATGTGATAATACTGAAATTTGGAAGAAATTAGAATTTTTCACAATATTTTTTGGTACCAATTGGACCAATTTGCACATAGTGCCAAATATCAATCATCTATAAGGTGATGTATATTCTTATTGGATCAACATTGGGCACATATGGCACTTATCTCAATGTGATTATCCGCGATTAACAAATTCAAAAGTTAAAATTTATGAATTAATAATAATTGAAGTTTAAATTTGATTTTTATACATAATTTGAATTGAGATTATTAAATTATGTTGAACACCTATTCTGAAAGATGCGTGTAT
>JAABOM020000012.1:2190787-2202611 GCA_011800125.2 Solanum clarkiae
TGTTGAACACCTATTCTGAAAGATGCGTGTATATATATATGTATATCTTTTCCACGGTGAAACTCACTTTTGTTAAAAATGTTTTTTTAAATATATCATCAAATTGATTGGTGGGTATAAATATATAATAGAAAATGCAAATTTAAAAAGATTAAAAGAAAAAATTACATCCACAAGTAAGAAAAAATTATTTATTTTAAATTGGCAAATATTTTAAGTAATCAAACACCAAAATATTACTAGTATATTATGAAAATGACTTTACTAATATAAAACATATTAATAAATGTACTATTAACATAGATCATGATAAGATAATTGAGATTTTATTCATCTTTAAGGTCTTCCGTTCAAGCCTTAAAAGTCATAAAAATCTTATTAGGAGCGTGACCGAATTACAAGAATTGTATTAGTTTCATTGTTCTTTTTATATGTTCTCATTAGCATATTGGGCTTACTTGTGCTTTATATTCTTTGAGGCCCAGATTTTGTATTGTGGGTTCATGTAGATGGGCTGGGCCACCACAAAATCGCATGCAAGTAGGTTCCTCACATGGGCGAGTCGAACTATAATTGGACGAGTTAAAATGAATTGAGTCAGCAAACGAATTACATTACGACCCCTACCCCCAAATGAATGTTATTATCAAGATTGATGAGTTATTTTAGGTTAAACAAGTAATTTTTCATTTATTTTGTTTGTTTAGTTATTATTTATTTGATTATCAAATTGAACTAATAAAAGTTTTTTGTCTTTTCTTTATCATTTCTATATGTCTACATCAAACAATAAAAATCTGAAACTATAGGGATGAGACATAAAGGAAGCAACAATATATTCAGTATAATTCAATAAATGGAGTCTTTGCGAACCAACTACAAATAGTCAATATGATTCGACAAATGAAGTCTAGAGATGAACGTATGTGTGCGTGTGTATATATATATATATATATATATACATATAGGCGCGCACATATACACTCACATAATACTTCCTTCGTTTCAAGAAAAATGACCTTCTTTTCTTTTTATTTATTTTTTTTTAAAATGACCCTTTTTTTAAGCGATATTTTACTTTCAACTTTCCACAAGATATGTTTAGGCCATAAGATTAAAACACATTTTGATACATTCGACATAACTCTGATTTAGAACTTCAAAATTGAAAAAAAAAATTTGAAATCTATATCAAGTCAAATTGAATTATTCTTTCAAAAATGGAGGGAGTATAATCCTACGAGTGAAATACGAGGACGAATGTAAAAGAAAAAAAAGTCAAAATCACTATTTAAATAGTAATGGGGCTATTTGAAGCCAGGCTAGGCCAGTCCATAAATGGGCTCAGAGCTATTGGAGGCCTTTATATAGTAAAAAATTTGTACAAAGTAACCACATTTTAGATCAATTTTAAATCTGGCTAGTATTTAAAAGTTTGTTCAAAAGCAACTAAATTTAATGAGAAAACATCATAACAATTATATAGTTAAAAATGTACGAAGTAACCACTTTTTAAATCTCTTTTGGAAAATAGCCAATATTTAAAAAATTGTTCAAAAACAGCTATTTTAATGCAAACACATCATGATGATTTCATGAATTATTTTGAAAAATTATTGAAAATCAATTATTTTTAGTGCGAAATAAACATCATAACGATTTCATGAATTTCAAACTTAAGCAAGTCAAAAAAATATCATGGTGTATTTGTTTTAAAATATAGCTAAGTAGTTTTGAACAAATTTTATAATATGGATGTTTTTTTTTATTATTTTTCATGTTCGTTATAATAAAATATAATTAATTAAGTGACGGACTACGAACTAACACCCTTCGAACAAAAATAGGTCTATTATTATAGCATATAAATTTTAAATTCAGAATCTGTCTCTATCATAATCTCGGAGAAGCTATGGGTTATTTTGAATGGTGGAAAGGCCATTAGAGTACTTACTACAAGATAGATGTTTGGTCCGTGAATGTACATTAAAAGTATGTAAATTCTGGGGAAAAAAGTATTTGGGTATTTTAATTTTCTCATTTTTGGCGGTAAATTTTTTTGATTCTTTTACGCAAAACAATTTTTTTTTTAAATATGAGAAAAAACACATGAATTCTTTAACATAAGTAAGAAAAACAAATTTCATTGCTGTTGACATTCTAAATTCATCGTCTCTTTGTTTATCTGTTCAACTCCTTCAACTCCCACTCCAAGGGCAGAGGTAGCGACTAGTATGGGTTTAAAGGATTCACCGAGTCCTTTTCGATGAAATATTATATTATTTATATATAACTGAAAATATTTATAATATATATATAGTAATTATCAAACCCCGTTCAACTTCTTTTCATGTGTTTAATTCTTCATATTTCGAACTCTCTTAACTAAAAAAATATGAACGTGTCTAGAATATATAATATCTTCTTGTTCATTAGCCAAACAACATACCCAATATCATAAAGTACGACCCCAAGATAATAAAGCGCATATAAGTCTTACTCCCACTATTACAAAATAAAAATATTTTCGTTCGAGTCTTCTTCAACGAAATATTATATTATTTATATATGATTGAATTTTTTTTATGTATATATATAATAGTTATTGAACCCCGTTCAACTTCTTTTTGGTGTTTAATTCTTCATATTCCGAATCCTTTCAAAAACAACAAAAAAATCATGGTCCCGCACCACTTTCTATCCCTTGACCATCTCACGACACGACCCCGAAATTCCTTCAATATTTTATTAGATTATATATAAATACGTCTAGAATATATGTTATCTTCTTATTTATCAGTAAAACAACATACCCAATGTCATAAAATATGACATGAGGAAAATAAAATATATACAAGTCTTACTCTCACTACGTACAAAACAAAAATATTATTTTTGATAAATTAACTTATTTTTCGAAAAAATATTTTCTTTTCATCCTAACACACCCAAGAAGTTTTTATGTTTTTGAGAGTTGATAAAAGTCTTCTGAAATTACCACAGTATTCTTTTTTTACCAGCCTATATATAAAGTACCTAGACAGAAGAAGTTCTTGGTCAGTTTATTTTACAGATAAGAAAATGATGTTCCAAGAAAAATAAATCAATAAATTTATTCTTCCAAGATTATATATATGTGGTAAACAAAAGCCAAAGAATAATTCCAAATTTTAGTAACAGCATAACATTTTTGGAATTGTATAGCATATTTACTAAGGTCTAAAAAAAATGAAAAAGTAGTTGGGATCATAGTAGTTGGAATCCCATCGGTGGAATTTGAAGAGCGTAAAATGTACGCAGACTTCACTGCTATCTCATAGAAATAAAGGAATTATTTTCGGAAGACCTTCATCTCAAAAATATCATCCCAAAAACAGGAAATTACTAGTATGAAAAAACAACTAGAGTGGTGATAAATTTTAAAGATAATAAAAGTAACAAAAATAAATGTCGGACAGTAACAACATAATATATAACAAGGCCAGACATCATCCTACCTCTACTAGTCGTCTAATCTTCTATCCTAATACGCGTCTTTCACTCCTTTCTATCTAAGGTCATGTCCTCGGTAATACGAAATTGCACCATATTCTGTCTAATCACGTTCTTCCAATACTTTTTCGATCTATTTCTACCCCTCTGCATAACTCCTAGATCCAATCTCTCGCATCTCCTAATAGAAGCGTCAACGCTTCTTCTTTGCACATGCTCAGGAATATAATTATTAGATTATATAGATAGATAAAAGAATTTTATTAGATTTTTTTAACTTCTTCATGTAATTATATTTATTTATATTTTATTTTTTCTCCATGATAAAAATTATAAATGTGTTTTTCCATATTGCTATAATTATATTATATTTTTTAGTATTAGAAGAAGTACCAAGCATTCACGAGAGTGTCAGAAAAGACCTTACTCAAAGGTATCTTTCTCTCTTTGGATCGTGGTGAGAAGATTCGAGATTTATTTATTTTTAATCATAAATTTTAAATTTAAATAAAATATTTTTTGTATTGGAAATGTTATTTTTAGAAATAAGTTGGATAAATCTGATTTTAAATAGAAAGAATTATGCAGATAAGTAAACATATATATTAGTTAATTAATTAACATAACTATATTTTGAATTAATTATGGCTCGCGACAAATATATCGATGTAATTACAGTATAGTTTTTGTATAATTCGCGAGATTTATATAAACGTTGTGCACGATTATACAAAAGTTGTGGGCAAATCAAATTGTAGAGAGAAATATACAAACACTGTGAATTGTATAGCGAATTTTTCAAATATTGTGCACGACTTGTATGAGCGAAATATACAAACACTATACAAAAACTAAATACTGTTATAACTACAATTACGAAATGTAATTACCCAAAATAATAACTACAGAATATAATTAATATATTCTTTAGTGGTCATATGCAAAAATTTATCAAATTAATTCAGTGAAAATTTATTTTTTGACCTAATTTAATAGAAAAATAATATTCTTACAGCATAAATTTTTGACCAATTTCTTGGTGGGAAGAACTTTTGTTCCTATAATTAGTTAAAAATATTCTCACTTCAATTTGTCCTCTCACCTATAATTATTTGTTTAATTAGGACACTGTGCTCCATAAAGTTTTTTTTTTTCTTCTCTTTTTCCATCTTTAGTCTTTTTACTTTATTTTATTTATTTGCCTTTTTTTTTTCTTGATTTTCTAATTAGAGACAGTTGAAAGTTACAAATGTTTCTATTTTCCATAGAATCTTATTTTCTCTTTTTTTTTTTTTTTTTTTTAAGTCTAAAAAGTCTTTTAAGTGGGGACTCATTTCCCCAAACCTTTGACTGTTTATCTATCAATAATTCACTTATTTTTTTGCCTTTTTAAAAGTAGTACTTTATTTGTTTCAATTTATATATATTTTTAATTTAATATAAATTATTTATTATTTAATGAGTTATTAAATTAAAATACAATTAATTATTTTTCCTTTTAACCTTACAATTAATTTATTTTAGAGGTGTAAATAAAATTTTTAAAGTTTCAAAAAGAAAATTAAGAGATGCATTAGTGAAATTTTCATTCTTAGTTATACTCTCTTCGTTCACTATTTCACTTATCGAGGTCATACTACATGAACTTTGATCAATATTTTAAGATGTATCTTTTTTATCATATTAATATAAAAAAGATTGTAACTTATAGCATTTTTCGTATAGTTTTCAACCATCTAAAGTTTATATTTTAAATATTAAATTTAGCCACTTCAACTTAACTTTGAAATTTAGTCAAGTTGACTTCAGAAAGCGAAATAGTGACAGATAAAAGTGAACATAGGGAGTAATTTCTTAAGGACGACGTAGAGGAAAGTGAACAACTTATATGGAACAAAAAGAATAATTAGTCTTGACGATATCTTTGTAATATTAAAGAAGTATTTAAATATTAAAATTTAAAATAATAATTTTTTTCAATGAATGATGTGATCTTCTTAATAAATGATGTTTTTCTTTAATGATTGTGAAAAAAAATTAAAATCATGCTTATTTCGAAAATAGGAGGAGCAATTTTTTTATTTATTTATTTATTTTGGTTTGGTGGAAGGCAATTTCTTATTTGTTTCCTTTAAAATTGTCTTATAGGTGTAGCTCACAGCCTATTTTCTATTAATAAGCTTCCTTTTAAAAGAAGAATAATTTAGTGGATCTTAACAACTACTCTATATATAAAATCTACATGCATTTCATAGGGATGTATTATTTACAAATTTAATAATCTAATTCAAAATTATGTATTTGACTTTTAAAAAATTCACCTATCATGTACAACATAAAGGGAAAGTTACAAATTAATCGCTTGATCAGATATATAATTTGTTAGTCAGTATATATTTTATATACATATATGATCTATATATTATTTATCTACTGATTTTATTAAGTAAGTAATTATTTATATCGATTTTCATTCGGGGGAAGCTCAGTAATTTTAAAAGGCTAAAATCTAATTGAATTTGAAAATTAGTTTTGAGAGATAAGGTAAGTACACCTATTTCTTTGGCTAAATTTGGATTTCAAACACTTCTTTATTCTTAATTAATTATTTTAATATTCTTCCCTCCTTATTCAAAAATTATACTTCAAACTATTTATACCAAATTCCATTAATTTATCGCGGTCAAATAATCAATTAAGTTAAAATTACTAGCTCATTTTACGACACGAATATTTGAAGGGTTCTTAAAGTAACTGTAAACTTTTTAATTTATCACGGTCAAATAATAAATTAAGCTGAAATTACGAGCTCATTTACGACATGTATATATAAAGGGGTTTAACGTAACCGCAAACTTATTTTCGTAAATCATAAATTTCAACCAATTCAAATCTAAACGGTATAAAATTATAAATTTCAAGCAATTCAAATTTAAACGGTATAAAATAATAAAAGCAAAAAATATTTTATTATATGAGGATATTTTTTATGTTTAAAACTTCAATTTCACATTTTTTTCCTTTGCCTTTTTACATTTCCTTTATTTATGGCAAATTTTCACCATATTTTTTAGCTTTATAAAAAAGTGCTTCTCTCACTTTCACTCTTTTATATAAAGCCTTTCACTTACACTTTTAATTTATTTTTCCCTTGGTAAAAAAAAAAAAAAGTTCCATTGATTTCTCCCAAAATTCCCCAAAAATTCCCAAATGGGAAAAACAATTAAGTGGTTGAAGGGTTTGTTTGGCAGAAAAAAACCAGAAATTGATGAAAAGGGCAAAATTGGAACCGGAACCACATGTTTTGGCCATTCCGGCAGAGACGCCACCGCCGTCGCCGCCGTGTCCGACCGGTTGTGTCACAATCCTGCCACCATTCCGCCCAACATTACTCCGGCGGAAGCGGCGTGGCTGAGCTCTTTCTACGGTCACGAATCTGATAAGGAACAGAGCAAGCATGCAATTGCGGTGGCTGCCGCCACCGCTGCGGCGGCGGATGCCGCCGTCGCCGCCGCACAAGCGGCGGTTGCGGTGGTGAGATTGACTAGCCAAGGCAGAGGCTCCGCCGTGCTTGGCCGTGAGCATTTGGCTGCAACCAAAATTCAAACAGTTTTTCGTGGATTTTTGGTAATTCACTAAATTTCATAATTATTGCTTAATCATTTGTTAACTTTTTATTTAATGCAACTATTTTAATTAAATAAAGTACCTTTTTCTATTTTAAAATATTAAAATTTTCGACGATATATATATATATATAATAAATTAAGCTCCTTTTTAAGTACAGATTTTAAAGTTTGAAACTTAACGATTTGAATTTTTGAAATTGGTTAGTTTTACCAACCAACAATAATTTTTCAGCGTATAGAAGTTAAACTCGATTAAAATTTCCATTTATTATTTAAATGTGATTTTCACAGGCAAGAAAGGCATTGAGGGCATTAAAAGGATTAGTAAAATTACAAGCATTGGTTAGGGGTTATTTGGTAAGAAGACAAGCTAATGCTACACTTCATAGTATGCAAGCTTTAATGAGAGCACAAGCAAGTGTACGCGCCCAAAGAACTAAAGGAGGAAGCTTCATTAATCATCAAAATTCCCAATTCCATGCAAGAAAATCACTTGTAAGATCCCTAATCTAGATTATATATGTGATCTTATTGTATGTATATATTTTTGGTTTTTCTTGAAATGGTAGCTTTGGAGTGACGGTAAAAGTTGTCTCCGTCCGAGTTATAGGCCACAGGTTTTGAATTGTACAAGTAGACACTAGTGTTTCATTAAGGTAGGTTGTCTATGTCAAACAACTAGGAGTGTGGTCCTTTTTCGCATGTTGTGTGAGTGTGGGATGCTTTGTGCACCGAGCTGACCTTTTTTATTAAACATAGTCCAAACCAAAATGATAAATCATACAAATGAATCAGTATTTTCGGGATAAAATTCTCATTTACCTACTTTTTAGTCCTTGTAATCGAAAATTGTCATTCTCATTTTATCAAGTTCCATAAGTGAAACTTCGAGATATTATCATAGAGTTTCACTCATGCAATTTGATACTCTAACATAGTGGCTATTTTTTAAAAGATAGGGCCAAAAAGCGGCTAATGTGGAACTTTGAAATTCCTTGAAAGTGGCTATTTTTCAAATATAGGGCTGAAAATGGCTAGTAAATGTTGCTGTTTGCTTCTTGTCTTTTTCTCTTTTTTTGTTCATTTTCGATACTGAATTTATAAATATATGTTGTGATAATCTATTAAATTTCAACGAATATCGTGTATGCACCACAATGTCAAAATAAAACGAGTTCGATGGCTAATACCTTAAGTGTTGAGTCTTTCATGTTTAAATTCTGAATCCGCATTTACTCAGAGAACTCGTCGTAAATCCTTCTCTGACGTCTCAACTTTGGTTCGTCTTATTATAGGAAAAGTTTGAAGAATCAAGAAGTGGAAGTACAATGCAAATGCCTAGTAGAAGGCTATCATCATCATTTGAGGCTAAAAACATAATAAGTGAAGAAAGTGCTAAAATTGTAGAAATGGATACTGCAAGGCCCAAATCAAGATCCAGAAGAACAAACACTTGGGCTTCTGATCCATGTGATGATCCATTTGAACTGCCTTCATGGGCCTCAGATTGGGCCCAACAACCAGTAGGAACAGCCCAAAGTACACCAAGGTTTGCAGCAAACTCTTGTGGATCTAATCATCCAATTACACCAACAGCCAAAAGTGTTTGTGTTGAAAGTGGTTATTTTAGGAATAATTATTATGACACTTATAATAATTATTATCCTAATTACATGGCTAATACAGAATCATTTAAGGCTAAATTAAGGTCCCAAAGTGCACCAAAACAAAGGCCAGAGTTGTTAGGACCTAAGGTGAAAAGGGTGCCATTAAATGAAATGATGGAATCAAGGGCTTCATTAAGTGGTGTAAAAATGCAAAGATCATGTTCACAAGCACAAGAAAAAATCAAAATCAATTTCAAGAATGTTGTTATGAGCAAACTTGGAAATTCAAATGAGTTCACTACAAGAGTACAAGAAGGTGAAAGGGACTATCCAAAATGGTCAGAGTATCAATGACAACAGTCTCGGGGCGTTCTGAACTCAGCTCATGTACCGCGCCCAACAACTCTAAAGAGGAATGACTAAGTCCAAGACAAGCATGACCGTCGTAGAAATGGTGAAATAGACCTAAGGGCTATAGAACCTTTTGAAGCTAGACATAGAATAGAAGATAGAGATAGGACAAAAGGGAATATTGGATGTAAAGTTACAAGCATGATGTGACTTGAACTTGTTTTCAAGGTTAATCTTAGTGCTAGTCAGTGTAATTAATACGATCTTATATCTATTTTGAAGCTTGATTAATTTTAAGTCACAAATGTCATTTCTCTTCTCTTTATCGTTGTTTAGTCTTTCAAAATAGTTGTTATTTTTAGATATAATTAATATCAGTTTTCGCAATTGTTCTTAGACAATAAATATCGAGATAGATTAATATTGTGAAAAAAAAATTAATATTAATCAAGATATTATGCATAGAGGATTTTATTTATTTGTCATATTTTAAAAATAGTGGGGTTTGTTTGTCACTATAATGATTGATTTCAAAATTCAAAAAATGGGAATGATTGGCCGGATTATCCGGATGGAAGTTTTGTTATTTTTGGCTAAACATAAGTGGATGACTTTCTAACAATATTTGTTTCTATTCACTGCTCCCTCCGTCTCAAATTATTGAATTTTTGAGACTTTTTTCAATGTTCAAAATAATTGAATTATTCAAAGTTCAAAAAGAATGTCTGAAACTTTTTCCATGTTTGCCCTTTCATTCATTGAAATTTTATATTTTCTAGGAGATAGATTACGCTACACATTTATGATTTCACAAAGGACAATAACGAAAAGTATGATATAAATTTTGTCTTTGAATGCTTTTCTTAATATGTGCGTATTATCTCACAAATTCAATTAATATGAAACAGAGGAAGTACTACTTTTGACGAAAGATACGAAATAAATCAGATTGATAAAAATATCATGTGAAATTTTGTCATATTTTGGTGCCACTTGTGAAGAGCTAACCATTTCTATCGTACTACTTTTGTCATCTGTGACTTTTATCTCGACCCTCCTTTCTTTTTTCTTTTTTCATGAAACAGATCATGTATATAGTGATTCTTTTCTTTTCTTTTAATTGTTTTATATGACATTGGTTTTGAAATGAATTTAATTGAAGAAACATGATTGGTGATGTAAAGAATTAGACGCTCGATCTAACTCAGTCTCAAAAAATTAGCTTAAGAGATGAGAATTGTCCAAGTCATATAAAGAAACCACCTATTCCTTTTCACATCCAATAAGGACTTTTTGATACCCGCACACGTCCTGAACAATTTAACGTAAAACCTAATCAAGAAGTGAAATGAATCACGCTTTGATACTATATTGAAGTGTATAGCGATTACTCATTTCAACAAGTGAGAAGTCATATAGTCGAATCCATTTTTTTTTTCTAGAAAAGGTTCAATTTTTTCTTGTTGGTGTTGCTATTGTGGACCAACTATTGCTTCAACTAATACTGGACTGGGTCATTCTTCCATTGAGGCCCATATGGAATTTTTGCATTATTTATACCTTTCATATTTGAAATATTTGTACTATTTGTCATTCAAATGAATTAATTTGTAATTTTTGTAATTAGAAATCAAAATTATATCTTGTAGAACATAAGTTTTATGGGGTTGGACCAAACTCGTAAAATATTATGATGCAGAAATATATCTATATACACACATATGTGTGTGTGTTAATTTTTCTAACTAGAAATCAAACTTATATCTTGTAGAATATAAGTTATATGGGGTTGGACCAAACTCGTAAAATATTATAATGCAGAAATATATCTATATATGTGTGTGTGTTAATTTTTGTAACTAGAAATCGAACTTATATCTTGTAGAATATAAGTTTTTATGGGGTTGGACCAAACCTATAGAATATTATGATGCAGAAATATGTGTGTGTCATAAAATAAAAACTACGGTTATTTTTAGAGAAAACTATTAAAAACACCTCTGAACTTGGCGCAAGTTATTAGTTTTATCGTGAAACTATTGACAGTATTAAAAATACCCCTCTACTTGATTAACAAAACTAAAATACACCTCTGAACTATCACTAGTGTTAAAAATACCGATCAACTTGGCAAGAATTTAGGAGTATATTTCACTCTTGTTACAATATTAGGGATGTAATTTCAATTGGTCAAGTAGAGGAGAGTTTTTAATACTATCAATAATTCGGAGATGACACTACAAATTCGTGACAAGTTTACAAAAGCTTATGTTTTTAATACTTTTTTTTTTTGCTTCAATATTTAATGCTAGAATGCTTGATATTATATTCATATACTACCATTAATCAAAAGAAAATCTCACCTTTAAATTATCATATTTTTCACAAAGATTTTTCTACTCTATGCCTCTTTGAACTACTACAAGATACATGGATTTTACAAAGTTTGTTTTTTAAAAAAAGAATTAGGGAAGAAAAATTATGTATTTATTTATTTATTAAAAATTGATCCATTCAGAGCCATCAATAAAGCTAAGTGAAATAAAAGGCTTAGCTTCTTGGTCAGTTAATTCTCTACACCATGAAACTCTCCCAGCAAAACTTGCCCCTGGTCCACTACATTTATATTGTCCATAAAATACAGTCCTGTCCAAAAAAAATAAATAAATAAATAATAATAATAATAATAATAATAATAATAATAATAATAATAATAATAATAATAATAATAATAATAATAATAAT
>JAABOM020000012.1:2214641-2226222 GCA_011800125.2 Solanum clarkiae
CACCACCCCACACACACAACACAACACACACATCCAATTGTAGGACCAACTCTTGGGCTCTCTTAGTGACACATACACACACACATCCAAGAATCCAATCATATATATTGTGGAAGACTCTAAAACTACCTTCAAAAGAACAAACAAAAAACCATTAATCACTCATTTTTGTCCCTTTTCATGGCTAAAAACTCCTCCAAAATACCCAATCTTGACACTTAAAAACCACTATAACAAAAAAAGGAATCAACTTTCATGCCCAATCTTAAGACCAAAAATTCAGCAAAAATTCAAGAATCTATGACCAAGTTAACATTTTTCACCCTCATAATACTAGCCACTTCAATTTCCTTTCTTTTCTTGGGAACCCCACCAAAATCTTACTATCACTCTCTGTTCATTTCTGATTCTTTTTCACATAATTCCTCTATAGCAAATCATCTTTTTACCTTAACTAAGAGACCCCATGTTGCTGGTTCTCAAGCTAATACTGATGCAGCAGCTTATGTTCTGTCAATTTTTACTTCTTGTAACATACCATCACATGTAACATTCTATGATGTTGCCTTAACTTATCCTGTTTCAAGGTCTTTAACCCTAACACCTTCAACTTCTGAAAAAACAATAAAGTTTGGTCTTTTACAAGAAATTTATGATGGTGATCCATTTGCTAAGGTGGCACATGAAGTATTACCTACCTTCCATGCTTATGCTAGATCAGGTATTGTTAATTGACATACACACTCCTCCTCGTTTCAATTTGTTTGTGTGATTTTTACTTGACACGGAGTTTTAAGAAAGTAAATTGTCATTTTTGAATCTTGTGGTGTTAAACTATAGTACTTTCTGCTTATGGGTCTCCATGGTTAGACGAGGGTTTTCCGGAAATAGACTCTCTATCTCTATTTATGAGGTAGTGGTAAGGTCTGCGGATATTTTACCTTCACTTATGGCATTTCACTAGGTATATGTTATTGTTGTGGTGGTGGTGTTAAACTATCAAAATGCAGAATGTACTAAAATGTGCTTTATTCTTGTAGTCTTGAAATAAAGTTAAGTAAGACAAACAAATTGAAGCACGGGAATTACAAAATACATTCAAGTCTTTTAAATTTCCAAAGTTGTTCATGAATCTTGAAATTGAGTTTGAAGGATTTTAGTTTAGTTTTATTTCATCCTTGATATGATAAATAGGGTTGGTTTCTTTGGAAATCATCTAAGCAATTCAATTGAAAAACATTTGTGAGTGATCATTGATCAAAAGGTGAAATCATAGAGTCAAGAATAGAAGAGCGACGTTCGTGAATGCTGCCTGTTGTGTGGCTTAATTGAATCCTGGAGATAGTACTGTTATTATTCTTCTGTTTGCTCGTGAAAGAGACTTTCATAGTCTTCAAGAAACATGGTTATGTTAAGTCAAGCAAGTGTCATTTCGGTTTTGTAGTATAATTATCGCTCTTGAATGCAACCTCTTGTCTGGCTTAGTTAAATCCCATAGATAGTATTGTTATTGTTTTTCAGTTCGCTCGTGAAAGAGACTTCAACTATCTTCTAGAAACATGGTTATGTTAAGTCAAAACAAGTGGCATTTTGGTTTTGTATTGTTATTATCAGTATCCATATTGTGACAGTTCGAAGACATTTTGATTTTATTCAACAAATATAAGTCATGAACTCATAATTTCTGTAATGAGTTTAGTGCTTTAGTAGTTCAAAGGTTAAACTCGTAAAAATTTTGAATATTGGATCCGCCAATGCAGGTACAGCGACTGGTCCTGTGGTATATGCAAACTATGGGCGTGTGGAGGACTATGAGACGTTGAGAGAAATGGGAGTTAATGTATCCAATACTGTTGTATTGGCAAGATACGGGAAGATATTCAGGGGAGACATTGTACATAATGCTTATGCTGCCGGTGCAATAGGGGTGTTAATTTTTACTGATAAAAAGGACTATGGTGGCGAAAAATGGTTTCCGGATGATAAGTGGATGCCACCAAGTGGAGTTCAAGTTGGATCAGTGTATGATGGAATTGGAGATCCTACAACACCAGGGTGGTCTAGTACTGGAGAATGTGAAAGATTATCAGACGAGGAAGTTGATGAGGGAGGAAATGTACCATTGATACCTTCATTGCCAATTTCTTGGGCCGATGGAGATGCAATTATAAGGACTATTGGTGGAAAAGTAGCAAATGTGGATTGGCAAGGAGGAGAAGATAGTCCTATTTATAGAGTTGGGCCAGGACCTGCGATTGCAAACCTCTCTTATGAAGTAAGTAACTACCATGTTTCATTTTATGCGAAGGTGTTTGATTGGTCGGGGAACTTTATTGTCTTAAACATGCCATGACTTTTCATTAGCTATAAGAGCATGTCATTGAGGAATTAGGAAGTTTAAAGTTAAATTGTTTCTAAGTATACAAAGGTGTTGCTCTTGTTGGAACAGAGTTAAAAATGAAAGAATGTCATGAAAAATGGAAAAACTCTTTGTTTTTTTTTTTGGGTTTCCCGCCCGGTGTCCGGTGCCCACATTGGAGCCCGACTATATCCGAATTCGGGGGAAACACTTCCTATCAAGGATTTTTCCATTCCCAAGGCTCAAGCCCGAGACCTCTGGTTAAGGGAAGGGCAGCCCCATCCGCTGCACCACTTCCTTTGATGGTGAAAAACTCTTCTCTCTTTTACCTATTGAACTATGAAAAGCACTTTATAGTAGCGACATATGACAACGCCAAGGGGGAAGTGAAGGCTAACCTGTTTTGGTTGTTATGCCTACAAGAAGCATTAGGCTCTTCCCGTGCACTTTGATCCTTCTTACAGAGACTATACTTTGTATAAGTTATGAGGGAATATGAGAAACACTAAGCTTTGTGAGTGATCATCAGAACTAACTGTCATTTTGTTTATGTGATCTGGTTCATCCTTTCCTTTAGAAAGAATAAAGAGTAGTAGTCTACCCGTCAATTGAGATTGTTGAATGGTTGTAAATTCTGCAGGGAAAACAAGTCATAAGCACGATCCAAAATGTTATTGGAGTTATAGAAGGAGAAGAAGAACCTGATCGGTACAACGCTGTAACTTTCAACTTTTCATGAGTTATATATATATTGGTATTAAAACGAAATTGGTTGGAATAGAATAGTATTAATTTGTATACTCGACCTCAACTAGTCTGGGGTTGAGGCTTAGTTGGTCATTTGAATGATTGACAAGTTGGGATCGGCCACCATAAAACAAAGGAATAATTATAGAACTTAGTGAAGCATAAAACAAGACGACCATAAATATCTGTTTGGAAATGTTAGCATTGCTCACGGGAAGATGCGTCCAGGTTTGTTATACTAGGTAATCATCGCGATGCATGGACATTTGGAGCTGTTGATCCGAATAGTGGCACAGCATCCCTACTTGAGGTACTATCTCCCCCGAGAACTTACCTTATCAATTGCCTAAAATGTCAGGGATATATATTTCATGAATCAGATATGTATATACATATATAAACTGGTGATTACCTGATTTACTTGTGAAATGCAGATTGCACAAAGGCTCGAAAAGCTGCAAAAAAGAGGGTGGAGACCGCGAAGAACAATTGTCTTATGCAACTGGGACGCTGAGGAGTATGGCCTGGTGACCCTTCATCTCTTCTCTTAGACAAACGCGAGCATATTCGTATAACAAACGAAGTTTTTATGTAACAAGAACAGACAACGCCATTAACTAAATGTTAACAACCTGCTCATTTCAGATAGGTTCAGCAGAGTGGGTTGAAGAAAATAGGGAAATGTTAGCTGCAAGAGTTATTGCCTACTTGAACGTTGATTGTGCTGTTCAAGGAGGAGATTTTCGAGCCTCTGCAACACCACAGCTTGATGAACTAATCATTCAAGCTGCTCAGCAGGTACCGTTCCTGATTAACCTCCCACCCTGCACAAAAATAAAATGTGCAACTAGTTATGTGCACGAAAGCATCATCAGCATTCAACATTTTATAGTGTTTGCGTATCATTTCAAACTCGTGTTCTTGTACGCAACTAATTATGGTAATTTCTGGCCCATCTTGAATTAACTTCTTCCTGGTAGGTCCAAGACCCTGATAACTCCTCACAAACTATCTACCAGTCCTGGCTCGCCTCTGGCAACGATACCACAGTAAAGGTGAGAGTGGTAAAGTGCTTGCGTAAGTTCAGGCACCATCTTAATCAGTACGTTAATGTTTCATTTAAGAACTTACAACTTTGTAAAAGATAAGACAGACTAATCCGGATTATCTGTTTTCGTTTAGCTCGGGAGATTAGGGGGAGCTGGATCAGATTACGCAGCATTTGTTCAACACATTGGCACTCCAGCAGTAGACATGTCTTTTGGGAAAGGTAATAAGATATTCGGTACCTCGCAAAGCATGTCCAGTTATTTTTCAGAGTTTGTAATTGCAGAAACTGCTTAAAATATGGCATCAAGCGATTAGTAAGAAAGTAGTATATGGCATAAAAAAAGGAGAAACAAGAGTATATTGTGATATGCCTCGAACATTCAAACTTTGTTCAATTATCCGTATGATTTTCTATGTTAAGCACATTCAGCATTTTGTGTGCAGGTTACCCAGTCTACCACTCGATGTATGATGACTTTGTCTGGATGAAGAAATTTGGAGACCCTATGTTTCATAGGCATGTAGCAGGTTTGTTTACACCTTTTTCCCCTAATTACCATATCCTACATCTTGCATATAAGTGTGAGAGTGTTTGTTCCCATTGTATGCTAAAACTTGCTCTTAAGTAGAAAAGCTAATGTATATGTCAAAGCATAGAAATCCGAGATTAATACAATCATAAACGGAATCATGCTTTGTATCTATTAATTACATGTTCATGTTTCAACGTGGTCTCTTATTTCCGTCGAGACTCTCTAGTTTATGGCTGCTTCTCTATGGTACCGGTTGTTGCTTCACTAATATGCTCATGTTTTGACTTTGGTTGTTATGGACTAGTTCATCCCGGGTCGACATGAGAGTCCAACTACATTGCTAAAACTATGTTGTATCTTTGAAAGAGTTTGGCCTCCTTTTTTCTCTCCGTGGTACACATTTTCTGTATATCTCTCAATGTCCCGGCTAGTTACGAACTATATTGTTACCCTTTTCTTATTCCCGCCTACATATATAGGATATTGTAAGATCATTTGATAACAGTCGAATACTTCCATCTATGGTTTTGTGTTATTGATATAGATCCCATAACAAGACAATAAGTACAGCTAGGCCGTGAACAACCAATCATCATATTGTAAAAATTGGATATGTTCGATTTACAGTCATTAGGGCCTCCTAAAATGATGTGCTACATTCATCGAGTTCTTTATGTGGAATTTCAAGTAAAGGAAAATGTTAAAAGTTTATATGGACTTTCATAAAGATAGGACACCAGTGTGCACATTTCGACATGCTATCTTATAACAAACCGTTGCTGTGGATCGATCTAATTTTATTGCTATTTTTATAGTGGCAAGCATTTGGGGTTTAGTAGCTCTTCGACTTGCAGACGATGAAGTTTTGCCTTATAATTACCTATCATACGCGTTTGAGCTCCAGGTATTGTTGAATCGTCCATTTAGCTACAACTGAAGTGACACCTAATGTTCTCAATATTTACTAAACAGAAAAGTGCAGAATACTTAGAAGCTGAAATATCAGACAAGGGCATTTCACTTTTTCCCTTATATGCTTCTATTGAAAAACTCAACAAAGCAGCCACAAGAGTTAAGGATGACATAAAGGTACGACACTAGTTCTATTATATGTGTTCTCATTATCTGTCGTATATGTGTTAGTTTTATCATATTTACATACTGCCATGTGCTATTCATTATTAGTCGCTCTTTCTGTTCCCTTCCTTTTCCTTTTTGTCATATCTAGTTCTTTCTGCTTATGGGTTTTGAGATGAGGGTTCCCAGGAAACAATCTCTCTACTTCCATGAGGTAGTGGTAAGGTGTGCGTATATTGTACCCTCCCCAGAGCCCACCTGTGGGATTTCACTGGATATGTTGTTTTACTTAAGATTGAGCACATGGATTTAACTTGTAGGCAGTCAAAGCAAAAAGAAGTCGGGCATCAATGAGAGAGTTGAACGACAGACTAATAATGACAGAACGAGCATTTACAGATAGAGACGGGCTTTCTTCAAGGACATGGTACAAACATTTGGTAAGAACTAAGAAGTCGTCTTTCAATCTTCGCTCTGATACCATATGATATAGCATACTGATTACGACAACTTTTTACTCAGATTTACGCACCAGCAAGACACAATGATTATGGATCTAACCCATTCCCCGGTATATCTGATGCTATTGAGATAGCCAAGAACCTGAATTCTTCAGACTCCTGGCATTCTGTACAACATGAAGTTTGGCGAGTTGCTCGAGCCATCACACAAGCATCACTAGTCCTCAATGGTCGACTAACGTGAGTCGTTGTATTGCCATTCACCATGTATGGTTTCATAATCTTGGTTTTAACATAGTTTGTGAAAGATCAATTAATCCATTAACGTCTTCACTTTTCGCGCAGTTGATGCTTAATGAACAACTTGCTGACAGAAATGACATATCTTGTATATCAAAACTTTGTGTGTGTTTATATTTTGTATCCATCAATGCATAAAACTTAAACTATAACATGTAAGTTTCCAAGATTCAGTCTTTTATACTTGAACACTACCACCCTCTAATGGTAATCTATGTTGCTCGAACTCTTCAAAAGTGTCAATGGGTGCATGTCGGATTTGCCCAAAGTGATGTATTTTCAAAAAATTCGATACGAGTGCAATTGAAAGTGAAGAGTTTGCCTAACTCAGTTGGTAATCACTTAAGACACATTTTCTCCAAAAACTTATTATAGAAAATTTTTGATATTATTCTTTTGAAAAGTTTCATGGAAAACATTATTCAAAGAGTTATCTTTTTTCCAGAAAATTTGTTCTGTTTCTTGAAAAAGCTTTTTAAGCTATAATAATTTCAAAATTGAAATTTACTGATTTGATTAATTTAAATTTACGCATTCCAGATACTTCCTACCCCTTCATTTTCATACCTCAAGCTTCATTTACATTTTTTTGAACTTGATCATTTATTAACTCGACTAATTCAAATTAGAATGTGAAAAAAATTTAACACTCCTTAATGATAGTATTTTGATTCCCCTAGCTTAAACACAAGACATCTATCAATAACAATAATACATTGTGTGGAATTTCCAAGTAAGGTTTAAAAAGATCAAAAATCGATGAAGGATTGTGAAGTTGGACATTATACCTACCTCTAAGCCAGTCAGTCAATGAAAGGATCGGGGCGCTACGTATTTTCTTTTTACTGGCCATAAGTGATAAAATGTATGTAGATTTTAACACTACTTTATAATGGTTGAAAGGCTTTTCAAAAAGTCTTTGTCTCAAAGATATTATGCCCAAAAGCAGTAGATACTACGATATCATCATGTATGAAAAGATTTTACACTCTCTATTAATAAAGATTTCAATTTTCTTTAACACAAATCCAAAACATCTTAACAACAAAATAAATATAAAAGACCTAACGCTCTCTACGAATAGAGATTACAATTTTTCATAGCTCAAACTCGAGATGTCTCAGCAACAACACATATGCAAAGATCTAATACTCACTACTAACAAAAGTTTAATTCCCTATGCTCAAATATGAGAAATCTAACATCACATAGATCCCAATTTTCTTAGCTCAAACTCGAAATATCTAATTCGAGACACCTATCAATAACAATCATACACTATACACGCAAATTGCGATTTTACAAATAAGATCTATAAGAAAGTGAACAACATATGCTCCACACAATCTCACGAATGAAATCCGAAGAAGATTGAATATATACAAATCTTATAATTCTTAAAATTCGAGATATCTGTAAGTGAAAATCAAAAAGGGAAAAATACATTTTTATTTATCAAACAAAGTGAAACAACACAGATAACTCATTACTTCCATTCCACTCCATTTTTTTCCCCTCTAAATCCTTCGTAAATTACCAAAACATTAGCAAATTCTTCAAATATTTACATTAATAATTTAGATCAATCCAAAATCAATCCTCGATCGGGTTCTCTTCCGGTTCATCAAAATTCGGATCCTTTGCGTCAACAACAACAACAGCATCGTCTTCTTTCTTAGTCCAACCATCGCCGGCCCAAGTAAACTTACCGCCATGGCCGCCTTTCTTCGGTGAACCACTCATCCCGGTAGCCGATCGCCGGTCCTTCCTCGCATCTTGGCTTGATTTAGGGCTAATTTTGGAACTTTTTGATGTATTCTTCATACTGACTACTGATCCTTTTCTCACAGTGACGTTTTGGATTTTGTGTGAGAGTTGAGGGGTTTAGAGGAGATAATATATAGAGAGGCAAATGGGATGATATTTAGCTTTTGGTCCTGCAAGTATTGATGAATATCGATTTTAGTCCTTGTAATATTAACATATTTAACCTTCAACAAAAACAAGATACCTCGAGGAATCCCAAAAATAGGATCTGAAGAGAGTAGAATATACGCAGAACTTATTTCTACCTCATAAAGGTAGAGATTTTATTTTCGAAAAATCATCATCTCAAATGTGTGAGTTTGATTTTTTTATTTTATTTAAAGAAAACGTGTAACTATGGATGGATATAAATCGCTGAAAATTGAATTATTGAATCAAATGGAGATTCATTGTATCCGAGTTTTTTTGTTGTATTAGTATTTATAATTAACTATTTAAATCAAAATTTTAAAAATATTGATTGTCCATTTCTAATTACGACTTAGATTGTGGGCGTATTTGATATGTAGGAAAATATGAAGTTTGATTGTCATGCATACTAAATTTTGAAAGTTTGGTGTTAAGTATCTACTTCTATTATCTAAATCAAACTCTAGAAATACCAAACTGAATATTGAATGTCCAATTTTAACATGTAACTTAGATTACAGTTATGTTTGATGTGAACGAAATTAAAATATTTGCTTTGAAAAATAGGTGAATTTCTTACTTATCCTTTTAGTGTTTCGTAAATAAACAAGAAGTTATCTTTAAAATATTTATATATGATCTAGCAAATCATATAGGGGTTGAGAGAGGATGTTCATGAATATCAGAGGATGAAACAGGTCGATGGCGTAGATCTGTGAGAATCGATAGTGAACTTGAAATATCATTTATAAACGTACTTTCATTAGTAAGTTACTATATTTTTTTACAGATTAATCGATAGAGAAGAGTATTTAGAATTATATTGTTGCCAAATATGCGTAAATATACATACAAACGGATTAAAAATGCATGTTTCAGTTAATTGAAAGTCAATTTTGAATAAGTAAAAGATTAGAGGGACTAAAATAAAAATGAATAATATCTAAGGGACTAAGTATTAATACTTGGTCCAGTCACGTGACTTGACATGTGCTGAGGATAAATGGATAAGAACAAACTGTGGGTCATTTATAAACAAGGGACTGTAACTAAATACTCCAAATTAATAAATAATTTAATAATAAAAATAATGTATATATAAAAATAAAATAATAAAACATCTAACAACAACAACATACCCCAGTGCCTCAAAAAGCTCCCGCTCCTTGCGGGGTAAGGGGGGGTTGGATGTACGCAGCCTAACCCCTATGTTTAAAAACATAGAGCGACTGTTTCCAATGACCCATGAGGAGCGTCGAAAGTTGCATTGACTAACTGCTACTTCACAAATGAAAGAAGCGCAGACAGTTTAAAGAGTCATTTTGATTTATTCCATCATACTCCAAAGCCAAAAAATAGTCAATAGTCTAAATATTTTTATATTCTTTCATGAAAATTATAATTTCACCATTAATGTGAGTTAAAAATTTTTTTAAAAATTTAAATATAACTTAATTGTTTGATTTTCCATTCAATGTTTGAAGTTCGTGTTTGAGTCTCGAGTAAGTTCTGATCACATAATGTAGAATCTATTTGTGAATAATGCTTTCAATAAAAATTTTCATGCTCGAAATTCAAATTTAAAATTTTTAATAAGAAAAAAATAATTTTACGATTTCACCATAATTTATAAAATAGCTACCTATGCAAATCCTATCAAAAATATTGATAAAAGGTGAGCATTTATTTTAAAACCTTTTCTTTTGAATCAAAATTCACTAATAAAATAAAAAAAAAAATTCAAATTAATAATTTTTAAAAATAGGAAGTTTCCTAGGTGTGTATGTCATCCTTGGGCACAAAGTTTACTTGGTATGTCATGCAAGAATTTTTTTTTTTAATGCAAAAATGAGAAATCCCTTTCAAATGAAGACATAAGAAAATCTATAAAAAATTTGTAACTCAAGGGATTGACTGAATCAATTCATTTGACACCTTTAATTTAACTTAAACAATTGTTAAAAATATATATAAAGAGGAAATTATTATAATTTTAATTTAATATTCAATATTTATATTAAAATTAGTTAAATTTGATTCGTACTAAAATGTGAGTGAAGTTCACTCGAATCATATGAGAAAAGATATTGTTTATCCCCCACACTTTGTTTGGATGATTATTATGCATTATTTTATAATCTATTGTATTGTATTATGTTCTGTTGTTTTGTACCGTGTTGTATTGTTTTAATGAATGCAGTGTTTTTAGATAAATTGTATTATTCTCCATTGTTATAAAATGTCAGATGTTCATAATTTGAATAACAAGCATACAGAAAACTGTATGATGCGGGATAGAGCTGCTATGAATGAGTAGGATAGATAATAAATTAGAATTATTAGATACTAATAAGTAAAGACAAAACAAGAAGAAACATTAAGATAACGACACGATTATATCAAATCAATTATTGCACAAAACGAATCTTTTCATTGTTACCTAATGATAGATTTAAACGATACAATAGAGTTTTAGTAACAAGTTAAAACAGACATTATACTTAGATTAACAATACAATATAACATAGCACAACTATCTAAGCAAGGTGTTAATCAACCTAGGACTAATATTCAATTATCTTCATTATTTCATTCGTTTCAAATTATCTGTTATAGTTTTTTATACACGCACTTAAGAAAATAATATTTAGAAGGAATATTTAATTATTTCAATCTTCATTTCAGCCTTTGCAATAATAATCTATTAAATTAAATATTTATTCTATTAAGGTATCTCTAATCTTCAAGAATAAGTAATGTAAAGAACAAAATAGTAACTAATATTTCATAAACTTCTAAAAAATGATATTTTGTAAGATAATTACATATATTTTAAATCACAATAGATAATTTAAAACGAAGTAGATAATGTCAAATGAGTCACATAATGGCCAACAAAAATCGTGGTGCAGCAAAAATACCTACTCCTCCCATAATCAGATGTATCAATTTTGAGTGATAGATATAACAACATCATTAATAAGATCGCTTTCCTCGAATTGGCCTTATACAACATGAATATATATTAATCTGACTTCAATACGATACCAGACTAATACACCCCCCCCCCCCCCCCCCCCACACAAAAGAGTTGTGAC
>JAABOM020000012.1:2226322-2257965 GCA_011800125.2 Solanum clarkiae
TAATACCCCCCCACCCCCCCCCCCCCCACACAAAAGAGTTGTGACATGATGACATGGCATTCTCTCATAGGCAAATGGGAATAAGGGCAAAATTGATGCCCTAGCTCCTAATCCTAAATCCCTCAAAAAAAACCCTAAGACCACACCCCACACAAAAAAGAAAAGAGGAAAAAAATAAAAACCCAAACAGAACTTAATAAAAGCTTTTATTAGAATATGAATAGCTTCGCCTTTTCCCTCAAAATTCCTCCATTGTTTTCACTATCTCCGCCTCCCTCAGCTAAACTTCTAAACCCCAATTTCTCCTCTTTTTCCCTCAATACCCGTAAGCTTCTAATCTCAGTTTCTTGATGGGTTTCTTTTCTTTTTTTTTAATTAAAAAATCACTTTTTTGTGTGTTGTTTCATTTGGTTTTGTAATGTTAGTATTATTGTTGTTATTGATTGTAAATTTTGATGCTTTAAGCTATTTGGTGTGTGGGTTTTTCTTGAATTGAGTAGTTAGTGAGTGAGAGAGAAGTATGAAATGCATTTTTACAGTGTTTCCTTTATGGAATAGTGTTGTTATGATTGTTGACCATTGTTAATGTTAAAGTTTGATGCTTTTAGCTATTTGGTGTGTGGGTTTTTCTTGAGTTGTGTAGTTAGTGATTGAGAGAAAAGTATGAAATGCAATATAAATTGTGTCTTTCTGTTGATGCTAAAGGGACTAACTTGTTGAACTTAGAATTTGTGTTTGTTTATTGAATATTGTTTTGTTGACCTTAGATAGGAGGTTTGTGGATGACACGTATTAGGGGGGGTAGAATGTTAGTAGGTGTGTGTGCATTGTGTTGCTAGTCATAGTATTACACCGATTTGGGAGACTTACGCTACTTGCGGGACTACACATTGTGGGACTACATTGGGTATGTTGTTGCTTTTCTTGAAAATTTAGCTGGAGTTATACTTATCTTCAGCGTAGATAAGCTTGTTGTGGTTTGTTGGATGTGTTATTGTAGTGGGAGTAAAGCCGACAAGTTGAAGTTAGATATTTACACTGGACGTTAGATGTTGAGACTGGGAATGTCTTTTCTTTTGTCTCTGTGTAATGCTAATCCTGACCCCAAATGGGTCAATATTGTCCATATCCCAATTTTTTAAGGTAATGTTGCTGAACCCTGATGGCTGTAGCTTGCTCTACGGCTTCTTAATGGCTGCAGGTCATGTTTGTGATGTAGTTCATGATAAATGGAATACAATGTATTGGTTTAGATACCATTCATTGTTATTTTCTAACAATTGTGAGTTTTGTTCTAACTCAACTAATCCACTGGAAAACCTGTTAGATCTGATGCACAAGAGTGTCATATAAAAGGTTCAATAATTGTAAGAATGAAGACAGCTGAGGAACCTAGCAATTTTTTGAATCTTGAGTCTTCTTATCAAGAGAAAAATGATGTAGCGTCCACGGTCTCATTTAGGAGAAAAAGGTAGTAAACAACTTTGAAATGGACTGAAGAAAGTAGGGATAATATACTTCTGGACCAAAAATGAAGAAGAAAGAGCTGGATACTATATTGAACACCTTTTGTACAGTTTAATTATGTCAAATGAGATGCAAACTCTTATGATCTCCCATGTTAGCCACCACCATTAAGAAAGCATCATGTTAAGCTGTTGGCATTACCTTGTGTTTTCAAGTATCTAAGTTGTTCCCTAAGATTGAATGTTCCATATTACTATCACTGTATTTCCTTAAGATGCTGTAGTATCTGACCATCTTATTTACTTAATTATATCTTCAACATACCGCTTCACGTTTGGGGATGATTCCTTTTAATGGGACAAACACCTTTTTTTTTTTTAATCTTTGACAATTTGTGGCTGTCAGACTTGAATGTAGGACCTCTACCCGCTCTAGTACCATGTTGTAGTGTATGACTATTTCACCCAAAAGCTTAAGCTTTTAAAGATGTCAGGACTTTTATTTACTTGTTTATTATATCTTCAACAAATGCAATATAGAAGTACTTTAAGTAATTTCTGTTTATGGTGTCATAACACTAGACAGGTATTCTGAGAGCAACATCTAGGAGATTTTTTGGTGCTGTAGGTGTATCTTTACGGACAATATCAACCATGGAAAATGTAAGTCTTGATCTCATAATATAGCATCCTCATAAAGGGTGCCATCTGTAAACAGTACTGCTAAGGCTTAAGCATGAACTAAGCTATTTATGCCCACCTCCTCTCTTAACAGGAGAAAGAAGTTATTGGGAGTCAAAAGCAGCAATTAGCAAAGCTATTTGAGGAATCACTTAGAGCAGCATTCCCTGATGTTCTAGATGTACAGCCTTTGATTGCTATTTGCAATGATCCAAAACATGGTGACTATCAATGGTATGGCTTACTCCGGTTATACTCTAACATTGAATGATATCCTTTTGAATTTCTAGCTGTTTATTGTTATTATGTCAGCAATAAATCAATTGATTTGTAAGTTCTCACTTTGAAACTTTGGACAGCAATAATGCGATGAGCTTGTGGAATAAAATTAAAGGCAAAGGTACACAGTTAAGGGGTCCTCAGCCTGTTGGAAAGGTGATTTTATATCCTGTTAATATGTCTTTCTTCCCCAAACATGGTACTAGAAGTGACAGCTTCCAACTTACTTTCAGCTGCTTTCACATTTTAGGCAATTGTAGAAAATCTTCCTGCATCGGAAATGATAGAGAATTGCTCCATAGCAGGACCCGGTTTTGTTAATATTGTATTAGCAAGGCAATGGATAGCAAAGGTATTTTCTTTAACCAGTCCTGGTTTTGCTGGCAGTTGTTTTATCAGTTGATAGGATATAATCATATATTAGCACTTCTCTCTTACTGATGCAGAGTCTTCAAAAGATGCTAATAGATGGCATTGAGACGTGGGCACCCAAGCTTCCTGTTAAAAGGGCTGTCGTTGATTTCTCATCACCCAACATAGCAAAAGAGATGCATGTGGGTCATTTAAGATCTACTATAATTGGAGACACTCTGGCCCGTATGTTGGAGTTTTCCAAGGTTGATGTTCTTCGGAGAAACCATGTGGGTGACTGGGGCACACAGGTAGATTCATACTCAGTGATCTCTCATTCTCTTATACTCTTTCCATGAGTAATACCTATGAGATATATCTGTTGGCTTTGGTCGCAAATCTTTTTTGGTCTGCCTGTCGGTTAACATAATCATACAATGGAACCATAAGTGTTTCTCTATCTTCAAACCAATACAATGATTACCTTAGCTGTTTTATCAACTATTGTTCTTTCAAGCTTACAATGGATTGTGGATTTACCCTTGAAAATTTGTGACAAAATGCACTTGGTGTCAGTAACTTATAAATTGTGTGTAACTAATAGTTAATTGATGAATAATTAGAATCCAAGAGCCATCTGACTTCAATTTGTTTTCAAATGGAAGACTTAATTCTATGTAGTTGACTGTATTTACCATGAAACACGGTTTCTGTTCATCTATTTGTGAAGTTTCCTTTCTGGAGAAGGGTTTCTTCTACTAAAAAATGTTTGTCTCCATAGTAATCGTTATTTCTTTTGCAGTTCGGAATGTTAATTGAGTTCCTTTTTGAAAAATTTCCTGACTGGGAAGCTGGTAGTGCTCCAGCAATTGGAGATCTGGAGGTGAGTATTGGTTCTTTTTTGCTATAGTCGTTTTTCTCCTGTTATCTGCATTTAGATTCTGATAGACCATGCAACCTGCATATTACTGTCCAGCACTGGATAGAGTTCTCTGATTTGACTAGTGCTGTTTTCCTTGTTTACCCATGCTCTTTCTTTGGAGTTATTGCTTATCCAGTTGTTAAGTAGGAATTTGGCCATAGATTCGGAATATCTTTTACTTTTTGGAATTTATGGAGTTGGAGTTTGAAGTGGAGTTGTGTCTGTTTGCAAAAGATATTTGAAACAATTTTCATGCTTGATTGTACTTAAATACATCATTGAAAGTGAAAAGTGAGTTGAAAAAACATGTTATTAAGCTGTTCTCCAGATTCAAAATCCAACTTTAAGCTGGATTAATAATTTTCATGGTCAAACACTGATTTTCAAATAAAGTGAAATTATTTCGTAAAAGTTGAATAATTTTTATGCAAAATGGGTCCTAAGTTTGTTACATTGAATCTGCAATTTTTGGTCATGACTAAAAAATTGAAAATGATGAGGTTTCGATTATACATATTTGGCAACCTTGAATGTTTACACAGGATTACTTGAGATCTTGAGCTTGCTTGTTTGCGAAAACATGTCTTATATCATGTTTCTAAAATGCTTACACAAGATTACTGGAGATCTTGAGCTTGCTTGTTTGCAAAACATGTCTTGTATCATGTTTCTTGAGACGTTTGTTGGGAGAGCAGGGTGTTGTGTGGATAGGAAGGCAGAAATTTATTTTACTCGACTTAGTAATCATTATTTTCATTTATTACTAGGATTTCTATAAGGCTTCGAAAAAAAGATTTGACAGTGATACTGATTTCAAGGAAAGGGCGCAAAAGGCAGTCGTTAGTCTTCAGGTAACCTCTTTTTCATTTTCTTATTTTAATGTGGCATGTATGCAGTATGATCATATCTTGTTTTGGAGAGGGTATGCAGAATTGAGTAATTATTTTGTTATTGGGGGTGGGGTTTGATGAATATGTTCTGCGTATTTCTGTTGCTCCTCTTATACTGCTCAAGTAAAAAACATACTATAATAGATAGCTCCCTTACTGAAGGATCAGTGCAAATAGTTGGTTATTTCAAAGGGAAATGCTGTATCTGTTTTGTTTCTCTTACCTGTGCATGTGCATGTCTTACAGGGTGGGGAAGAGAAGTACAGGATGGCATGGTCACAAATATGTGAAATCAGCCGAAAAGAGTTTCAGAAGGTTTATGAGAGACTTGGGGTTCACTTAGAGGAAAAGGTACTAGAGTGAACTTTTTATTCCACCTAAATTGCATAGAACTTTGGATGGCTCTATGGGAACATGCAGTAGTTCCCTGGTTTTTCCTTGAACATGTCATGCAATTGCCATGCTGGTTTTCTTTAGCCTCCTCGTTAACTATGGTTAAGCTTTTTTGATGCTTCATGCTATTAAATGGCACAGGTAAGTGTGTGCAAACATTAGCTCCTTGTGAAGTGTGAATCTGCTTCTCTCTGATGCATCCTTGTGTTCCGAGTTATTTAAAAACTTGATTTCTGTAGTTCAGAAGGTCTTGGAGTGATGCAATGAAATAGAGTAGTGACAGATTCTGGCAGACTGCATATGTGGTTATGTTAGTTATCGGGTGCAAGAATGTAAAATGCCAAATTAACATTAATGATTGTTTTAGTTTATTTTTATCTTGTGAAGTCATAATTGGATAACATATGCAGATTGTATATTCAGTACAACTGCATATTGCTATTCATTTGAAGTTCACTCAAAATGTCAAGGAGCAAAATCTCAACTTCTGACATGGCTGTGAATTACTTCAGACCCATTTGGATATGAACAGTTCTTAAACTTCTTTTCCAGAACAGCGTTTGGTTCTATGTTGAACTGGTTTTTTTTATTTTTTTTTGAAGACGAGTTTCAAGTTTGTGAAAGTGGTTTTGACCAGTTTCTCTAGTGATTTTTTTCACTCACAAAACTTCTAGTCTTTTTCGTGTTAAATGCTTGTTCAAACACAACTTCAACGTCCACATACCTTTTTCCAAATATCACATTTTTTTCATGTTCAAACAGCTACTTATTTTCAAAGAGACTGCTCTCGAGGTCCTTCCTTGTATAGAAGAAATCTAAATTCTAAAGAGATAAGATTGCATTGCTGCTCAAGTATTACTGAGAACTATCCTACTTATACTGCGGATCCCTTGTGATTTGAATAGTAATAGTTGCGGAAAGAAAAACAAGCAAATTGATTACTGAATAGGAGTTCTCATAACCTAATCTGCTGATAAATAGAGTTTGCACAGGATTTTGCTGTGTTGTGTTGTTTCATCACTCTTATACCTCTTCTTGGTTATAGATTCTTTTTGATGATCCAAACTTATTCAAGAGGGTGGGGGTGGGGGTAGTGAAAGAACTTGATGTATTAAGCTAGTTTCATCTTGAATTAGGTGTAGGCTATACCTGTCAAAAGAAAAAAAAATGTTATGGGCTTATGGCTGCTGTAATTGAGCCATATAGTCGCTGGTATTGTTTCAATAAAGTAATTACCCATTTCACAACATGTCACTTATCCTGTCATATGTCGTAAAATAACCTGTAAAGATTTGATTGTTGTTCCGTAAGAGGGTTTTCCAGCTGATTTATGTTTTCTCTTTATTAAGGCATTTTCCTGCCCATGTTAATCAGTGTGCAAAGCTTCATGGATCTAATTTGGTGGTTCTTCCTTCAGGGTGAAAGCTTTTATAATCCGTATATTGCCAAAGCTTTGGAGTTGCTTAATGAGAAGGGATTAATTGAAGAAAGTGAAGGAGCCCGCGTCATTTTTATTGAAGGGAAGAAAATACCTCTTATTGTTGTGAAGAGGGATGGTGGTTTCAACTATGCTTCAACTGATCTTGCTGCTCTATGGTTAGTTCTAGTTGTAAATTGTGTTTCTGGATGGACTTTGCAAATATTACTTATTTTCTCATCAAGAATACATGTTCAATGGTTGTTGTGAGTTGGTCTCACTTCTGCAAGTGTGACACATGTGCTTTTGGTTTTTTCATCCCATGATTTGTTTCTAAGTAATCGATCATCAACAGCAGCAACAACAACCCACCCCCCATCCCCGCTCAAAAAAAAGAAAAGAAACATTCAATTTGCGGAAAGCTGAATGCACATTCTCAAAGTGGGTGATCCAATGGGTGATCAGTTCTGCCCTTTCTTGTCTCATAGTTGAGGTTTTACATGAGTGGCATGTGATTTTTATATGAAGCATGGGAGGAAAATATTTTTCATAGAGACAGTAGGTATTATACATATCAGTGATTTCTACCGACAAGTGAAAATCTGTGAAGTCTGCGGGTAGAGGGAGTTGTGAATTGTGCTGTAATGAAGGTAACTAGATGGGTAGAGGGAGTTGTGAATTGTGCTGTAATGAAGGTAACTAGATGGGTAGAGGAAGTTGTGAATTTGCTAGGAAAGGTTTCATTGGGATGCTATGGAGTAATGATGTTATGCATAAGCTATTAAAGGTTCAGCAAATGTTTAAATTTCATTTAAGCTTCCCATCTGCAACTTTGTAGGTATCGACTGAATGAAGAAAAAGCAGAGTGGATGATATATGTGACTGACGTTGGACAGCGAGAGCACTTTGAGATGGTCTTTTCTGTAAGTTTCTGATGTTTATACCCCTCTCTTTCCTCTTTGGCAGCTAATACAATGGAGCAACTTTGTTGGGGTTGAGCTTTACTCATGCTTCTTTTTTCACCTTCCTTGTTTTTCTCTTCCAGGCTGCAAAACGTGCAGGCTGGCTTCCTCCAAATGAGAAGGATTACCCCAAAGCCAGTCATGTAGGATTTGGTCTAGTTTTAGGAGAAGATGGGAAGCGGTTCCGAACTCGAAGTACGGATGTGGTTAAGCTGGTTGATTTGCTTGATGATGCCAAGAGGCGGTGTAAATCAGCACTTGAAGAAAGAGGTGTGCTTTATGTTGTTTGCTAATTTTGGTGTGTGGCATTGGGGCTTAATTTCTTTTTCTGCTTGTGTGTCTTTGCTCGTCATAACTTCTTTCTTGTGAATATTATGGGTATTAATGTAGTGATATTATGAAAGAGTGCCACTTCAAGTTATACATATCATGATTGTCTTATCAGGTAAGACTAAAGAATGGACAGCCGAGGAACTAGAGCAAACTGCTGAAGCAGTAGGATACGGTGCTGTTAAGTAAGTTCCTCATCCTTGTGCATGGTGCTCCATACTTTGCAGGAGAAAAAATGTTCTTTACCCTATTGTCAGAAATAACATCCGTAATATACTCCAATTTTATGGAGAGTAACGAACTTTTTGGTGTGTATCATTTTATTCCAAGAAAGAAATATTTTTTAGTGTTGAGACATAAAATTTATTCAACAATTGAACATTTAATCCATGATATATCCTCTGTTTCAATTTTTTTCCTTTCCTTTTCTTAGTCCGTTTAAAATACTTTGTTTGGGAACTCTTTAATTCTAACTTTCTACGTGACATGTTTAAGCACTAGTTTTTAAAAGGCATTTGGTACATTTCGCATATATTTAATTTAAGATCACAAGATCCAAAAGTCTTATTTACTTTTCTTAAAACACCGTGCCAAGTGAAAATTTCATAATAAAGAGCACTATAAAGAAACAGCCACAATCTTGGGAAAAACATCCTTTACATAGGTGATCTTGATGTAGTAAGGATTTTGCTATACATATGTTTTGATGCTTTTCTTGTTGTCTCAGCTAGTTCCTGACTTTTCGTTTGGTTCTCCCTTTCTTTTGGTACCTTGAACCAGATATGCTGATCTGAAGAACAACAGGTTGACGAATTACACCTTCAATTTTGATCAGATGCTTAGTGATAAGGTATGTAATGGATATCCCTTCATAAATATATCTGTTAATCATTTCAACAAGCTATATTAGCGAGTTAATTCTCCAAATTGACCAAATTTCTTGCAAAGTCATTTGGCTCCTCTTTCAATTCTTTTAGTTTATACAGAAACAACTCAGTGATTCCATGCACTTTGTTTATAATTGAAGCACAAGAGTCTTTACATGTTTTTGTATGATTGATTCTGTTTTAGAGGAGTTTATGTTTTTCATTTTGTGGTGGTTCCCCATCTGTAGGGGTATGCTCTTTTTTGCTTATTTTTGCTGCAGCTTTTTGTCTTCTGTTTCTCTGTTCAGAAATCAGAATTGATTCTTTTGTATTCTTCTGTGATTGGCAGGGAAATACCGCTGTTTATTTGCTGTATGCACATGCTCGTATTTGTTCAATCATCAGGAAGTCTGGTAAAGATATAGAGGAGTTAAAAAAGGTAATCTGATAATCTCATCTGTTTTATGTGCCCCAACTGCACTCGTCTTTGGGTGGTAAGGCTTCGCTAGGTGTGTGGAATAGCATTTCAGCTGTTCTCTTTTATGCCCCTTTGTGGCCACCCAAGATTTCTTGAACTAGGCAAACACATGATAACTTGGTAATTTGTTAATGTTAAACAGATATTTCAGTATTACGACATACCCATTGAAATCTGGGAACAGAAATGGAACAACGTGAAACTTCCAAAAGTAATGCTACGACTAATAGTATGAAAGACCAAGCGAGACAACTCTCAGCTATCCAACTTACCTTCTACCCTATTTTGCGTCCTCCATAATCTCTTAGTAAGGTCATTCTCTTGGTAAACTAAAGCTGCATCATGTCATGTTCAATCACCTGTCCCCAATACTTCGTCAACCTACCTTTGTTTCTCTCCATAGCCAACCTCTCACATCTCACACCTTCGCACTAGTGCATTGGTGCAACAGATATTTCAGTCTGGTTAAAATTACAAGAGTGACCGTAGAATTACAATTTGTGGTGTTTATTGATTAATTTTCGCTGGACAGAGTGGGGCAATAGATTTGGCTCATCCAGATGAACGTACGCTGGGCCTTCATTTGCTCCAGTTTGCTGAAGTAAGAATTTATTGAATCTTGTTATCACTTAACGATTTCTTATTATTCCTGTGTGGTTCTAATCAAGTAAATTTTTTGTCATCTCTTTTGCAGATTGTTGAAGAAGCTTGTACCAATCTTTTACCACACTTGGTGTGTGAATATCTTTACAATATATCTGAAGACTTCACTAAATTCTATACCAATTGTCAGGTATGAAAATTTTCCTACCAGCAAATAAAGCTAAATCAAAGAAACGGTGAAACAAATGCTATGCGCCCCTATAAACCTGTGGCTAAAGTTGCTATAGTCCGGTTTGAACCACTAGTGGAACACCAAATAATTATAGTTAATATTCTCACGGAAGAGGTATTCCCAGTGCGCGGAGGATTCATCCCCAGTTTGTCTCGGGAGGGAACTGTACTATCTTTTCCCCTATTGTATTGAATCAATAGAAAAAAGAGACCTCTGGGGGTGGTGTAGGATGAATCAAGATCCAGCTAGGAAAAGGTTTAGCCTGAACCGGTGGTTTTAGCCAATGGGGGAGTGTGCATTGCTTGGATCCCTTAGAATAGTTGTTCCAATTTGAATGTCTACCCAAAATGGAGAGCTTATCCACTATACCTACGTAAGAATTAGTGCCTGTTTGGATGGGCTTATATAACTTATTTAAGTCATAAGTTAGGATATTTAACTTATGACTTTTAGCTTAACAAGTGTATGACTTTTTGCTTGAAAACAAGTGTTTAGAACACGTTTGAATCTTTGTGCGAACATTCCAGAAGTGCTTAAAAGCCACCTAAAATAATCCAATCCGAGCAGGCTCTAATGAGTAGAGTATCCATCATTAACTAGAAGATCTTTTCAGTAGAGAGCATTTTTACCCTTATGATTGAAGAGTCGTTTGGAAACAACCTGAGGTAGTGGCAAGGTCTGCGTCCACTCTACCCTCTCCAGACCCTACCTTGTGGGACTTCACTAGGTATGTTGTTGTAGCATTTTATCCTTAGCAAGCCCCTCTCTGGCACGAATTTAGATCAGTTGGACCAATGACTTCGGATACCGGATAGTTAAACAAAAAAAAATCTACTGTTAGAATTTATGAATATATTTTGGTTTTTTGTAGGTTGTTGGTTCAGCAGAGGAAACAAGCAGACTCTTGCTGTGTGAGGCAACAGCAGTTGTCATGAGAAAGTGTTTTCATCTGTTGGGAATCACTCCTGTTTACAAAATTTAACCTCCATATGAATTGTAACTTTTTTTTTGCTTTATTCATCCTTTTAGTATCTAGTATTGGAATAGAACAAATATTACAGAAAATGTTTGTTGTCTTCAATTTTCACTAATTATAAATTGATGGAGAAAATGTTAAATCTATTCATTACCAGCACATTTTGTTTCATGGAATCCAGTGGGGTCAATGGAGTCGATCGTTTTTGCTTAGCGGAGTAGGTTAACGATGATATATCCGGTAGAATTTTACCAGTGAAGTTAACAAAGTCGGTCGACTTGGAAAACTAATGGCACACAAAATGCTTAAGACCATTAACTCAACTCATTTTAATTTGCCATATTGTACATTTAATACTTATTAGGTGTTTACATGAATAATTAATATATTTAAAAGAATATATAATATTTGAAGTTTCTTTGATAAATTTTGGCTAAAACCTTTACAAATTTCTATGACCTGTAAATTTGATAAATAAATATTTATTCAAATTAATTTATCATTGTTTTTTTTTTTCAATTCCTTTTTTTTAAAAAAATATGTATGGACCTAATGGATCCTATAGATCTTTTATTACATAATTTAGATTTTCTTGTACTGAAGGCTCAGTCGTGTCTCACATTTGGGACCTACGCTCTTTTCGTAACAAAACGTAAAATATTACTAATAATTTAATATAATATAGATTACAACGGAATAGTTAGTATTTTTTTATTTTTAAGTAAAATATTTTTTTTAATTGAAAGCGTATCTCCCGAATAAACTTTGTAACGTGCGATTTGAATTTAATGAAAGATTCAATATAAATATAAATACTTATAGTTATTTATCCCAAAAGAGGTGGTTATTGCTAAAGCGATGCCAGGATCACTATAATAGCTGCACAAGATACCTTTAGTTAAATGCACTCTTTTTTAGTTTAATTTTTCCCGAACGAGTGGTCCTAAACTCGTTCATAGTCACAAATTATGTAGCCATACCAAATTCGACATTCGAAATCTAATTCGATCAGATTTTCATATCTTGATTATCCTTATTATTCTCTTTATCCATCTAGATCATTACCTTTTAATCAGTTTCGTAACTCAACAATCACTCCTCAATGTTGAATTGATCTAGACACGACTATTATTGATTGAGAATAAATATTTAGCCAATTCAATATTAAGTATATTTTAAAAAATATAAAATAATTTTTCGTTTTTATACTTTCCTTTTTAGTGGGGGAAACAGACATGCTAATATGCCAAACATTACTGTAAATATTTATTTTTAATTAATTAATTAAAGCTGCGGAATCGAGGCTAATTCCCTCAACTCCATTTGATAATATATTCTTGAGTCCGGTACACACATTCACAAACTTCTGAAAATACACAGTACAAATTTTGCAGTGTCCACTGTCCTCTTTCAGCTCAGAAAGAGCCGTTGTGAGTTGTGACAAAAAGCACATTTGTTGAAGTAAATAAAGAGAACAAGAAGAAGAAAGAAGCAAGATTGTTGTACAAGTGTGAAGAAGTAGAAGAATGGAAAGAGGATTGAGTTTCATATTTGTAGCTTCTTTGCTCTTAATGATTCTTGGTACTTCTAAGTTATACCCTTTTCATTTCTTTAATCAAAAGTTGAGATTTTTCTTTGAGTGATGAAATGAACATTGTGTGCTCTTAATGATTTTTGCTACTTGTATCATTTTTTTTTAAGTAAAGAGAAGATATTTTTGAGTGATGAGCTTCATTGTGCTCTTAATGATTCTTGGTACTAGTACCCTTTTGTTTCTTTAATCAAAAGTTGAGATTTTTCTTTGAGTGATGAGCTGAACTTTGTGTGCTCTTAATGCTTCTTGATACTTGTACCATTTTTTTTAAGTAAAGAGAAGATATTTTTGAGTGATGAGCTTCATTGTGCTCTTAATGATTCTTGGTACTAGTACCCCTTTCATTTGTTTAATCAAAAGTTGAGATTTTTCTTTGAGTGATGAGGTGAATATTGTATAATGATTCTAGCTACTTCTACCATTTTCATTTCTTTAGTAAAGTTAAGGTTTTTTTGAGTGATGAACTTCATTGTGCTCTTAATGATTCTTGGTATTAGTACCCTTTTCATTTCTCTAATCAGAAGTTCAGATTTTTCTTTGAGTGATGAGCTGAACATTGTGTGCTCTTGATGATTCTTGCTACTTCTACCATTTTCATTTTCTTGAGTGGTGAGCTTCATTGTGCTCTTTATGATTCTTGGTCTTAGTACCCCTTTCATATGTTTAATCAAAAGTTCAGATTTTTTGAGTGATGAGCTTCTCTGTGGGCTCTAGATGATTCTTGGTAGTTGGTACTTAATAACCTTATTAGTTCTTTAGTAAAAAGTACAGATTTTTTCTTTTTGAGTGATGAGCTTCATTGTTCTTAATGCTTCTTGGTACTTTCTACCCTTTTCATTTCTTTAAATCAAAACGTTAATGTTTTTTTGAGTGATGTTTGGTTATTTAGGTTCTTGATGATACATTTCACTCATATTTAACTTCTTGTTGCAGTTGAGTGGTTCATTATTGCATTAATCAGAAGTATTAGTCATTCCCTTCAGCCCCCTCTTTCCTCTTGTGTAACTGTACTTGGTGCATCTAACTATTTTGTGGCATAAAGATTAAATTCTAAACCAGTTTATACCTTGCTTCATTTGGGGGTTTCATTTAAATATATTAGCAGATTTTTGCTCTTAATGATTCTTGGTACTTCTACCCTTTTCATTTTTTAATTAAAAATAGCAGATTTTTTTTCCTTTATGATAATTTCACTCATATTAACTTCTTGTTTCATCTGTCATTGCAATAGTCATAAGTGTTAATCATTTTCTCCATCTTTACCCTCATTCAGTGGCGGAGCCAGCATTTTCGTGAAGGGTGTTCATACTTTTTAGACATAGGCGGGTGATTTTTGTGTCAAGGGTGTTCTACAATTGATATATATATATCAAACTATCTATATTTAACCTATATATTCGCAAAAAATTTCCGACGAAGCGTGTTGCAGTCTATTTTGTCCTCTTAAAGGAAATATATAGCTCTGGTTTTGCAGTCCATTTTGTCCTCTTATAGTTGGACTTATTTGTTATTTGTCTGTTTACCATTACTTCTGCTTTTTGTATGTGGTGGTAGTGGTGGTGGGGGAGGGGTGAGTTCATCTCCATGACTGGTGTAAGTACATGTGAAAAAAGACAACTTGTTAGCTGTGAACCATTATTTATGCATTATTATGTTGCAACTGTTTCTGACTACTTTGAACATGGTGGTTGCATTTGGAATGCTGTTCTTTTCTAGCTTTATTAGCGTTGTTGATTGCGTTTGTAACGGTTTCTAGATTCCGCTTCATAACTAGTTATTATCTGCTAATATCTGCAAATTAGATGCGGTGTAGTGGATGGGGCTACTCCTCCCTTAACCAGAGGTCTTGATTCGAGCCCTGGGAATGGAAAAATCCTTGTGCTTCTCCCCAAATGGGGCCCTACGCGGTACAAAGCCAATATAGTCGGGCTCCAATGTGGGCACCGGACACCGGGTGGGAAACCAAAAAAAGAAAAACCTTCGGCAAATTAGAGTTTGACTTGAAGAGGTTACAAAAGTTGGTTCTAAGCAGTGGCAAAGCTAGAATATTCATTTAGGGGTGTCAAAATAGAGAGGATTAAACCCAAGAAGTCGAGAGGAGTCAATATATAGGGGGTCAATTGATGGCACCCCCTTGAATACATATGACTCCGCACTACTTCTAAGTACTAGATTTGCATACATGTTCCAATCTTTAACGAACAATGCTAAATGAATTAATAGCGCCCCACATTGCAATTCAGAGGAAAATGTGTTTCTGTCTTTTCTTTAATTAAGGCGAACAGTCTCTTGCCATCATTTTGCATGACCACCCCAGAGAAAGATGTCAAAAGGGCTTTGTTTGAGTAAATCACGCTGACCAAACCATGTGAGAATAAGTGAACCAATGATGCAATATGCGTTGGTACGACACATTGGACTTCTTTTAGTTATGTAAGAAATTTGTATCTTATATTAGCTCTAGTTGCTGGGAACCACTTACTTTGTTTTTGTTGACTATCGAAATTATTTGTTAATGGGAGTCATTTTAATTGTTGAAAAAGTGACAAAATTTATAGGCAAAGTAATAATAAGCTGCAAAATGACAGCAAATAGTGATGTATATGCCTGAACCTTGGCTTAGGGACATCGTAATTTGGTTACTTGGCATTTGTCCAGCTAGAATGAGTTAAAATGTTGTATTACCAATGATAGTTCGTTTGGATATTCCTGTGCTGACTACTGACTGTTCTTCACTGTATTGCAGGCATTTGCAGAGCAAGCAGAGTTGGAATTTGCTATGGACGAAATGCTGATGATCTTCCTACACCTGAAAAAGCTGTGCAGCTCATTCAAATGCACAACATTAAATATGTAAGGATATATGACTCAAATATCCAGGTCCTCAAGGCCTTTGTGAAGACTGGAATTGAGCTTATGATTGGAATTCCAAACTCAGACTTGCTGGCGTTTTCACAATTCCAATCTAATGCCGATACATGGTTAAAAAACAGCATACTTCCTTACTATCCGGACACGAAAATCACTTACATTACTGTTGGTGCTGAACTCACGGAAGCCCCAAATACTACAGCTGCTCTAGTGGTAAATGCAATGCAAAATGTGTATACAGCTTTGAAAAAAGCTGGTCTTCATAGGAGGATTAAAGTCTCCAGTACACATTCGTTGGGCGTATTATCCCGGTCATTCCCACCATCTGCAGGGGCTTTTAACAGTAGCCATGCCTTTTTTCTAAAACCAATGTTGGAATTCCTTGCAGAGAATCAATCACCTTTTATGATTGACTTGTATCCGTATTACGCATATAGAGATTCTTCTACCAATGTGTCCCTAGACTATGCTCTATTTGAGGCATCGTCTGAAGTTATTGATCCCAACACTGGTCTACTCTACACAAACATGTTTGATGCCCAGCTTGATGCTATTAACTATGCTTTAATGGCTCTAAATTTCAAAACAATTAATATCATGGTCACTGAGACAGGCTGGCCATCTAAAGGATCACCGAAAGAGACAGCTGCAACACCAGATAATGCACAGACTTATAATACGAATTTGATAAGACATGTTATCAACAATACTGGAACTCCTGCGAAGCCAGGAGGAGCAGTTGATGTCTATGTTTTCTCGTTGTTCAACGAGAACAGGAAGCCTGGTTTAGAATCTGAAAGGAACTGGGGTTTGTTTTTTCCAGATCAGACAAGTGTATATAACCTTGATTTTACCGGTAAGGGTGTTGTGGACATGACTAACACTACTGGTTCAAATGGGACGTCGTGGTGCATTGCTTCATCTTCTGCATCTGAACCTGAACTCCAGAATGCCTTGAGTTGGGCTTGTGGTTCTGGAAATGTAGACTGCTCCGCTATACAACCTAGCCAACCTTGCTTCGAGCCTGATAACCTCGCATCGCATGCATCTTACGCATTCAACAGTTACTACCAGCAAAATGGTGCTACTGACATTGCTTGCAGTTTTGGTGGAGTTGGCGTTCGAACAAACAAGAATCCAAGTATGTAGTTACGCTCATTTCATTCTCTTCTTTAAAATGCATGTATATGTAGACCTTACCTCCTAAGTAGAAAGTTGTTTCCGAAATACCCTCAGCTAGATTTTGATGACCATCTCATGAATTGCTCTTATATCCTATACAAACATTTTCACCATTGTTCAGTGCCAATTGTTAGTGTAGTCTATGGATGTTGTTAGTATGTAGACAGATGAAGAAACGACCGTTGCGTGTAGTCGAGTGGTATTAACAATTTTAGTTTGAAGATGTTCCTACGTTGGCAAGATTTCTGATCGACAACTGCTACTTCAGTTACATATTCTGAAGTAGTTATGTACTGTATTTCGAGCAAAAATGCCAGATATCTTCTTCCTTGTACTGACTCTGCTCTTTGTCAATACAGGTTATGATAACTGTATCTATGCGACGGCTGGGTATGTACATTTAACTAAATCATTTTTCAGTGACTCACACAAGTGTATTCTTGCCCTGATTGTGATGTTCATTTTCTGATTTTAAATCTCACAGGGGTAAAAAAGCTATCTCTAATAATGCAACGGCTAGTCCGCCCAAGTCTTCTTCATCATCCCCTCAAAGGAGTTACCGGTGGTCTCAACATCTGCTTTTGGCTTTTCCTTTGTTCCTCCTGCTACCATTCTGATGTAAAAACTTGGCTGAACATGTCTCGGGCGGATAGAACGAAGACTATTCTTTGAAAGTGTAAAATGCAAAAGGCATGTAAGTTCCCTTGAGAAGGCCTACAAATATTGCTTCTTAATGTGTTGGCGCCAAGGATGCTTTGGGTTATTGATGCAGCTATATCATCTCTATACTGCAAAAATTTTGTATGATATCCAAAGTAGAGATCCTTGGTAAATGTAAAATAGAAGAAAGTTCCAGTCATTCAAACTATGGGAACATTTGTAATCCATTTTGTTGATTGATTGGCTTGCAAACTTGGTACTAATTCATTTTAGTTGATCTTTGTAATGTAGTTTTCAGAATTTTTCCTATGCGTCAGTGTTGCAGACCATGTTCTTTATAAATAAGAAAAGTTGGTCTGTTTTTGGTTTCATCTCACCCCCTTTAGTACCAGCTCTTCATCCGACCCTGCAAACATGGGATGTTTTTAAATCTTACCATGGCACACTTTGTACATTTTGTTAATAAATGTAAGTGGAGGTCTGGTGAGGTTTTATGGGCCAATGAATAGAAAATAGGCGATTTGAGTAGTTTTTGTGGATGTTCTAACGAAATTTGATGCTGTCGTGGGTTTCGGTGCAATTTTTTCAAAAAATCATACATACGAGTGGGTTCGTAACGAGTCTGCCAAGTGTCTCAGGTGTCCTAGCGACGTCGGAGGATGCTTGGTAGGATTTTATGGGCCACGGAACAAGAAACAGGTGATTTGGATAGTCTTTCGTAGGTGTTAGCCCACACAATCTGACGTTGTCGGGGATCCTAGCACAACTTTTTTAAAAATCATAAGAGTGGGTCCATAACGAGCACACCAAGAGTTCTAATGGCACCAGAGGACACGTAATAGGATTTTTATGGGCCAAGGAACAGAGAACAAATGATTTGACAGTTTTTCGTGGGTGTTAACACATAAAATCTGGCGCTGCCGGGGGCTCCAGTGCAACTTTTCTGAAAAATCAGACAAGTGGGTTAGTAATGAACCCGCCAAGAGTCCCAGGTAGTCCGACATTGCTGGAGGACGTCTGGTAGGATTTTATGGGCAAAAAAAAAAAAAAAGAAAACAAGCGATTTTGGCAATTTCGTGGGTAACGCCCACGAAATTAGATGCTGTCGGGGGCTCCGACGCCCACACCCACGAAATTAGACGCTGTCGGGGGCTCCGACGCAACTTTATCGAAAAATCATATGAGTGGGTTCGTAATGAGCCACCATGAGTCCCAAGAGGCCAGGTGGCGCCGGAGGACGCCTGGAAGGATTTTATGGGCCGAGGAACAAGAAACAAGCAATTTGGGCAGTTTTTTGTGGGTGTTAGCCCATGGAGTTTGGCGCTGCTGGGGGGCCTAAACGCAACCTTCTTGAAAAATCATACAAATAGGTTTGGAACAAGCCCGCCAAGAGTCGTAGGTGGCCCGACAGTGCCGGAGGACGCCTGGTAGGATTTTATGGGCCAAGAAATTAAATACAAGCGATTTTTGTAATTTTTCGTGGGTGTTAGCCCATGAAATCTAGCACTGTCGGGGGCTCATGCGTAACTTTCCCGAAAAATCATATGAATGGGTTCATAACGAGCATGCCAAGAGTTCCAGGTGGCCCGGTGACGCGAAGGATGCCTAGTAGAATTTTTTGGGCCAAGGAACAGAAAATAAACGATCTGGATAGTTTTTCGTAGGTGCTACCTCACAGAATCTGTGATTGTCGGGGGCTCCTATGCAAATTTATTGAAAAATCATATGAGTAACTCCGTTATGAGTCCCGCTAGAGTCCCAGGTGGGTCGGCAGCGTCGAAGGATGCATGGTAAGATTTTATGGACTAAGGACCATGAAACAGGAGACTTGGGTAATTTTTGGTGGGTGTTACCCCACATATTGCGGCTCTGGAGGGGGCTCCAACGCAACTTTATCGACAATCATATGAGGGTGTCCGTAACGAGCTCGACAAGAGTTCCAGGTTGGCCGGCGGCACCGGTGGACGTCTGATAGGATTTTATCGGCCAAGGAACAGGAAACAAGAGATTTGGACAGTTTTTAGTGGGTGTTAACCCACGAATTGTGGCACTACCAGTGGCTTTGACATAATTTTCTCGAAATATCAAACGAGTGGGTTCGTAACGAGTCCGCCAAGAATCCTAGGTGGGCCGGCAGTGTCGATGAACTCATGGTTGGATTTTATGGGCCAAGGAACAGGAAACAGACGATTTAGGTAGTTTTTCGTGGGTGTAAGCCCACGGATTGTGGCCTACCAGAGGCTCCGGCGCAATATTCTCGAAAAATCATACGAGTGAACCCGTAACGAGCCTTCCAAGAGTCCCAGGTGGGCTGGCGGTGTTGGAGGACGCTTAGTAGGATTTTATGAGCAAAGGAACCTGAAACATGCGTTTTGGACAATTTTTCATAGGTTAACTAGCCTACAGATTTTGGCGTTGTTGGTGGCTCCGATGCAATAGTCACGAAATATCTTACAAATGGGTCCGTAACGAATCCGCTAAGAGTCCCAAGTGGGTCGACGGCGCCGAAAGACGCCTAGTAAAATTTTATATGCCAAGGAATAGGATATAGATGGTTTGGACCGTTTTTCGTGGGTGTTACAGATTATGGCGTTGCTAGGGCTTCAATGCAACTATTCCAAAAAATCGTGTGAGTGGGTCCATAACGAGTCCACCAAGAGTCCCTGGTGGGCCAGCAACTTCGGAGGATGCCTGGTAGGATTTTATGGGGCAAGGAACAGGAAACGGGTGATTTGAGTAGTTTTAGGTAGGTGTTAGCCCACGGATTGTAGCACTTGACAAGAGGCCTAGGTGGCCCAATGGTGCCAGGGGACGCCTGGTAGTATTTTATAGGCCAAGGAACAGGAAACAAACGATTTCGACATTTTTCTATGGGAGTTAGCGCATGGTTTCTAGCGCTGCATAGGACTGCAGTGCTTCTTTATCAAAAAATCATATGAGTGGATCTATAGCGCGCCCGGCAAGAAGCCCAGGGGCCTTTCAGTAAAGGGGGATGCCTGGTAGGATTTTATGGGCCAAAGAATAGGAAACAGACGATTTTAATAGTTTTATATGGGTGTTAGCCCATGGATTCTAGGCGGTGCATGGGGATCCGGCATAACTTTCCTGAAAAATCATATGAGTGGGTCCGCAACGAGCCCGGCAAGAGGAATAGGTGGCCCGGCAGTGGTGGGGGACGCCTGATAGGATTTTATGGGCCAAAGAACAGAAAGTAGGCAATTTCGGCAGTTTTCTGTGGGTGTTAGCCCATGGATTCTTGCGTTGTAAGGGGCTCCCACACAACTTTTTCCCAAAAAATCGTACGAATGGGTCCATGATGTGTCCGCCACGAGTCCCAAGTGCCCAAAGGCGCTGGAAGATGCCTGTAAGATTTTATGGGCCAAGGTACAAGAAACAGTCAATTTGGGTAATTTTTCGTAGGTGTTAGCCCATAAAAACTGGCTCTACCGAGGGCTCCGACACAACTCTCTCGAAAAATCTACGAGTGGGTCTGTAACGACCCTGCCAAGAGTCAAGGTGGCCCAGCGGCATTGGAAGACGCCTGGTATGATTTTATGGGCCAAGATATAGGAAATAGGTGATTTGGGCAGTTTTTCGTTAGTGTTAGCCCAAGGAATTTGGTGTTGCCGGGGGCTGCGGCACAATTTTCTCAAGAAATTATACGAGTGGGTACATGACGAGACCGTTAGGAGCCTGAAGTGGTCGGGCGACGCCAGAGAATGTCTAGTAGAATTTATGGGCTAAGGAACAAGAAATAGGTGATTTGGACAGTTTTTCATAAGTTTTAGCCCACGGAATCTGGCGCTATCGGGGGCTACCGCTCAACAATCCCCAAAAATTATATGAATGGGTCCATAATGATCCGGCCAAGAGTCTCAGGTGGCCTAGCGGCACCGGAGGACGCATAGTAGGATTTTATGGGCCAAAGAACAGGAAATAGGTGATTTGGGCAGTTTTTCCTGGGTGTTGCCCACAGAATCTACCGCTGTCAGGGGCTTCAGCGCAACTTTCTCGAAAAATCATACGAGTGGGTCCTTAACGAGCCTGCTAATAGTCCCAGGTGGATCGGTAGCGCCGAAGGACGCCTGGTATAATTTGATGGGCCAAGAAACAGAAAACAGGCGATTTAGGCAGTTTTTCGTGGGTGTCAGCCCATAGAATCTGGTGCTCTCAGGGGCTTCAGCGCAACTTTCTCAAGAACTCATATGAGTGGATTCATAAAGAGCCCACAAGAGTCCTGGGGGGCCTAACAACATGAGAGGACATCTTATACAATTTTATAGGCCAAGGTATAGGAAAAAGGCGATTTGGGTGATTTTTCATGGGTATTAGGCCACGGAATCTGGCATTGTCGGGTGCTTTGGTGCAACTTTCCTAAAAAATCATACGAGTAGGTCTGTAACGAGCCTGCTTAGAGTTGCACGTGGCTCGGCGACGCCGGCGGACGCCTGGTAGGATTTTATTGGCCATGAAATAGGAAACAGGTAATTTGGGTAGTTTTTTGTGGATGTTAGCCAATGGAATCTGGCGTTGTCGGGGGCTCTGGCGCAAATTTCTTGAAAAATCGTACGAGTGTGTCTGTAAAGAGCTCACCAAGATTCGTAGGTGGCCCGCCGGTGCTGGGGAGACTCCTGGTAGGATTTTATGGGCCGAGAAATAAGAAACTAGCGATTTAGGCAATTTTTTGTGGGTGTTAGCCCACAGAATCTGGCGCTGTCGAGGGCTCTTGCACACTTTTTCAAAAAATCATACGACTAAGTCTATAATGAGTCTTCCAAGTTTCCCAGGTGGCTAGCAGTCCTGCTAGTATTTTATGGGCCAAGAAGCTTAAAGTAGAGGATTTCGGTAGTTTTTCGTTGGTGTTAGCCCTCGATTTCTGGGGCTGCTGGGGGCTCGAGCCAAATTTTCTTGAAAAATCACACCAACCCATCTGTAACGAGCCCAACAAGAGTCCTAGATGGCCCGGCATCTCCAGATAAGGCCTGGTAGCATTTTACGGGTCAAGGAATAGGAAACTGATGATTTTAATAGTTTTTCGTGGGTGCTAGCCATGGTTTCTGGAGCTGTGAGGGGCCGGGGCCCAATTTTCCCAAAAAAATTACTCCAACTCGTTCATAAAGAGCCCATCAAGAATTTTAGGTGGCCCGGCAGCACCGAATGAGTCCTGTGAGCATTTTATGAGCCAAGGGATAGGAAGCAGGCGATTTTTCGATATTTTTTCATAGGTGTTAGCCCGCGATGTCTGGGGCTGCCAAGGGCTCAGGCCAAATTTTCCTCAAAATTTACACGAACCCATCCATAACGAGCCCACCAAGACTCCCAAATGGCCCAACGACGCCGAATGAAGCATTTAATGGGCCAAAAAACTGGAAATATGCAATTCAGATAGTTTTTTTGGTGGGTGTTAGCCCACGGTTTCTGGGGCTGCCAGGGGCTTAGGCCCAATTTTGCCAAAAAAATTACACCAAATTGTCAGTAGCAAGCCTGTCAAGAGTTCGAGGTGGCCCAACGGCACCTGACTAGGCTTGGTAGCATTATATGGGCCAACGAATCGAAAACATGTGATCTCAACAATTTTTCATGGGTGTTAGCCCACAATTTCTATGCTGTCGGGGGCTTGGGACCAATTTTCTCGAAAAATTACACCAACCCATCTATATCGAGCCCGACAAAAGTCCCAGGTGGCTCGGCAATGCTGAACGAGACTTGGTAGCATTTTATATTCCAGAGAATTGAAAACAGACGATTTTGATAGTTTTGTGGGTGTTAGCCCATGATCTCTGAGGCTTCGGGGGCTAAGGCTTAATTTCCCGAAATATTACACCATCCCGTCTGAAAGATCCTGACAAGAGTCCCTGTTGGCCTGGCAGCGCTTGACGAGGTCTAGTAGCATTTTATGGGGCCAAGGAAGAAGAAAACATGCAATTTTAATAGTTTTTCATGGGTGTTAGCCTACGATTTCTGGGGCTACCAAGGGCTCGACAACAATTTTTCCGAAAAGTTACACCAACCCATTCGTAATGAGCCCTCCAAGAGTCTCAAGTGGCCCGACCGCGTCGGACGAGGCCTAGTAACATTTTCTGGGCCAAGGAACAGAAAACAGACGATTTCAGCAGTTTTTCGTGGGTGTTAGCCCACTGTTTCTGGTGTTGTTGGGGGCTCGGGCCCAATTTTCCCTAAATATTATACCAACTTGTTCGCAGGTGGCCCGAAGGCACTAGACGAGGCCTGTTAGCATTTTATTGGCTATGGAACAAGAAACTGACGATTTCAACAGTTTTTTCATGGGTATTAGCGCACAATTTCTAGGACTACTAGGGGCTCGAGCCCAATTCTCCCAAATAATTACACCAACCCATCAGTAACAAGTCTGTCAAGAATCCTAGGTGGCCTGGCAGCGTCGGATGAGGCCTCATAGCATTTTACGGGCCAAGAAAAAGGAAACAGACAATTTTGATAGTTTTCGTGGGTGAGAAATAGACAATTCAAAACAGACTCTCCATTTTGAATCTTGATTTTCTTCGAAACTCACAAAAAAGAAGAAGAAATCTAACTAAAATTCACAAAGAATTGAATTTTAATTCAAGAATGTTGGTGAAATTAAGATTTCTTTGGAAAAAAATAAAAATCTAGTGCTTTGTATTTTGAGTTTTTGATAATAATGATGGTGATATTTGGTGATAGTTGATGAAGAAGAATTGAAGGTGATATAGTAACGGCACAAACAAAGAATTGATATTGAAAATGACCGGACATATTTTTTTCTATGAGAGATGAAATGGATAGATTTTGGTAATAAGAAGATATAATTATTAGATAATTTTAATAAGTAATTAAAAATTAATTAGTGTAAAATATAGTTAATAACCATAAAGTTAATAAAGAAAACAAAACAAAAAAAATACAAAATTATAATTTCTTACATAGCGCCGATGTGACAGTGAGTGTAATACACCATATATTGTGAGATTGGTGTTACACATTTTGAGGTAATTCACTTTTAAATAGTAAAAATGTGTAATAAATCACCTTAATAGTTTAAGCATATAATTGACTTTACCGAGACAAGTTCAGGTGAAAATTTATGTCTTTTCCCTAAGGTGTGGCTATTAGGTCAAAGAAGTATGTACAATGCCAAGTGTTGGACTGAGGTATAGTTCTTCATGCTTGGTTATCCATGGAACTAGTAGCTAACAACAACAACATACCCAACGGAATCTCATAAATGGAGCCTGGGATAGAGAGATTGTTTCCGAAAAACTCTCCAACTAGCAGCTAAGCATGTCTCAAAAGATTTTGAGAGATAAAATCAAGGAGCTGTATATTACACAAGACAAATTTTGTGCAAAGTGAAATCCATTTTTAGGTACCAACAACCATTCCAATCTCAAAAATAATCTTGAGTCTCACTTGAAAATAATTTAAATCAATTCTTGCAAAAATGAAAATACAAAGACAACTGTTGAATCCAGAAAGGTATAGTATCCATCATCAGCAAACATCACAATCTTCAACATATTGAAAGGAAATTCTGCAACCATTTCAAAGGAAGGCAGATAATTAGAAAGACAATCTTGTGTTAGAAAAGAAAATCGAAAGAAATCCGAGAGGTGGAAAACACTTACAAACAAATTAAAAACCTTGGTCATAGAGATAATCGCCGAGCCTCTCAACTATCAGGTTACACTGACCAGGAGTCATTGGCTCATCATAGATACCAATAAGTAGAGCCTGGTTAGTCTTTTTTACAGTAATACCGCCCGGTCCCTGAATAAAAAAGAATGGAATGTCACAAACAGCCTTTTGAAGTAAGGCTTTTCTAACACATATTTGATTCTGTTCGAACACATATTTGATTCTGTTCGATTCATATCCAAATAAGTCTAAGCTCTCCACAATTTTCTGGAATGTAATACAGATTCTGGTTGTTTAACAGAGAACGAAAGAGGTAGTACTCGTTAAACTACATAGTAAGAAAATCATATAGTCGCTTTCTGCTTGTACATAGAAGATACCTACCTTTTTTCCTCGAATGACAACCCCAGGTTCCCCTTGAATGACCATGTACTTTGAGCCACCAAGATGCAGGCCAGTTGGAGCAAGTGAACCGGGCTCATTAAAATCATTCATTATAGCTTCAATCTCCGCGGGTTTGAACTACAACAGCATGGATATCGATAAGTTGCAAAGTCTTTGACAAAGAGTCAAGGTTGAAAAGAACATATTCATAAACAACTTGCAATTGATTACAAAAACAACCGTTCTTGTCTATTCACAACACTAGTGTATCAAGATAGTGTCTTTATCCCACATTCCACAGTAGAACTCAACGTTATCTTTATTCAAAACCATTTTCAATCAATCACTTCGCTTAGTCTAAGCAAGTCAAGATCAGCTATTGGATCCTCTATATTGGTTTCAACCATCTACTTATCAACATCAAGTCTTTACCACATCTCTTAGTAGAGTACTTCATCGAACTTAATATTACCTTTGTTCAAGACCATTTTCAATCAATCAATTCTCAGTCCAAGCTAGTCAAGATCATAAAACCTCTATATCAGATCCTACAATCTACTTCTCAAGATCAAGTCTTTACACTTAACATTGGTCTTATTCCAAACCATTTTCAGTCAAATCATTTCGTTTAGTCCGAGCAAGTAAAGATCATCTATATGAATTAAAACAATTTCTAATCAAATTATTCTCGAAGTCCAAGCTAGTCAAGAACATGAATCCCAAGCTAGTCAAGATCATAAATCCTCTATATCGGATCCTACCATCTACTTATCAAGATCAAGTCTTTACCACTCAACATTGATTTTATTTTAAATCATTTTCAATCAAATCATTCCACGGAGTCCAAGCTCGTAAAGATCATAAACCCTCTACATTGTATCCTACCATCTATTTATCAAGATCAAGTCTTTACCATTCAACATCGATTTTAAACAAACCCATTTCCAATGAAATCATTTCGCTTGGGTCAAGCTAGTCAAGATCAACTATATGAATCAAAACCATTTTCAATCAAATAATTCCGCGGAGTCCAAGCTAGTCAAGATCATAAATCCTCCATATCGGATCCTACCATCTATTTATCAAGAGCAAGTCTTTACCACTCAACATTGATCTTATCCCAAACCATTATCAATCAAATCATTCCACGGAGTCCAATCTATTCAAGATCATAAATCCTCTATATTGGATCCTACCATCTACTTATCAAGAACAAGTTTTTACCACTCAACATTGATCTTATTCCAAATCATTTTCAATTGAATCATTCCGCGGAGTCCACACTAGTCAAGATCAGCTAAATGCATCCCTTACATTGATTCCTACCATCTACTAATCTTCCTCCAAAGTTCCCATCAAGCTCAAATCTCACAAAAACAAATCTAACAAAACAAAAACACATCAAACCAATAACAAAAAGATCACTTCCAACATTCACAAATCACCCAAATGGTCGACCTATATTTCTCCACAACTCAACTTACTCCATTCTTGAAAGAACTAAAAAGTCAAAATCCACTATACATAAAATGAAAAATCATCTTCCATCACCCCCAAAAAAAGGCTTTGGATCAGATTTTCTTTAAAAAAAACATATTTTTACTAATAGATCCTTCATTTATCAACCTCAAATCTCAATCAATTAACCAAATCCCAGAACCCCAAATCACTCAAAGATCCAAAAATTCAACTTTATTAGTAAATCATTAAAAAGGGCGGAAATTTTTTCAAAAAAAAAAAAGGACCTGAGGGAAAGTAGAGCTTTTAGCCCAAACGGCGCCGTCATGGCCGATGATAGCGGCGGCGCTAAGGTGGTTCCCTTCGATGTCACACATGAGGTGGTCATCGACGTAATTTTGCCACGACATGATTTTCCGATGATGTTTTTTTTTTTTTTTGAAATTTTTTGGTGCTCTGTATTTGGTGATAGAACAATGTGTGAAGAAAATGAAAATTATCATGGGAATTTATTTAGATGTGTGTGTACTTTCTTGTCATTTCAAAATGACATTTATGCCCCTCACCCATGCTCCGGGACCGGGATGCAAATCTTATTTTTACCTTGTGAAAATAGAAAAATCATTTTCGAAAGACGCCTCGTCGCAAATAATTCATATCAAAATGGAGTTAAAATAAAAAAAATATAAATAACAGAATTCGATATATACAAATTCACACAAACAACCAATGTGGTAAGATATAAATAATAGAATTTGATATAACAAACTCTTGTAGTGGTAAACTCTTGTAGTGGTAAGATCCGCGTACAATCTATCCTCCCCAGATCCCACTTGTGAATTGCACTGGGTATGTTATTGTTGTTGTTGTTGTTGTAAACTCTTGTAGACGATCAATATTGTAATATATGAATTTATATAAAGTCAATTTTTTGTTCAAACTGTTATTATTGAAGGTTAATGTAGAAATATATAAATTTCAAATTTTAAATTTACTTATTTTCTAAATTACTGTATCAAATCTAATGATAGCAATTAAATTTATCACAGATCATCGATATATAAAATTTAAACTTATCAATAATATGGATATTATGAATCCTTTGAATATTGAACTTGTGGGATGGTTTAAAATTTTTCTTTGTTTCACTTTGAATAAATAATTTCAATATACACGAGTTTATTAAAAAAAAGGAATTATGAAAATTTGTGATATTCTTTTTATAAATATGAAATTATTTAATTAAAGTTAAAATGAATTTTTTTAAGAAAATATAAAATTTGATCATACTTTCTTAAATATTTTTTTAAGAAATAATATTATCGTACTATTACATAAATTGAAGTAAAGAGAATTAAATATGAATAAAGTTGAATCTGTAAATGTTAGTCACACAGCTAACGTAATTAATGAGTACATTATTGCTTTTAAAATAATTAATCAGAAATGGTCTTCCTTTTTAGAATTCAATATATAATAATATATTCAGTAAAATTTTATATTATTATTACGTAATTTTTCAGAAACAATCCATATTAACCTCACGTAAAATTTGTCCTAAGAGTGATTTTCGAGATAAAAATTAGTTATCTTATGCATTTGAGAATAGAATTTCGATTACAGAAATTATTCGCTCGATAGCTTTGAGTGATCAAGTATATATATATTTCACAAAATTGATCGTTGTTTCAAAAAGCTTACAACTAATAGAAAATTAGTTTGAGTGATGAGTTCACTTGTAAATTCTTTTGTGATCACGCATTCGACGAAAAAGCTTTATAAATGATTTTTTTTTACTCGTATATTATTTTATTAATTTTATGGTGAAATAATTATATTGCTTAAAATAGCAACCTACCCATCACTACTTTCCATGATTAATTCTCCAGCTATGAGATCTTCTATATTCCTCACGAGATCCTTCACTATTATAATATTCTTAATTAGAACCTAGAAGTTTCTAATAATTGCAATAGCACTCTCTAAGACAAATAAAACTTTAATGTAAGATTTTTTTTTTCTATTCGATATCTGATATCTATGTTGAAGCTCAACTATTTCTAGTTCGCACAACATAGGATTCATTCAAGAGAAGCGTTTTCTGTCAAAGATTTTTTTCATATTCAGAACTCTAACTCGAGACCTCTGATTAAAGGAAAAGCAACTTCATTCACTGCAACACATTCTTTGATGGTAACATAGGATTTATTATTATTATTCCTTATCTGAGGTTTGTAATTTGTTAATGAGGAAAATAAATTCACATTAGTATTTTTATATTAATTGAAATAGTATGATTGCATTTTTATCTTTAATATTGACAAACTCACACTAGTATTTTTTTTATAAAAATGATAAAATGTTGATTTAAGATGAATTTTAATGGAAAACTATGATCATTAATATTTTATATGTTGATTTTAGTTTATTTGAAATTAAGATATTGTTATTATCACGATGCGTTGCAAAATAGTGATGAAGCGTGTGTGAAGGTGCATTTTCTTAGTAGCTTTGATGTCTTCGTGAAAAGATATTTGAAATTCAGTTATCATATTATGTTTCTTTATATATACTAGTCTAATATATGATATGTATTTAATCAAAAAGTATAAGATTTATATTGCCTAAAACTCATTAAAAGAAAATAAGGTTGGAGCTATCCTTGTTTAAAGGTTGACCAGAAGATTATATTACGAAACTAGATAAAAAAAAATTTTAATGTACATATATCTATGTTAAATCCTTTTAACTTCTTTGTATGTTTATATATATAATCCGTTCGTTGAATGCAAAGGGCGAAGAAAAAAAAGAAATATTTTTGTCAAAAAAAGAAAAAAGAAACATGCGGTTTTGATTCATATCTAAGAGCCCTTTCTACATTTTTTCTATTGCATTACGAAATAATGAATTGAGTTCATATAGGCATTTTAGATACTGCTAGTGAAATAGCCCTTCTGGTTATATTTTTTGTTACTCCATCCATTTCATAAAGTATTCGTCCCCAATATTCAGGGAATCCTTTTCCTGAACTCATACGTGTTTCTATGGGTCTTAGTGTAACTGGTTTGTCTGAAAATATATGTACCCATATTTTTCCACCACGACGTGCATTTCGTGTCATTGCCTGCTTCTATATGTCGATATGTAATCCAAGATATATATATTCAACTTTTCTTAGTGAATGAAAGAAACACAAATTGTTTTTGTTTAAAACTTGAATTTAAGATCTTTAATTTTTTTATACAATATACTCTATATCATTTTTTTTTTATTTTTATGACTCAAATTCAAGATCATCAATAATAACATAATAATTATTATTATTTCAAACTTTTGAGAAAGCTAAAGTTGATAATGATATTTCTACAAAGCCATTTGCTGGCCATTAGAAGTGCCAACTCAAGATTCCATTATTAATATTTTCCTTTAGCTACTTTTTGACAAAATTATCTACTGGCAATTTTCCTTTTTGGTACACAGATTGCTCAAATATTATTTGATTTTACAAAAATCATATAATATAATATAATATAATATAATATAATATTAAACGTTGATCGTATTGTATTAATAGATGTTTCGATTCATAGATGTGAAATTTGAGATATATATATTATATTATATATACAAGGCAAATTTTCTATTTAATAATTAAATTGGTGTATAGAATATGGTTTAAATAATATATTTAGTGTAATTCATGAATGAAATTTGAGAAAAGTTTTATATATACAATTTAAATATGATCTTGAACAATTAGAATCATCAGAATAGTTGAGAAAGTTCGCACAATATCATATTAAACTCATTTTTTCATGATAAAAAATATATTTGAGACAGAATATAAATAGTAGAGTTTCAAATCAAAAGGTAAATACAGACATATAAAAGATAACTCGCAAACATATGAGATTATAATTGAACTTACTCAAAATACAAATTAAGATAAAAGATTTAAAATAATTTTTTCCTATCTCTTAGTTCTATGTTATTTGATTCGTAGATCAAGACGTTTAGAGAAATTTTTGCCTTGGGATATAACTTGTGCAAAGTGAAGATATGAGCTAACACACGTGATTTTGTATTTATTGATTTGGTATAAATATTTTTATAAAAAAATTGATTAGATGGCTACTTTTCTAATGAAATTTCTTCTCAATTTTATTTATTATTTGACAATCTTATTTTATTCTTTATAATCACTTTATAATTATATTTTATATACTTTTCTTATAGATTTAGAGTTCGTTTGGCTTAGCTTAAAAGTCTATGAAGCTTGCTTTTAAGCTTTTTTTATCTTATAAAAGTGTTTGATAATTTTTAAAACAACTTAAAAAGTTAAAATTTGTTTAAAATAAGTTAAAAGTTAAAAGCACCCCCTCCCCCCGCCCTAACTTTTTATTTGTTAGCTTAAAAGTTGTTATAGTTTGACAAAAAAAAATTACCTATTTACCCAAAATATTTTTTCATATTCTCAAAAATATCCTTAACTAAAGTAACCCTAATTCCTCTCTCCCTTCTCATTATTTCAATTCAAACCACAACCCAACGCTCTTCTGTTTTTCGAAACCACCGTCTAGCGGTGTTCTTTCTCGCCGATGTTCTTCTCGTTTATTCAAACACTTCTATTTGTATAAAACCTTCTAATATTTGAATATGAATGTATGTTTATCTATATATATTTTCCTTATTTCATTTTTTTTAATAAATAATTTATGATTGTAAGAGAAAATACGTGAATGATAAATAAATATTATTATTTATGAATGTAATAAAAAAATATCTTAAATTCTTTATGTGAAATAATAAGCGACGTGCAACCCATTAGAAATAATAAGCATTAATGGTTGGTTAAACGTTGGAAGCTTCTTGGGAGGGCAAGAGAAAATTGAAATAATTGATATATTTTGGCAATTGAATATCTCAATCATGTTTCGATTTCGATCATGAAAAAAGAGACATCTTAAAATTTTCATGTGATCTATTCAAATTATATATTTTAAAAATTAAAAA
>JAABOM020000012.1:2262130-2273026 GCA_011800125.2 Solanum clarkiae
TACCCCCTCCCCCACCCCCCACCCCAATCAAAAAGAGAGAAGAAGATAATTTTGTACCTAACATTTTTTTGGTTCAAAACTACTAAGTACAAATGCTAAAATCTTAGATAATTTTTTGCCTAATGGTTTTTAGGTTCAAAACAACTAAGGATAAATGCTTAAAATCTAATCTTATGATTTTCAACTTCAAAATGTCAAAAGTTGTATAGTTTTGGTATTGCCAAATTTCAAATTTCATTTGTTGAGAATAATTTTGGAGTTCTTTTGACAATGTAAATAAATTTTGGCCTAACTTGAGTCTTTCAAAGTAGGGATAAAATTTACGTACGCAATACTTTCTTCAAACATCACTTGCAAAATAATATATGATTGTTATTGTAAAATGATTGAATAAATATTTTTCCAATTTTATTTATTGGTGTCATGTGTAATTTCATGTTGATCTCCTATGAAAGAGTTGCTACAATATAACTAAAATAATATTTATAATTCTAAATAATTAGCTAGTACTTAAATGTGTCTTAAGTCTTGTGCATTATTTTGGGAAAAACGATACACTCCTACATATGATTTTGTGCTATTTAAGGCATCTAGGTGAGTATAATCAGTTCGTCTTCGATAATTTTTTTTCTTTATAGTCATGATTCTTATTTTTTAAAGTGGTTTATATATCTTTTATACGAGTTGAGAATTTTTCAGAAACAATCTCTTTATCTATATGAGATAGTGGTAAGGTCTACGCACATTTTACCCTCATCAGACCCCATTTGTGAAACTTCATTGGGTATGTTGTTGTTGGTTTATACGTCTTTCGTGATGAGTGTTGAACGAACTAGGCTATGATGAATACGAATTTTGATTATGACCAATGCCCCACTAGCAAAATAGGCGTAGAATAGATGCAAAGATAAAAAGGGAATTATTATTGCTAATTGAATTAAAAGGTCAAAATACTTTACACTTAGTGTACTTAAAAATGTCTTAAAGTTAAACTAAGCTAATTAATTAGGTCAAAATGCTTCCTAAATTTCCAATATCCTTTACCTAACTACTCATAATATTACATATGGCATGCTTATTGGATTACTAACACCACAATCATGAACCCTAACCAACATATATTTTTAAAAAAATAATCTAAATAAGTGTCAATCAATGAATTAATAAAGAAATAAAAAGTGTCAATCAATTGGCATGATTATATGATTCATATTTGATGATTATCATTATCAATGTGGGATCTACATTGAGGAAGCTAAGTCTTTTTAAAGCTAATTCATACATGCTAGATAATTTTCATCTATTTATTTATATTTTAATAGATAGAGTTATTCGATTATGATTTAACAAAAAATAGCATCTATTAGGATAATTAATATGTGTCAAAATAAAAAATAACGTTGTCCATGAGTTAAGAATTTATCTGTTTCTAATATTTTTGGTTCAAACTTTGTATATATATGTTGAAAGATTCACTAAACATATAAAAGTTAAATAATCGATTTCAACTCAGCAAATCGAATGTGTTTGTGAGAGCATTTCGAACTAAAATCTATAATTTTCTAGTCCCCTTGAGACCTATGAGCATGAATGAATCTACATCATTAGTTACATCGTTAGTAACTTTAACTTAGACCTTATATATATGTGGTAAAAAAAATTACTTGATATGTACAAGTATTTCATCCCAAATTCAGTATTGCTTGCGTTCACAGAAATTAACGACAAATAAATTCATAACTACACAATAAAATCTATCGCTGATCTTATTTAGCATAAGATTAGTAACAAATATTATAAACGTAAAATTTTGAATCTATTTTTCATAGTGTTGATATGTTAAACTTACAAACGTAAAATCCTGAATCCGTATTTTTATATATATGATAGATAGTGAGTGGGGTCTAAATTCTATTATTTGACAAACATCAGAGAAATGCATGTGTGCATGATAGGCACAAGAAGAATATTTGTACAGAGTAAAAGAGTACACATTACGTTATATTTGGAATTTTTGAAAAAGGACAAAAAAAAAACACTCAATTATTTTGTGAAAATTGTATTAAATTCAACGGTATAAAAAATTCATGTGAGATATTTTTCTTTTCTTATTGGAAATTTAATAATTCTATAAATTTAGTCCTTATAAAAAATTCAATGGATTTTACCGTTAATTTGCTTTTTAAAAGTGAGAAAAATTTGAGTGATACATTTGAAATGCTTTTGTTTTTTTAGGATCAACAAATTTATATTTATATCAAACAGTACCATTTTAAGGATAATTTTATTTTTTGGGACTCGAAATTGAAATCTTATGATTAAAGATAGAAGAATACTTACTTCCAATGTATCACTATCATTAAGTTCATCCATTTTTTTTTAAAGATTTCCCGACCTGATTAACCTTTGAATTCATCCATCTTTTCTTCGAGATTTTTCAGTTGGATTAAATTTGAATTTGCATAGTGAAATTCTATTTAGAAGGATAAAGTGTGCTCTAATAAAAGCAAGTATCAGTGTTTAGATGCATATATCTTTTTTTAGATTTTCTAGCTAGATTAAATTTGAATTTGTATCGTGATGTCACGTATTAAGAAGTTAAGTGCTCTCTAACAAAAACTAACTCAATATCATAAGAGGTTTGAATCTACAATTTCTAATTAAGTTATAAAAACAATCTTATAATTATCAAAAACAATGATTTATGAATAGTACAAAAAATGCTACTTACAATTTGCTTTGTCCAATTTATAAAATTTTTAATTTGTCCTAAAAATGACATATATTTATACTTAAAAAATAATTTTAGTTAAATTTTTATTTTTTTTCTTAATAATTTTTAGTAATATAAATATTTATGATTTATTTTAAATGATGAATTTAATAAGATGGTGTTTTACAAAGATGTAAATATACTTATAGTAATATGATGCTTTATTAAAAAACAAAAAATCATAGAGGTTTCACCCAAAATGAACCTACATTTATAATAATTAGGTGATGTACCAATCCAATAACAACCATAATTGACTAGGATGTTAGAGACATTTGAAGTGGTTTGCCTACCCAAATCTCAAATCAAAAGGACAAAATGGTTCTTGGACCCCACCCCCACCCCACCTCACCCCATCCTATGTGGAACCCACCCCTTTTTCATATTGAGCGGGGCGGAGCTATTCTTGTTCAAGAACATTTTTTGTCGAAAAATTATATGGTATATATACAAGCTGAATGTTTAAGTTTAGCGGAGCGATCAAGGGATTGCAGAATTTGCTTGAGTTTGTGCTCATCTTCTTTATATTTTGGACACTCCTTAATGAAAATCTTGACTTCACGTTAATAATACTAAAGAGAGATGACATCCCTATTTTGATAATTTCTTTTTAACTTTTTCATCCTGGTAAAAGTTTATGAATCGTTTCACCAAAACTAATCTTATGAGCCCATTCATATGACCTGTCAATATACTGACCCATCCTATATGGACCCCACCTTCGTACTAAAGAGGGGTCGACATCCATTCCTGTCTTGATCACCTTCTTAAGTTCTTATCCCGTTGAAGGTTTATGAATCATTTCCGACGTTCACCCCCCAAAACAAATCCTATGGACCCCCACCCCCTATGGACTGTCAGCTCACCACCCCCTACCTAGCTGTCATGTCTCAAATGCCAAGTCATTTTCCAAAGACAACCTGGATGGGTTGAAAGGGACAAAGGATTTGGAAAAGAGAAAAGTTTAATACGAGAAAATAGAAAAAGAAAAAAGTGCATTAAGGTTTTGCCAATTTTTAAAAATCATTTCAAATTATTAGAGATCATATTTTAAATTTTTACATATATAAAAAGACTAAACATATAATTAATTGGCCTTAAACTTGTTTGATATTTTATTTAGACATTTCAATTAAGATTATTATATGCATGATTTAAATTGTGCCTATGATGTTTTTGAAAAATATACTCAAGTAGCAAAGTGACAATCTTGTTATTATTATATAGTAATAAATGAGAGATAAATATTTATTCGTATCGAATATTTTACTTCTACATATACATTACATATATTTTCATCACTAAATTATAGTTGATTAAATACATTTTTTTCTTAATTTACATATTAATAGTAATAAATTAATATGAATATCATGTATCGATCGCCGTTTACATAAGCAAATTATTGATAAAACTCCAAATGAAATTTTTTGGATCCTTAAGTAAGGGATCACAAAAAAAAAACCAGCAAGATGTGATTTAGGAAGGACTAGTCGACGAAATATGACCGTAAATTGAACCTTGATATGCTTCAAAATTATACATTTTTATTACCACGAGATATATTGATAATCATTTATCATTTGATTGGACTGAATTTTAGAATAGATGCACTTGACGATATGAATCATTTGAAAAATAAATATATTCGTTTTGTAGTAGGTCTTTTATAAGATCAATTCAAATTGACTTTGGTTTATTTTTATCCAATTGAAAATACAGTAGTCATAAATAATGCTATGATATTAGGTAGTGAAGGGTATTAATTAGCTAGATTTTATAATGGATTGAACAATAAATGAAAAAAGTCTATGTGACTCCAATATGACAAGGCAAATTTTGTTGAAAAGTACATGTGTTAGTGGGAATCACTAGACATACCCTAGAGTGCTTAGTCACCATGTCCTAACATTAACACAATTATGCACATTTTCTTTTGTCCTGTGTTCGATAATTATATTGAGATCGAATTAAATTTAAATTTGCATATTGTATGTATGATATATTTTTTGAGGCAATATTTTCAATTGAAATGTACATCTGATTAAGAATAGATAAATTTCGATCCAATATGATATTTGATATTGTGAGGTTTAGTTTGAAATTTTGGCAAAATTAATTTAATTATGTGAATGTGTTTAGTTAAGTGTTTATGAACATATACAACGTTTGAGTTAAAGACTATTGAATTCAGATGAACTCCTATCCAAGTTATAGTTCTTGAGATTGTTCATCCTCATTTTAATTCTAAATTTATCATGACGATATAATATTATATTAACTATATTCGCCCCATGTATATAATATATATATATATATATATATATATTCGCTAAATGAAGGAAATTGCTTGACTTCCTCCGTTTCATTTTATTTGGCATACTTGTTTTTTCAGTTTATCCCAAAAAAATGTCATGTTATTATAATGAAAAATATTTTAACTTTAAAATTCTCTTTTTACTCTTAATAAAATGATTTACAGTTACACAAGTATTTAAGAGTTATTTTAGACCACAAATCTCAAAAATCTTTTTTTATTTTTTAAACATTATGTCAAATTAAATAATATCATATAAAAATAAATGGAGGAATATTTATTACCTTAGTAATTACTTAAAGTGGAGATTTTAGAACAAAAACATCTTAGAAGAATATATAGTAGTTATTTATAAAGGTAGAAAACCTCTAGGTGAGAGAAAATATATATAATACTTGTGAAAAAAGGGCAAAATTTAGTAATTTAGAATAATATGAAACCAAAGTAACATATATTTATATCAAAAAACTTTTTTGTTATTCTTATGCATAATTTTCAATTTTATTGGAAGTGAAGTAGGCCAATTTTATTATTTATTTTTGGGAGCATAAAATCCTTCACAAAAGAGTGACAAACAAGAAAGGAGGATAGCAAATCTTTTTTATTGAGCACTATTTACTCTTTTTATATCAAAAAAAACATTTTTTTAAAAAAAGAAATAATTTGTGGCCAGTCGGACACACTTCATAAACTTAAGGGTGTGTTTGCCAACAAAATTTATGGTCCATTCCTTCTGTCTCATATTAATTAAATTTGTGAGGTAATGCATACATATTAAGAAAAATATTCAAAGACAAACTTTACACCACACTTTTCACGATTGTCCTTTGTAAAATCATAAATATGTAGTGTAATTTATTTCCTGGAAAATATAAAAGTCCAATAAATGAAAGAGCAAATATGAAAAAAGTTTCAAACATTCATCTTGAATTGTTAAAAATTCAACTATTTTGGACATTGAAAAAAGCCTTAAAAATTTAATTAATTTTAGGCGGAGGGACTAATCATTAATCACTAATTATTCAGAATAGAGCCGCCGTTTGACAGCCGTCAAAAAGATCTGATAATCTGACAAATAAAATTTTCTGTTAAATAGATAAATATATAACAACCAAACTAATTTAACAAATAATAATACACATAAAATATTTTAATTTTTAACAGCCTTTGCCAAGCTGTTATGGGACCCAATATTCTAAAGACCAAATGAGACTATAAATTATGTGATTTTTGTCCTCTTCCTCTTGAAATTATCGTAAAAAAATAAAAATACAAAATCTGGAAACAATTTCTGAAAATACAAAGATTATGTCACATAATAATAATTGAAATAAATCTTTCATGTGATTTGGTCGAAGATAATTTTAAGAATGTCGGTTGTATTAGAGGAATTATGGGTAAAAATAAAAATAGCATAATTGAATTATAAAAACTAAGATAAAAATTATACTCCCTCTGTCCCATAATAATTGAATTTGTGAGTGAAGACACACATATTAAGAAAAACATTTAAAGACAAACTTTACACCATACTTTTCACTATTGTCCTTTGTAAAATCATAAATATACAGTGTAATTATTTCTTAAAAAATATAAAAGTTCAATAAATGAAAGGGCAAACATGGAAAAAGTTTCAAACATGTATCTTAAACTTTGAAAAATTCAACTATTTTGAACTTTAAAAAAAGCCTCAAAAATTCAATTATTTTGAGACGGAGGGAGTATTAATTAACTAATATAGAACGATATATATAACTAGCTAGAATTTAGCGTTAGTGGCATACATATATGTAAGTGAAGGATGGTTAAATGAACATTATTCAACGAAAAATTTATACAATATATATAGGTAAAAAATTATTATACATAGAGACAGATGTTAAATTTAAAATACTCTTCATGAAATTTCTGACCTAGCCACGTGTTTAGAGACAAGTCATCATTAGAACAAAATATTCAATCGATGGTTAATCATATACTCCCTTCATTTAATGGTACAACAACAATAACATTTAGTAAAATCCACAAGTGAGGTCTAGGAAGGTAAAATATACGCAGACTTTGTCATTATCTCATAAAGATAAGGAGGCTGTTTTTGAAAGATCCTTATCTCAAAAATATCAGCCCTAAAAGTAGAAGATACTAGATAGGAAAAAAATGACTAGGGTGGAAAAACAAATGATAATATACAAATACAATAAAAATAACAAAATAAAAGACGGACAATAACAACATAATATATAAAGACACGATTAATTCTTCTAACCTACCATAACACAAAGCCAGACATCATCCTACTCGTACTAGCTTACTAATCTTTTATCTTAATACGCGACCCTTACGAAGGTGTTACTCTTCTCAAATGTTTTACTATACTTATTTAATGGCTCCTCAATCATGCTAATTCATTCACTAATTTGGTCTTTATGACCACTCAATTATGAATTATTCAAAAGCAATTAGGCCTTAAATCTTAAGATAAATAATTAGGCATTTAAACTTAAGGTATAAGAAATTTAACTAGGATTAGTACTTAATAAGTACTTGATGACAAATGTCTTCTCATATATTACTAGTTTTTGTGCCACTAAATGATTTAATTTTTTTTAGTTAATTCAAAAGTCATATTCCAAAATTTTAAAAAATAAAATAAAAATGATTGCATGTTATAAAATACTGTCAATATTCTAAATTTTTATGTTTTAACAACTGTTTTGTGGTTGGAGAATAGTTGAGACCTTTAGAGAAAATTAATCATTAACCATTATTTGAGAGAATATAAATAATTTAATTAGTCATAAAACAAATGCTATGAAGATATTCTACATCTCCCATGGATATTTATGAGTTGCCATTTAATCAATTGCAAGAACCTCCTAATAAATTTTCTTATAAAATTGTTAGGGGTATTATTTGGTCACAAATATTATTTCAACTTTTTTGTTAGAGTATAAATAAAGTTTTGATGAATAAATATATATTTAGCAATGATTGATAAACATAGAATAGTTAAATCAGGCAGATAAAAAAATTATATAAAATAATTTAAAATTTATCCTTAAATTTTATAAAATTGTGCATATTTCATCGTTTGGTTATCGTCCAGACTGTCGTTACTCCTCCGTCACTTCATTCTAAAATAAAAATTGAAAACACACAAAAGTTATTACATTAAAAACATTTCTCTTAATCCTTTATCTTTATCATTATTGAGAAGGACTAGTGATGAAATTGCATTGATAGAGTTTTAGTTGAGTTAAAAATTTAATTTGATCATATATTCCTTTTTTTGGATTATTTGATGTTTTGGAGTGGTTAATTTGAACTTTTTTGAGAATAAATACGTAATTGTTGGAGATTTTGAGGATTGAAAAAGATATGTTATTGTCACTACAATATTGACACTTTTCTTCGAGGTTCAAAGGTAAATTTAGAACATTTCACATAGTTATTTGATCAAATTATGGACGATAAACATAAATTATTTGTTAAAATTAAGAACAAATATATGATTCGTTTGAACATGAGTTGAAATCAAGTTGAATTGATTTGAAATTTTATTTAGATATTCAATTTGAATTTTTGAAGTAACTTTTCTTATAAACACGAGAATCTCATAGTTTATAAGTTTATCCTCAAAGACTATGATTGCAATATTAAATGATTCGTCAATTAAAGAATCGTCGTAAGATAATCATCCCACGGCTAAATAGAAGGATTGAAATCAAATGATTCTATTTTTCAATCTTTCTGACTTGTTCCTACGAAATCAAGATCCAAAAAAGAAAAAAAAAACTTCAACTCTTATTACAATGTTATCAAATAAGCAAATCGTATTTCATAAGTAATATCTCAAAATATCCCAAGACTTTGAATTAATAAATTATAAACAACACCAACAACATATCCAGTGAAATCACACAAGTAGAGTCTGAGTAGGATAAAATATGTGCAGACCTTACCACGATCTCACAGAGATAGAGAGACTATTTTCGAAACTCGTAGACATAAATCATAAATTTCTATATTTTTAAATACAGACAATTTATTCACAAAACCAATAAATTAATAATAGTAATAAAACTAATTATCCATTTATAAAATTACAAAAAAAAAATAAAAAAATAATCAACTTAAAAGTTGATTTTTTTAAAAAAAAAAATTAGATAACAAATAACAACCTGGCAGGGTTGGGGGTACGGGGTAGCAAGTACTATAAGCATAACAATTTTCCTCCATTGAGACAAATTATACATGTTCTTCAACCTCCATTAATATCAGCATTTTCATCTCTCCTGAAACTTCCACGAATAAACCACAACAATTACTCCTAATTAGTACTTATTTCAATGGATCCATGTCCATTTGTTCGTTTAATAATCGAATCATTAGCTCTAAAACTTCCATTAACAGCAACTAAATCAGCTTCTCATGGCATTCACCCATCTTCAACCCCTTGTTATGCAAAACTTAAGCTCAAAAATTTCCCTACCCAAACCACAATTCTCCCTCTTTCCCCAACTTCCGACAACCCCTCTTCTCCCCCGGAATCCGCCGCTACCGCAACCGGCTTCCATCTCGACGCCGCCGCACTCCGTCGTCTCTCCGCAAAACCCGTAACCCTAACTGTCTCTGTTTTCACCGGACGTATGGGCGGCCGTGCGTGCGGAGTTACGTCGGGGAAATTGATGGGTTCTGTTCAGGTGAGTGTGGATTTGAGTGGGACGCATTCGAAGGCGCGTGTGTTTCAGAATGGGTGGATCAAGTTGGCCGCGACGGCGGAGAAACCGGTGGCGATGTTGCATATAACGGTTCGGGCTGAACCGGACCCCCGGTTTGTTTTTCAGTTTGGTGGTGAACCGGAGTGTAGCCCGGTGGTTTTTCAGATTCAGGGGAATATTAGACAACCGGTTTTTAGCTGCAAGTTTAGTGCTGATCGGAATAACCGTTCACGGTGAGTCTCCGTTGCTACGCCCAATTTATCTCGTTATTTTGTTATCGTTATTTTCGTATTTTGATTACATTCTTTGACAGTATTTCGAAAATAATCTCACCATTTAACTTCATCACACATTATACTAAATTACACTTAACTACGTAAACTTTGACCACTAATTTAAAATATATTTTTCATCATATTAATATAAAAAAGATTATTACATGGTAATATGAGAAGGATTGTTACTTATAGTATTTTTCGTATAGTTTTCAACTATTTAAATTTTATATTTTAAATATTAAATTTAATTATTTTAATTTAAATTTTAAAATTTAATCAATTACATCTCAAAAAATAAAAAAATGACAAGTAAAAATTAAAAGAAAATATTATTTACCATCAAAATTACTATTTATAAAAGTAAATAGTATTTACTATATATAACTAAAGTATATAATCAAAATTACTATTTATAATGGAGTAATTACAATAATAACAAAAAAAAAAGTTTAATTAGCTTAGTTTTTACGTATGGATATAATTTTGTCGTTTCTTTTTAGTTAAAACATCAAGGGGATTGGAAATGTGGGACCATAAGATTGACTCTCTTTGTAAAAAACGAGTGCTAATATTATCGATGTTTCTCAAAATATAAAGAAATAAACATATCATAAAATTAAGTGGATTTCTTAACCTTTGTTAAGTATATAAAATCTTGTACTTCTTGTGTAATGTGTTGAGAAAGATTTGTGTAGGCTTTGATACCATGATAAGTTTTAGCAACCAACAGCAAGGAGAATTAAAGGGAGATTGAGAGAATGTTGTATTGAAGTTAGAGGCTCCAATAATGGGAGCAATCTGTTGTTT
>JAABOM020000012.1:2277463-2303835 GCA_011800125.2 Solanum clarkiae
GAAAATGGAGCAATTGATAGTTGTGGGGTATGAAACTCGTGAAAAAAACGATAGTTAAGATGTGTTTTTTGACCACTATCTCATATAAAAATTCATGCTTTGGATACTTACAGATCAGAACCATATGGAAAAGAAACTTGGATTAAGTGGCAAGAAGAAGTGCTTCTACCAGCTTTACCAGCAAGTTTAAATTTGTACAATGAGCTTCACCATTTAGGATTCAAATTGATTTTGATTACCGGTCGCTACGAATACCAAAGAAATTCTACTGAGAAAAATCTGCAGCTTATGGGTTATACCAACTGGGAGAAGCTTATCTTAAGGTACGCATATTCGTTTTACTTCTTCTGTTTCATTTTATGTAGTAGTGTTTGATGGATCACCGATTTCCTATGTTATATTTTACCAATCTCGTGTAGAAAAGGGTTATATTAACTACTGTTCGGGAGTGTTTGTGTAAATATCAATGGATTGTTATGACTTATAACAGGGCTCCATCTGAAGTAGACACACCAGCTGTTATTTACAAATCCCAAAAGAGGAAGGAGTTGGAAGATGAAGGATACAATATTTAGGGAAGCTCTGGAGATCAGTGGAGTGATTTAATGGGATTTTCACTTGCAAAACGATCATTTAAACTACCAAATCTTATGTATTATTTTGCATAGGTCTTTACTTACTATATCTCTATTATGTCCTAGTATCTAAATAATATCTTGATAGCGACACTATCAGGAGGTCAGTTCGAGTTGTGGAAACAGCTTCCAGAAACACAAGATAACTCTGCATACAATAGACTCTTGTGGTGGCCCTTCCTTGAACCCTGCACTTAGCAGAAGCTTAGTGCATCGGGCTTCCCTTTGTGTTGTTATCACTATCAATGATGGTGTACATGTACCTACTATATCTCTTATGTCCTAATATCTAAATAAAGACCTATTCTGAGGTGTGTATATACAGATATACTACAGTGTTTATGTTTGGCCTCGTAGTTTATTTATTGTTATTGCAAAACAAAACCATAATAAAAATAGTTTTTCCTGATGATGGAAGTTAATTTCTTGGATTAAGCACACACTACTCCATCATATTTCTGCATACATGTCAAAACTTCTGCATTTAGATACCATCCTAAGTCATTTGAGGGATTTAAGTTTCACAGTAATAAGACGGACACATTTTTACTTAATAGATGAGCAATTTTGAGATTGGTGTTAAATGCATGCAGAGAGAGTAACATATCGAAGATATATAAAACCTGGCAATGAATCTGTGTGGTGAAAGGTCGTCAAGCCAAAATATCTGTAACATCAAAGCAAATAAGACATTCCAGGTAAAACCTACAAAATGGTAAGGGAAAAAAGGAACTGTGAGCTACTAAATCATATTGCTGGTTCAAATGTACTCTGCAACAGCTAGAAACATAAGGGAAATTTGTAGTACAAATGGAAACGAATTATCAAGGTAAATGATGAAAGCAACGTAGCAAGGAAAAAGAAACAAACCATCATATTGTTGTCCCACGTTAAACTTCAGAAAACATCTGTCATCTATTCTTTGACATAGTTAATATAGCTTTCAAATGAGGATGCTCTGTGCTCTTGAATTTTCTAAAAACTTCAAAGACAGATTCTCTACATATTATTTGCCATTTTTTTCCGGTCAAAGATAAAAGATTCACATTAACCAAAGTAGGCAAGTATACACAATTAGCTCCTTTGGACTCAAGAGCCAAGTCTAAACAGAAAGAAACTAATACAATGAATCAAAATTTGAGCTATACATAGCTATCAGCAGTCCTCGGACAGCACCTTCTAGGAAGGGTCAGCCTTTAGACCTCGCCATTTAGCAGCAAATAGGTCTTACATTAAAACACAACATACCCAATGTAGTCCCACAAGTGTAGTTTGGGGAGGGTAGAGTGTCACAGACCTTACCCCTACCTTAGGAGGTAGAGAGGTCTTACATTAAGCTGGAAAACTATTTAAACTATCAAGAAATTGTATCCATTAGTCAACTCTCTGGCCAATGACATGTAGTTGGAGGAAAGCCTCCTTAGCTCTCTGACTGCTGCATAATGCTTTACTTTGAAAACTTCTCATACTTCTTTCAGCCCATATATGGTCCACTACTGCTGCAAACATACATCCTGCTTCATCATGCGGGCCATTTCCTGCAAGCTCTATTTGTATCCAACTATCTCAACAAGGAGCCCCATAGTTGTTACGCATATGTACACTCAAGGAATAGATGCGAGTGAGACTCAACTTCACCAATAGTTGCTTGGACTCTCCAAAAATGTTGCTGCACCTGTGTCAGATCCTTCAAAAATACACTATTTTTAGAGGATCTGACATGCACCCATCGACATTTTTAAAGAGTTCGAGCAACATAGCACAGGGCGCAGCTCTGAGAAGCATGGATTCCCAACTTAGTCAAGTCTATCCACCCTGGACAATCTTCCATATATAGCCAACCATAACATGAAGAAGTGCCTAGGTAGTACTCCTTTGGTCAGTTTTAAATTCCTCCAAGGCACTTTAGGAAGTGTAGGAGTGAGTCTTAGGTAGTCTCTCTAACAAAACTCTGATGAGTAGCATCGACATCCCCCGTGTTCACTAGTCAATTCTCTAGCATAAAAAATATTCTTGACAGCCCAACAAGCTTGCTTTCTAGTGTTCATATGCATAATGTCCCTATACCTTTTATATAAAAGCTATGTATCCATTTCACTTTTAGCCTTTCTTTCTTCTGACTCAAAGAATAGAGCAGCTTACATACAGTTGCCATGTTCCAGGTAAATAAATTATGCTCTGTCCCCTTGCAGACTTGATCATACACAACACATTCCATGAGACCAAGGCCCTTCCTTGAAAATTCGTTGTTCCCTGTCCAAAGAAATGCTTTGCGAATGGTTGTCACTATATGAAAGAAACTTAGTGTTCTAGCTACTGATTCAAGAGATGATTCTAACGACAATAGGCATGCATTGTTGAACAATGAGCTTCTTTAAGGACAACATACCCCTAGATACTTAAAAGGGCAATTTCGCCCATGGTGAAATTCAATTCTCGCAGTAACTGCTGCTTAAATTCATCACTCAACCAGCAACATAAAGTGCGGTCTTCTCCATATTAGCATGAAGACCAGAAACCTCAGAGAAATTATTGAAACTTCCATCATGATGTGTACAGACAATTTACCAGCTCTACAACACATTAAGAGGTCATTGGCCTATTACTTTACCAAAGCATCACACTAACAATAAGAACAGCAATAACATATCCAACGTAATCCCACAAATAAGGACTCGAGAGGTTAAAGTATACACAGACCTTACCTATAGACCCATCACATTGACAATAGTTCAACTAAATGAGGATAATTGCTGATATTAAACAAATGAGAGAAACTTTTGAGCTTTTTCGGCATAGATTACATCTCTATGTGAACATATAAGAAAATCACAATCAAAACTAAACCTTGCATTTCGGATAATTGAAAAAATAAGCAATCAAATCAATCATCTTTTGATACCCAAAACCAAAAATGGTACATATGAGAAAAAAGAAACAACAACAAAAATTCAAATTCTATCAATTCCTACAAATGAAAATATATCACAAAACTCCATTTTTACTGCAAAATTTTTTGGTTAAAACAGTCTCCTTTTCCTTCTTCTTCTTCTTTCAATCTTGACAGTACCAATAAAACTAACCCATTTCTGCAAATCATCTTTCAACAACAAACCTACCAATGCAGCACAACAACAAAACCCTAATGCCCAATCCAAAACCCCTCTTTTCCACACATTAACAGAAAACCCAAAAAGGGTTAACCCCAACACCCCCAAAAACACATCAATTTCCAATCTTTTCCACAAAATCAACCACAACCCAACACTAAGAACCACAAAAAACACAACCCCAAATCCCCAATTCACCTTCTCTCTACTTCTCCTTCTTCCCCAACCATCAAAACCACCCGACCCGAAACTAAACCCGCCTCCACCTCCGTCATTTCCACCTCCAAATTCCCTTAAAATAAAATCCAATGGCTCTGGCAAAATCTTCAGCTTTGAGGCAATGAAATACGCTGATTGTAGCATCATTTTGGTTGATCTAACAGACCCAGATGGCTTTTTCTTTTTCCAAGCTGATACAATCGGTTTCTGCAACTGCAAATGCAGATGGAAATGGCGGAAAACAGCACTTTTGTGAAGTGGATAGGATTTTCTTGAAGGAAAATCAGTGGATTTTCGAATTGAATTTGAGAAGAGGGAAATATACTTTACTTGATTGCTCTGCATTTTCGCTCTAAAGAGAATTTGAAGAACAAAGCTCAGCCTTTAGAAGAAGAGAGAAAAAGCAAAAGACAAAAGGACCGTTGATAGGTTATATATGGAAGGGATTTTGTTTTAATTATATTGTGAATTAATAATCAAAAATATATTTAAATTATCATTTTTCATGAATTTCATATTCTTAATCATATTATTATGATTATTATATTTTTTTTATATTTTAAAACATATATTGACGTTGTGTTAGTAAGAAATTTGTTATTGATCGACAACGTGAGTGTAAGAAAATTCAGCATCGAGATGTGTTTTATCACAAATAAGTGATGTTGAGGTATATAACTCATGAAAAGTAATAGTTTAAGTGCGTGTGTTTAATCTTTAATTCAGTTATACTCACTGTTATGCCTTGAGGATCTGAGTTCGTTGAAAAAAATGAGCGCATCATGTGGACTGGTTAAAAATGTTTTGATTTTTAATGATTTATTAAAAATTGAATGATTATAATATAACGTTCTCAGGACTTTTTATTTGCTTGTATCGAAAGACTCACTTTATTAAAATTTTTCTATAGATTTTATTATCTCAAGCAAATAAATAATTTATTATTAAAAAAATAGCTTCAAGAGAATCAGTAATTCGAATTTTTTGATTTAATAGCCGATTAAAAGATTTGAATTTATAATGAGGGGATTATTTTTATGAACTAAAAAGAGTTGCATTTGATAATAATGAGGGACACTGCTTCTTCCGCTCTGGGAAATCTCTTAGATATGATAGCAATTAGCAAATGGATTAAAAAGATTAACTTATTTGTTATTAATTTGATATTAATAAAATTTTTTTTCATTTTTTAGAAGATTAGTCAAACAGATTACTTCCACCGCCATAGATTCTTTAGTTTGATATTTTGATGGTTGATTGAATTCTTTAGCTTCCTTCCTCGGATTGAGAATAGGTGAAGTTTTTTCGTGGCTTGCAATACTCAACTCCATGTCATGAGCTCGTGTCGCCAATTCTTCGAAAGTGTATGGCTTGATTCGTTGGAGAATATACACAATACCCCAATGCATTCCTTGGGTGCATATGTCGAGCGCAGAAGTTTCTGAGAGGCAATCCTTACAATCTAAACTTAATGTTTGTCAATGATTGATGAAGTGCACTACGAGTTTATCTTTTCTTTGTTTGGTGTTCGTCAACTCCATCTGCAATGTTATAACTAACATGTTAAATATCCTGCCTAAGAAGTACGTTCGTAAGAATAAAACTCAAAGGAATTGACGGGGCAGAATTCCAAATTATCCTTAATTTCGAAGATTAAAATTACTAAACACATACTTTTCTCAATTTCTTTCAACCATTAGTCACATGCAACTCACGTGACATTTCCTAACTTGGACATTTCTGTAAATAGCTCTACTTCCAGGGCTAATTATTTGCCTTCACTGCTCTTATTTTCCACACTTTTCTTCACAAGTTTGTTCTACTGATCATTCTTCCGTTCTAGATTTTCTCTCAATTCAATCCTCAAAAATCTCCAATTTTCTTCTTAAGATCACCGAAATACACCTCAAATTCTCCATTTCTACACAATCTCCTGCTTTTCCTCTCTCGATCGATGTAATTTTCACCCAAAATCGTCAACAATTCAATCCCCAAAAAGTGTTCCTTTTTTTTCAATTTTATGGTTTTAAATCTTTAGGTATAATCAGTTTAGTTGAGTAGAAATCGTGGGAAATGAAGGTTGTGTATGGTTTTTGTACAGTTCAGTGTTGATTTTAGACCCCCAAGTTTTCGTTTTGATCAATTTTTCAATCGGTTTGGTTGATTTGGGTTTGGAAATGATGATCGTGTTTGGTTTTTGTATTGTTCAATGTTTACTGTAGAACCCCAAGTTTTTGTTTTGATCAATTTTAGGGTTTAAATTTTTAGCTGTATTGGGATTTTGGAAATGAAGATCGTGTATGGTGTTTGTACAGTTTAATGTTCATTGTAGAACCCCCCAAGTTTTAGTTTTGATCAATTTAGGGTTTAAATCTTTAGCTGAATTCGGTTTGGAAATGAAGATCGTGTTCATCTAAAATCGATTCAGTGTTCATTGTAGAACCCCCAAAGTTGTTGTTTCGATGAATTTATGGTTTTAAGTCTTTAGCTGCAATCATTTTGGTTGATTTGTGTGATTTTTGTGTAGTTCAGTATTCGTCGTAGAAATCCCCCACCCCCAAGTTTTCGTTTTGATCAATTTAGGATTCAATTTTTAGCTTTGATCAGTTTAGTGGATAGGAGTTAGTGGAAATGAAGATAGAGGAATTAGATGACTTGTTAAAGGAAGGTGATGGCAAGTGTGTGAATACTGAGAGACGGGTGATTGTAGGAGTTGATGCTAAGAGAGTGTTGGTTGGAGCTGGGGCTCGGATCCTCTTCTATCCGACTCTTTTATACAATGTTTTTCGCAACAAAATTCAATCGGAGTTCAGATGGTGGGATCAAATTGATCAGGTTTACTTCTTCCTTTAACATAAGTTCAGTGCATTATATTTGCTTTGGTCTCTTAACTTTTAGAAGTAAAATTGCTTGCATATTAGGAAATTTGTACAGTGTGATTTCCATAGTTGTAAGATGTTGAAAAAATGTTTGAGAAAATCATTGTAGTAAACTAGTGTACTTGTCAAAGAGTAATTGACCTGTTATAGTAATTTTCAATATATTGCTCCTATATACTTTTGTATAGAAATGAGTTGTTGTGTGCATTAGCTTATTTGTGTAATTGCTTGTGCCTTTGAAGGTTTGAAAAATAAACGGTTACTTCTCATTTATCTTCGATCAAGTTTAATATGTTAAGATTTATGCCTTCATGACTCTTCTTTTCCATTGTTCAGTTTCTCCTTCTTGGAGCAGTTCCATTTCCATCAGATGTCCCTCGGTTGAAGCAGCTCGGTGTTGGTGGTGTAATAACGCTGAATGAACCTTATGAAACTTTGGTACCATCATCATTGTACCATGTGAGTGATACTTGTTGAATATCATCCATTTATGTGTGATTGGTTAATGTAAAATTTTGGTCGTCTTTATTAGGATTGCTTATACTAGGTTATATTGTCAATTAAGCTTTTTCGTCCTGGAAGGCATCCAGACTATGATGTTTTTCTTTTCAATAGCTCAATTAAGATATGCGTAGTTAGTTAATTGGTATGTGCATATTGCAAGTTATTGGTTTTTATTGTAACAAATCTGACATTAGTACTGTGTTGTTTGTCTACAAAAGCAAAAGTATTTTGTTTGTTCTCAATGACGTGATAAATTCTTCATGAATGATTAGGCAGTTCATGAGCATCAAAGAATGTTCTGTTGTTGAAACTTCTGAGATTTGATATCATACAGTATCGATCAGTAAATAGGCGTTTCTCTATTTCTTATACCCCATGTTTCACTTACTGAGGTGGACACCACCTTCTGGCTGTATTATATATAGACACGGAACAGCTTTCCCCGTTCCTCCTATCTCTGCAATTACAGTGTGTTGCAGAGGTCGGTGTCTTGAAGAGATTCCTTGATACCCTTTGCAATTTGTTTGATTATTCATTATTTTTTTTTTTAATTTGATTGATGCGTTGTAGAATTTCGTTTCCGCACCTAGAGGATTTGCTTTATTATGTAGAGGTCCAAGGAGTTATCACTGTTCATATTTTAATTTGTTCAGGTGTGAATACATCTCCTTTTCTCTGATTTTCAGGCCCATGGGATAGACCATCTTGTTATTCCAACCAGAGATTATCTTTTTGCACCCTCTTTTGTGGATATAAACCGAGCAGTAGATTTTATTCACAGTAAGTGATTGTCGTTTATCTTCTGTGTTATTGACTTATTGTGTGGCCCTTCCTCGCTTCATTTTCTGCTTCACTGTTGCAGGGAATGCATCCAATGGCCTGACTACTTATGTGCATTGCAAAGCCGGAAGAGGACGGAGCACAACCGTTGTGCTTTGCTATTTGGTAATATTTCTGTGTGTGTTGTTTCTTGGCCAGCTAATGATTTAACTTTCAAACAACTAAAAAGTTGATTCTTTCACTAATTTAGGTCGAATATAAGCACATGACGCCTTCTGCAGCGCTGGAATTTGTCCGCTCCAGAAGACCTAGGGTTTTATTGGCTCCTTCTCAATGGAAGGTAACTAATGTTTCCGAGTAAATTTGCTGCTCCCTTACGCGACATAGTCAGTTTATCCTCAACATATCTTTTTCGTTAAACAGGCTGTTCAAGAATTCAAGCAGCAGCGAGTAGCATCATCTCCGCTCTCTAGTGATGCTGTGTTCATCACTAAAGCAGATCTTGAAGGGTATCATTCTTCTTCTGATGATACTCGTGGTAAGGAACTAGCCCTCGTGCCCCGAATGGCAAGAACACAACCAATGATAGCTCGATTATCCTGCCTCTTTGCGTCTCTGAAAGTATCAGGCGGCTATGGACCTGTTACCAGGCAACTGACCGAGGCGCGTGCCTGCTAACTGCTGCACACACTCATTACCAGAGCTTCCTTGTACAGAATACCACTGCTGAAATAAGTTCACAAGAGCTTTATATATCTTTGAATTTGTAATCAAAGGATTCTGAGTACAGAAAAGAAAAAGGGTTGAAGAGTCTTTCAACTATGTATAAACATGTGCACAGTGTATGACTTTTGGTTTCATTTGTAAATATTTGGGTGTCATTATTTCTTCGTCTGTTTCAATTTTATGTTATAACATAGTTTATGCTATAACATTTGTGTGATAATAAAAGTTACTCGCTCCGTTCCATTCATGTACCCTTTTTTTACTTGGCACGATATTTAAGAAAATAAAGGAAAATTTTTAAAATTTGTGATGTAAAATAATTTTTAGATATTTGTGTGATTGAGAATTATTTTGTTATGGGCAAAAAAGAAGGTAATATTTTTTTAGGATAGAATTAAAAAAGAAAAAAGTGTCATTTCTTTTAGACATGTAGCCGACAGAGACTTATCTTATCTTCTCCCTTATCAAAAGGATATTACAAGAAAAAAATATGGAGTTGCTGTAACTTTAATTGTTTGGTAGCAATGCAATAATTTAGACAAATTCTTTATTTATTTATTTTTATGTGTATATATATATAATGAGTTCCTATATAAAAAAGTGAAGTGAGTGCAATCATATATTAAGAGCTTGTTTGACTTAGCTTAAAAGCTGATTAAACTTGCTTTTAAGCTCTTTTTAGCTTATAAAAGTGTTTGATAATTTTTAAAATAGCTTAAAAAATTAAAGTTTATTTAAAATAAGTTAAAAGCAACATCCTCCATCCTCAACTTTTTATTTTTTAGCTTAAAATTTTGTTATTGTTTAAATATTTTTTTTATATTTCCAAAAATATTCTTAACTAAAATAACCTTAACTACTCTCTCCCTTCTCATTATTTCAATTTAAATCAAAACTCAGCACTCTTCTCGTCGCGCTCCCTCTTGACAAAGTTTGGGTTCTCTTTCTCCAATGTCATTAATGTAAGTTTCACGCTTTCTTTTATTTTTTTTATTAGTTTTTACCGCAAAATTATCACTAGTCCAACTTTTCTTCTTGTTTAAAGAATTGGGTACTGCAAAAAAATTCATCTTAACTTGTGCATATAAAATTTAATTAAATAATAAGTTTATATTGATATTGAATTAAAATATAAATTTATTTTACTTTATTTTATTTTTTTAGACAGAAAAATCTTAAAGTAATCAATTTTAAAATATTAACAACTTAAAGGGTATTCAAGACATTTTTAATTAAAAAGATGCTTAACAACACTTAGTGTCAAACACATCAACAACTTTTTTTCAGCTAAAATATTTTTATCCAAACACATAATTGCTTATTTTTCAAATAAATTTCAGCACTTTAAAAAGTGCTTTTAAAGTACATTTTAAAAGCTATTTTTTCAGCCAAGCCAAACATGCTCTAAGTCCAAAAAAACATGTAATGTAAGCTACTTCTTTTGTTGCCTATCAATTAAGGAGAAGTAAAATTAGATAAAGAAGAATTGAGATAAGATGGTTAGATCAGACATGATATACCTAAAGTTTATTGAAAATATGAATCCAAAAAAACATGAAAATAGAAATTTAGAGTAAAAAATTAGTAGATAATCAAGTATTCTCTCTCTTTACGTGGGAAAACAAGGTTCTATCTAGGAGCAACTTATCCACCCCCTCCTCAACAAATCTTTCAATATTAAATTTATCACTATTGCTCATTCTGTTCAATAATAATTGGCTATTGTTGACTATATACAAGAACTAAGTAGTATAAATGATAAAAATAATTTTACCAAATCATTCTTATTAAACATAAATCGAAATAGCAAAAAATAAATACTACTATTTAATAATAAAAATAAAATAGACATAGATACAAAATGATAAATTATTCATTAATTTTATAAATTAAACAATTGTTACTAAACATTCCAAAATAGTATACTAAACAAGTAAAATGTGAAAGATGAGAATATTACTTATTAGTGTTTCTTTTGCTTTAGGTATCTTACAATTTTTTTGCTATCAATACTTCTCTTTTCTTGTTATTTTCAATTAAGGCTATTTCACTTTTTTTTAAAAAAAAAAAAACTACTATTAAACACTTTTTTTAATCCAAAATTTATCATATACTTTCTCTATTTTATTTTATGTGACACAATTTTTTTATTTCTTTATCCCAAAAAAATATCACCTTACTGTAATTGAAAATAATTTACCTTTAAAATTCTCCTTTTATTCTCAATGAAATGATTCTCATGCACACAATAATACAAACAACATATCCAGTGAAACCCCACAAGTGAGATCTGAAGAGGGTAAAATATACACAAATCTTACCACTACCTCATAGAAGTAGAGAGATTATTTTCTGAAAACTCTCGTCCCAAAAACTCATAAGCAGACACACAATTATCCAAGAATAATTTTAGACCACAAGATTTAAAAGTCTATTTCTTTTTTCTTAAATACCATGTCAAGCCAAAATATGTCGGGTAAAATGAGACACAGAGAGTACCTTTTTTCTACCTCACACAAGGCACACTACTCTACCCTTCACAATATCCACTTATAAGGTCACAATGGACATGTTATTTGTTGATTATACAAACTCCCAAGGCTAATTAATATCCATCAACCTTGGTATAAATTCATTGCATCCAAAATAATGAAGATAAAATTAGTATTTCTTCCAATTTTGGGCCAAGAGGAATTCTCAAAATTGTTAACTAGTGAAATCTGATGACTTCCAGATGTCATCAAATATCGAAGAAATCTTAATGAATTACAAACTGTATACACAAAAAACATGTGCCCAGACGCTCCTTATCTCAAAGCTTTGACAGAGCTGAATTATCGATAGCTCGTAACCCCTTTTATTTTCCGCGAATTACAGCCACGCGTAAAGATTTTCTAAAAAACCTAAAAATTGACAGCATGAAAGTCCAGTCGTGTACTTGGTAGTTGACAATTGGTTTATTTGGCATGGAACCTGCTGCTGACTGCATCGTACGATGGGATGGAAAGAACTGCGGTTTTGAAGTAAAATGAGCAAAAACCAACGGGAAGTCCAGAGAAACAAATAAGCATAAATCTCTGTCAATTTCGAGAGAAACAAATAATTGTAAGCAAGGATTTACCATCTCCGTAGGATGCCATGGTCAGAGGAGAAGAAATAAGCTTCTGCACGACGGAGGCAATATCTTTTGCTGAAACTGCATCAATAGCTTTCAAGAAATGCTCCACAGGTTTCCTGAGGACCCAAAAAGCAAAAGGCATAGAAAATATTTTAAGTACTAATTTGGTCAGAGAGGTGCAATGATCATATGTGAAGAGGCCGGGAGGGGGAGTTAATGAAATGATAAGACTCTTAACAAAACTGTTTGGAAGTGCACCAAAAGAAGGGTGGTCCCTAAATCAGGACAAAGGAAGAACACATTTAGCTCTCTTAGGATCCTACGCAATCTTCGAGGCAAAATGGGTCTCTGTGTGGATTTTTTAATATGGGGAGGAAAAAGCCAGACTACAAAGTTTCCTTGGATTTTCTTGAATGTATAAATAGGAAAGGTGATTTTATGGTTATTCTATTCAATGGAAAGGTCAGCACAAACCACCGAATCTATTTATTAGGTGGCACCAGTTTCTCAGATTCAAACAACATAATATTGGCAATCTGTAGAAGACTTTCCAAGTGAACAATGTTGATTCAGAGCACCAATTCTTTTTTAATAATTAAGTCAGCTAGGAGAACATTATAAACAAGGGTATACCTCTCTCCATAAGTCAAAAGTTGTCTGCCAATATCTTCTGATGCAACCATCTACAAATCAGACCTCAGTAGTAAGCACATATATTGCAGAACATACATATCCAAACTAATGCAATACAGCAGTTGAGTTAATATTACATACCCGAGATTCCAAGTTCATCAGAATGGCAGACTTTGTCGCCTGTTTAGCACGGTTTAGCTGTACTTGGTCAACTGTGTGAAACAGCAGAGGCAAAGGCCACAAATAATGATCAGTAACAGGATAATGGAGGTGGAAAATTGCATCGACATATCAATGGACTTCTTTAATTTGAAAGAAGTAAAATACTGCTTCTAAGGAAGTAATAAATTAGGCAGAGAAATCAACATAAATTCAGGGAAAACAAAGTAACAGAGTTCAGAATTATATGTCAAACCTTCACCGGGGTTTGCTACTGCAATGAGCTCTTTAACTGCTACATCAACAGCTTGAGACCCAAAATCAGACGTCTGATAACACAACACCCAAAAAAGAGGGAGACTAAGCTTTGCAGTTTAAGAAGTCACTATTCAGGTAGAAGTAACAAAACACGAATCCAAAAGTGCTTCACAGATGGAACTCTGCTGGTATATGCAACGGTAAGTCACCACATTAACAACAAAACAATAGAGCAACAAGGTTTAGATCATTTGCTTACAATGGAGGAAACAACTGCCTAACAGAACCAAGCCCTCATTTGTTTGCACTCAACGAAGGTCTGAACATAAGTACTCATATCTCATTAATTAACATTGTTTTCTAAACCTGATTCTTGATCGTCATATCTTAGCCATTAAGTGGGTTTATTTTATTTTACAATCACTTAATGGATATGAGTAGATCCAAATGATTAAGATCTGTAACAAAGTCTTTATATCAATAAAATGTTCATTGAGGATTTTCTACAAAGAGGACAGTTCGCCCATTGTCTACCGTTATCAACTACCACCACCTACAACCACAATCCTCGGCCACAACCACCTGTGCTGCCAATATCACCATTAATCATCACCACAATCAGTCATCATCTACAATCATTCCCACCAACCAACATTACCACAACCACCACCAATAACTATTGACAATCAATTGATAACCATCAACCACTACTACATATTGCCAACTACAGGCATTATTCACAGCCCCTGCCATCCGCACCAAAATTATTAGCAGCCACCATTATTCACTACTGCCAACCAGCACCACCCACACAACCAACACCATCCCAATCAGCATCCACAATCAACACCAACAGCAATAATTTTGTTTAAAAGGTGAGGTAGAAAAGCTAGGTCAGACGGGCATTTCTATATCAATACCACAAACACACACCCATTATATCACAAGACAATTTAGCAACACAAAGATATGTACTTGGCATAGATTATAGTTGGTCATGAATATCCACATACTAGAACACCAAGCCACCCATAATGACAAGACAATTCAAATGATAAACACCCAGTTATACTGCAAGGTAGAGGGAAAAGAAAGTAAAAGGGTCTGAATGAAAAAATATGCGCAAGAGAGAGAAACGAACTCAAAGTCACCAGATCAAACATTTAGTTTTTAGATGGTCATAGCATTGATAAGAATTATTGTGTCTTTGCTTGAAATAAAGACGGACAGATAAGCACAATGAAAGCATCACAGGTATTTACCGTAGTTCCTTGAATTCCAAATAATCCGGTGTTATTATAAATGCTGCTGAATGCCGAGAATGCGTGAATCTGCGGGTACTGATTTAAGACGCGAAGATCTGCTCATCATTGTGGAAAAATCATGTAAGTATGTGAATGGAAGAACTAAGAGAACTATATTTCCAGAACTAAATGAGTAAATATACAAATTCCAACTTTGTGAAGACCAATAACCCAGTACATATCCTCCATCTAAATATCAACAACAATTGCATTTAACTTATTAATTTGTGAGTGCCAAATGAGCATGTTTCTTTTGAGTTTTAAGTAAACATAAACACATCCGTCTATGTGAAACAGTGCAAACTATGTTAACAAGACCCCATATGAAGAAAATGCAATGGAGTACTGAATCGATCTTTCTGAAAATCAGGATGGGGAAACACAGTAGAGGATAAACAAGGGAGATGATGCCATCAGAAACTGAATTTAGAAGGGAGAAAGGGGTGGAGATCAGGCCAAGGGGTAATCACTAAATCATGACTGCACCAAGGAGAGGTAGCCAGGAATGTCTCTCTTCAAAAAAGATCATTATGAAACAGAAGATTGCAGTGGAACTGAGAGGCTTGGAATGATCCCAATCAAAGAGTTATGATAAATTCAGTACTGTATAAATGCAAGTAGTCAATGGTCTGCCTACAAAAATTAAAAATAAGGTGGACATGATGATTGCACGAAGCTTATAAGTAGTCTTTGGATGAAGTTTGAATTTTTTAGTTCCATAGAATCCACCGAGGGAATACAGCAGCATGTTAACTCCAACGAGATTGTCCTTCAACAAAGTTGAAAGAAAGCTTGGAAGTGAATCTACTGTCTCTTGCTGTCCAACAAGAACAGAAAGAAATTGATGGGCATTTTGAGAACATCAAGAAATCAATCTGGAGCATTAAAGAGCTTCTTTATTTGGACAGAGAAGAACTCTGGAGAGCTCAAAGCTGAACAGTATGAATTTTAAATTCTGACGAACCTCTTTGGGCTATCATTTCTGGAATTACTTCAAATTATATATTAAAAGTAAAGTATGAGAAAGCTTACATAATCTTGAGTACATCCCTTTTCCAGGACCGCCAGCTGAGAAAGATCCACCTCCGCCCATGAGCATCTGTTAAGTCCTCAAAATTAATAATACATACCAAAACCACATATCATCATACACAAAAAAGGAAAACCAAATTATAGAATCAGACAAATGTTCAAAACTAACTTCCAATTTTCTAATTCATGATACATCTTAACAAATTAGATCCCAGAGTTCAAACATATGCACATACAAATCTCTTTTCATTTTTATTTTTTGGGGGATTATTAACATCTCTTTTTCAGATTGGTGAGGGCATATGCATATGGTCCCTATAAGTTTGTTGGAATGTTGGACTATTTAGGGTTTTACAAATGGGTAATAACTTGACAAGACCTAAAGCTTAAAAGAGATTCAATGGAAATTAATTGATGAAAAAGGGAACTGTGGGAATCCTTTCTACATCCCTCAGGAATCACACCATACAGTTGGAATTGCATTACACAAACTGATAAAGCATAAGAAATGTTGAATCGGAAATAATATTGGAAGCATTAGGATAATGTTTATAAGCTCTATCGTCAACTCCAACTCGAACGCTCCTAAAGGGTGAGTGGGGTCATATTAAACAAAGATTTTGCGTCCGTGGGGTCATACTGAAAGTCCTAAAGCATTCAATGTTTTATAAGTTTTAAGGCCCAATCCTACTCCTTCAACAGTCACAAACTAAATTCATACTTTGCAGAATATTCAAAAAAGAGCAAAAAATCCTTAATCCTGAAAACTGGCAGGAACCTGTAAATCTTAATAGATTTGAGGAAAAATACAAATAGAAACATATTATTAAAGTAAAGACTTGTAAAATATATTAAAATGCTCAGCTCATGTCATCAATTTAATTATGCAAGCCCACAAAATGTTGATATTTGTGAACTATGTCATCTCGAGCATATTACGAAGTGCCCTACAAACTGCATCAGTATTTTAACATGTCAGACAAGCCTTTTTTATATAAATAGATTTATTCTACAATACTCCAAAAGTTTCTTTGATAACAATTCTTAGGCAATATTTTATGCTTTTCCATTTCATAAGATTGTTTTGAAATTAAGAGTTGAGCTTTGTTGTTTGGCCAACTGGGAGAAGGAAAGGGAAGTTCAAGAAAATTAATTTGTTTCTAATTTTTGGTGCATTTGATAACATATAAGTTGTTGGACCTAGGAGAAAATCCTTCCTGCCAAAGTTGTAGGATTGTAAAACTAAAACACATAAAATTCACACTTCAAATATTATTTTCCCTTATCCAATAACTAAAGAAATGGCCAGATACGCTTTTCCTTCTCCTTTATTGATTCATTTACATGATTCGTTTTATTTGATATTTTCCAGGAAGCACATCACAAGCTGTCCTTGGTAGTTTTCTGAACATCCAAATGGACCTTATAGAGAAAATCTGGTGCAGTCTAAACATTCGAACAATTTATTTGAAATCTACATACCTGAAGAACTGTTAAAGTCATTGATTCTTTTTCAGACATCCAGCCACCGGGAACTTCAAAGGCAAGGGCAAAATGAGTCATCTGGTTTATGGAAAGGGCATAGAAACGTGTTAGACACAGAACGCAACACGTTAAAGAGGGGGAGAATAGAGGGAGGGAGTGACAAAAGAGACATTTCAGATACATACCTCTGCATCAGCTTGACGGCGGTAATCTCCTCCCACATACACAGGTTTAGGCACCTCAGTGACTGCCACCTTAGGTAAATCAGACAGAAGTGGCTCTGCAACTTTTAAGAATTCTTCATGATCAACACCAGATGCAGCAAGAACCATCCGAGGAGCAGTATAATTCTCCTGCAAGAAGGAAACCCAGCTTAAAACAGAAGTTCCTCTGCAAAGTAAGTAGTAGAAAGAGGAGTAGGAAGACAAACGAAGGGGAGATCAGGGTGTTGACACTCACAGCTACAAACTCCTCCAGCACTGTGCTGTTTAACCTGTTTATTGTAGCTTCTGTGGCCATCAGGGAATTCCCATATGGACCAGCATAACCGGCAGAGTGAACTGCCTCCAAAAGCAAGTGTTGAGGGTTTTTGGAGTAGTCACTAATCTCAGCTTTAACTTTCTCAAGCTGCAAAGGCAAATATTTTATTCTCAGAAAAAACAGTTTGATAGCCATTTCAAGGAAACACCCAAGACGAAAAAGAGAGAGAAACCTGTTCTTTAACTTCCCAATCCAGGAATGCAGGATTTCTAACACAGTCCACAAGCATCTCCACCATTTGTGGCACATAAGTTTTCAAAGCATCATAAGTGTAGATCATATGCTCTCGTGAGGCTGAAGCTGTTACATTACCACCAATTGCTTCAATTTCTCGTACAATACGCAAGTGGCTCCGGTTTAATGTGGTTTTGAAGGCCATGCGTTCCAAGAGGTGTGTGGCTCCATATGAAGCTGGAGTCTCATAAATAGAGCCACAGTCAACATATAGGCCAATTGAGGCAGCAGGGTTCTGGACTCAATAATTTAGAACCATTATTAGAAACCACAGTAAAGGTAATTCAACGTGAATTCAATCATACACACACAAAAAAAATAATAAAGAAATCTAGTATAGATCATACCACCGATGCTTCAGAGGCCACTTTAAGACCATTGGCAAGAGTTGTTATCTGAGTCTTTGCAGGTTCAACATAATCAGGTAATGGTGGCGAGAGTTTAACATCATTGAGGGGGAAGTCCAAGGGAGCCATTGAACTTGACTTATCACCAGTTATCCAACTAAAAAGGCCTCCAGCTGGCTTGGTTGCAACAGCAGCTGAACTTGAAAATCTTGTCAAGACTCTGTTGCCTTGACGTGCCTACATTGATTTATACCACAATTATCACAAAAACAAAAAAAAATCATATCATTGCACCCAAATGTGTAGCCTAATAGTCAATAAACTGTGTTGAGAACTATGAGATGTCGATTTCAAATTCCAACCCATATTAAAACCCAGTGATTTCTTACTATCTATTACCTGGTGGACATAATTACCTATCACCTGGTACGAGGTGACATGTATCCATATAATTAGCCAATTAGTCAAGGTGCAAGCAAACTAGTCCGGACACCACATTTATAAAAATCCATCAAATCACTACTTTTCTCAATACATTTCATTTTTACTAAATTTAAAAACAGAGAAATGAACTCTACCTGCCATAAATGACTAAGCTCAATATATTCCATCTAGTAGATTCATCCGAATACATTATCTAGCAACATACACACAGATAAAATTGACCTAAAATCAGATCCAAAGATCCAAACTACATATGTGCTGAATCGATAATAATATATGAATCTAACAAATCACACAAGACAAATCATTGCCCTAAAAAATAATTACGTTTTGTACTACAGTTTCTACATAGGTCTTTTACACATCTGTGTAAAAAAATATATAAAAAATTTAAAATTAAAAAAAACTGACCTTAAGAGAGCTGAGGCGAGAAGATGCGTATCTGTACATGATGACGGCGGTGATCGGAGAACTGAGGATAGCTCCGGGAAGATGAGAAATGCGATTTTGTGGAACTTTTTGTTTCAGTGATAAATAAAGCTGCGGAGAAGAAGAGCAAAGATTTGATTGTATTTTTGGAATGGGGAGAAGTTGAGAAACTTTCTTTAATGGGCTTTGCAACAATGGAATAGCCCAATGGGCTTTTATGATTCAATAACGAGTATGTTGGGGGTTAATTGGGTGGGCTAGTCATTTTTGGGGATTCTCGACAAACATATGGTATGTATTTATATTATATCACTATATTTTTAAAAAATACAATCTATAACTATAGTTAGGATCTTATTATTATTTTCTCTCTCATTTCACTCTCCAATCTTTGTAAAATATACAAATACATATGTACACCAGCTGTACATATATAATTATTTGACAGATATACATACAATTTGCTTCTCTCCACTCTCTCGCTCTCCTATATCTCGATCCGGCTCGCCTCTCTCACCCCTCCCCCAATCTCACTTGCCAGATATACAAATAAATATGTATATCAATTATACATATATATTTATATGACATATATACACACTCAATTTGACAAATATACATATACAATTCGACTCTCTCAATCTTGTTCGCCTCTCGATCTCGCTCACCTCTCTCCCATAATATGTAGCTATAAATAGTAATTTTAGCAAACAGTAGTTATTTTTGCCTTATTATGTTTCAAATGTTTGCTTTTTTGAAAATCTCTTTTTTACGTCGGAGGATAAAGTGAGTCTTAAAATTTATTTATTTGTGTTTAGTATGTAAGTAAAAAATATTTGTCGTCACAACTTCATGCTGGAGGAGATGGTGATGGGTGATTGTATTGTTGACACAAACAAGACAAACATTATTCTGACGCCAATCAAATTCATCGACGAAGCATCAATATTATATACATCTCGACTGTTTCACCAAGTCATGTTGTTTTCCACCAACACAAGTATGAGGTCACTCGTTTACCAAGATTAAGACAGATGAGAAGAAATCACAGATAAAACAACTTCTTATAAATGTGGCTTTTTCGCCTGTTTTGGAACATTTATACACAAATAATAGACTGATTCATATTCATAAATCAAGCAGGATCAGTTCATCATATGGCTGCAGGTCTTCCATCTTTCCTAGGATCACTAACAGCTACAAGCATGCCACGAAAAATGGCGTCTTTATAATCCTTTCCATTCCTTCTGCCCAACTGTAACGGAGGCTTTGGAAGGTTTTGAACGATTAACTGACAGATGGCTCCTCCGTTTCTTGCCTCGAGTTGGTGACCCCTCTCTTCTAAGAAATGCTTTTTCTCATCCGAGAGTTCAATGTGATCGCCATCTATGCATGTCCAGTTCTCATACAGAACTACATTTGGGATCAGCTGCAGAACAAAAGGAACACGAGTCAATTCTCGTGGTTTCAGAAATGATTAACAAGAATAGTGTACAACGTGCAAAGGGATCAACCTCGTGGTAGACTCTCGGACTCTTTACTGCTGTTAAAGGATCCATCCCCAAGACGAAATGGTTGAGGAAAACTTGGACGACTGCGAGGATGATTTTTAGGCCACCACTACCACCAATTACACCAGCTAACTGATTGTCCTGTAAAATTTCCAGGAAGAAAAAACAATCATATCGAACCATATGAAGCAGCGATACACCCACTCAGACTAGGACTTAGCTGACAAGGAAGCACTCCAACTTCGAGAGTGCACATTTAGACATTTCAACTTGATCTCAACTGACAACTAAAACACTCCAACTCGTCCTCATTATGTCTCGTGGACACCTGACGCTGACATTGCACACAATTTTTAAGGTGCCTATATACGCATACTCAAAAGTTTGAGCATTTACTTGTCAGCTAAGGCCAAGTTTGAGTGTTGATGTATTTTGCCTATATTTTAGATACCTTGAGAACGATAATCGGAGTCATGGATGACAATGGTCTCTTCTTTGGTTGAATAAAATTAGCAGGAGCGGGAGGGAGTTCATCAGGGGATATTTCATTAGGTGTAGAGAAATCTCCCATTTCATTGTTGAGTACTATACCAGTTGATGAAGAGAGCACCCCGCCTCCAAATGGATAGTTTACTGTGGTAGTCAGTGAGACAGCATTTCGATCTGCATCTACAATGCAGAAGTGACTCGTTCCATGATCTCGTAGCTGACTCCATCTAAGTATTACGGACCAAAAGCGTTAGAGCCATTTGGTAGGCAAATAGTATTCTAAACGAACCAGAACTTATCTGACCTGGGCAAATAGTATTCTGGCGGAAAGGTGGTATTGTCAAAGATCTTTCGTTGAATTTCCTTGGCGAAAGACGGGGAGAGCATGTCAGATACAGTACTGCTGATATTCACAAATTCGGGATCACCTAGATTCATTCGAACAGCAAGCATGTGTTTCATCGCCTCAATCATTCGATGCAGTCCTAAAGAACCTTTCGCAGCATTTGAACTCACATAGCTTTCGAGGACTTTCAGAATCTGTTTTCCCCAGTCATAAAGGTTACGTTTCTGTGTTATATCAAAAGGAAACTAGCAGTACAAGATAAGTTGATTCATTATACATACCAAGGAAATCCCGAGTGTTCCACTTGACGGAGGTGGCATGCCAACGATTGTATAGCCCATAGCATTAACCGTAACTGCTTCTGGAGTTTCCACTCTATAATTCCTCAAGTCGTCCATCGTCAAAATTCCACCTGCTCTCTTCACATCTTCAACAAGCTTTTCACCAACCTCTCCATTATAAAATGCTTCCGGCCCTTGTTCAGCAATTAGCTCTAAGCTGTGGCTAAGTTCTACGTTGTGACAAATTTCACCTGCTCGTAACAGCTTTCCCTCTGGTGCAAATACTTGTCGCAGGCCAGGATCTTTAAGTATCAATTTTGTTTTTTTAACAATATAATTTGCAAGATACGGAGCAACCACGAATCCTTCCCTTGCAAGTTTAATGGCTGGTTGAAATAGGGTCTTCCATGGAAACCTTCCATGTTTCGACCAGGCTACATGAAGACCAGCTAGCTCACCGGGAACGCCCATAGACAATGCTCCATATAACTTGGAGTTCCCATTATTATCATACATGTTCTGTTTGAGTAAAATTTCATCGTCAACGTTATCAGAGAGGACAACCAGAGAAAATTCGGAACTTGCATATTTGTGTTTCCAATATTTAGACTACTAAAACACAACAAGTATTACGCCTCGGTCCTAAACAAGTTGATAAGCTCATCTCGCGCCAATGTTATACAACAACAAACATATGCAGTGCAATCCCACAAGTACGGTATGGGGAGGTTAGAGTGTATGCAAACCTTACCACCACCTTAAGAGGTAGAGAGATTATTTCCGATAGACCCTCAGCTCGAGGAAAAGTATACCAAAGTAGAACCTATAGAAAGCATGACAAAGCATGCTAGAAGCAAAAAAAGGAACGAAAACTATAATAAAACGGTAAGATAATTGTAAGTATGAGAGACGATAGATAGTAACAGAAATCGAAGGACAAGAAACTACCGGTGAAATACTAGGACTAGGACATGTCAGTATTATCCAAAATATGAACAAAAAATACTAGACAACAGCTACTATTAGTACTAATGCTACTACACCTCGATCGCAAACAAGTCAGGGATGGATATATGAATCATCATTGCACATGAACGCGTCATGTAATCTATAAGTTTCTCACTTACGTGCAAACTAAAAAGAAGGAATTGTGAACCTGTGAAGCAGCTAAAGGAGCAGTTTCCCTCATGTCAATTGCTAAGACTTCCGATGTAGACGAAGATCTAACAACCATAAAACCACCACCACCAATTCCACTAGCCATTGGATTGACTACTCCAAGGCAAAGTGCTGTGGCAACTGCAGCATCAACTGCATGTCCACCAATTTTAAGCATGGATATACCGATTTCCGAGCACCGACCATCATCAGCAGCGACAACTGCTTCCTCTGATTCAACAATATCAGCATTGTGTTGTAGTTTTCCATTATATCTACTATTTACATCTCCAATTAGCCAAACACCAATGTCTCCATGGTGTGTAAGGCCTACAACTAAATGAAAATGAAACAAAAAAGAAAAACGATTTTGGTAAAAACTTGCATCCAAGGGTGCGGGAGTGATCAATGAAGTTGGTTTAGAACCATGAACTCTCACATTCAAATTCCAACAGAGGCAAAAACATTAGTACTAATGATTTTCTAGTATCATTCTAAACCTTGGTGGATCGTGTTACATAACTGTGCTTGCGTAGGTACTCCATGGAATTAGTCGAGGCACATCAAAGATGGGCCGACATAAACCAGTGTAATCCCACAAAGCGCGGTCTATAGAGGCAAAGGCTGAAAGGTTGTTTCTAACAGACCTTCAACTCGAGGAATAACAGTCCAAAATAGTCCATAAAACACATAGTACGATTATCGAATTACAAGAAACAACAGATAACATACAGAACAGAAATCAAACCAGGGGCAGAGCTACATTCACCCAGGGTGGTTAAATGAACACCCTTCATCGGAAACTTTTTCGAATATATAGGTTAAATATAGATACTTTGATATATATATCAATCGTTGACCACCCTTGATACAAAAATCACCCATCAATGTCTTAGAAGTATGAACACCCTCAACGAAAATATTTGCTCCGGCACTTTATCAAACATATCTAAAAAGGGGTCAGTGGAATTCAACCCTTACAACAAGTATTCAAGAATTTCCTTCACAATTTCAAGATTTACAACATGACACCATACTTCTTTTTAGTTCTAAAGATACAAAAAAAATAAATAAATTCAATCTCATGGGGTACTTTAATCTTCATAGACTCAAACCCCATTCAAAGTAATTCCTCCAAAAACTCAACTAAATATCCCATCAACACAATCATAGCCAACAACAACAATATAAAACTCAGCGTAATTCCACAAGTGGAGTCCGACGAGGATAGCATATATATATACCTTACACAAACAACAACAACAACATACTCAGTGGAATCTCACAAGTAGAGTCTGGTGAGGGTAAAATGTAACCTTACCACTAAGTCATAGAAATCAAGCCCCATAAGCATGTACATATACCTTACACAAATTTTCTTTTTTCTCATATACAACTAAAAGAATTTCGACAATAAAATAGCAAGATACAAAAATTATACAGAAAAACTCACATGTTATGGCAGTAAGTGCAAACAAAAAGCAAAGAAAAAAGCTCCAATTTTTCTTTCTACTGAAACCATGAGGAGAATTGTATAAAAGGGGATCTTCCAAATTTTGTTTCCTCATATCTCTAAGATTCTATTGCTAAACAAAGATAACTAAAATGAGATAAAACTTTGAACTATACACCTTTTGGTTTGTGTGGGGGACTGTTAGTTGATCATGACTTATTGGTGAAGAAGACGAGAGGAATCTTTTCTTTTTAATGACAATTGTCACGGTGTTTCGATCATTCCATACGTATAAATTAATTTCACTAGCAAAAAGTACTATTTTTTTTGTTGGTAGGGTCAGAATTTTTATCGAGAAGATTAAAAATCTGAAGGAATAGATATACGAACTAGTCAAAAGAGGTTCGATATCTATTATATAAAAAAAAATATTAATCATATATAAATAATATAATTTTTCAGCAAAGGAAGGTTCAGATTTACTGTTTCCTCTGTTTTATTTTATGTGACACTTTTTGAATTGACATGTAAAAAAGATGACTTTTGAATCTAGTAATCTAAAATAAGTTCTCCATGTTTGGATGATTGAGAATTATTTCACCAAGGATGAAAGAAAAAATTTAAAAGTTTGAATTGTTTTGATTAAAGTAATGTAAAATTCTTTTTAGGACAAACTAAAAAAGAAAGGATGTCAAATAAAATAGTACAGGAGGAGTAATTAATTAATTGTGTTTAATTACTATAAATTTTTAATCAAACTTTTCAATGTTATTCTTTAAATGTCTGTTTGACTATTTAATTTTATGAGATTTTGAAAATTTGATATTTAAATAGTTTCATGTTTTGACAAATTGGATTAGATCAAGTTTTGATTTTTTGATAGTTTAACTCATGAAATTTCAATTTTTTTCAAATAAAATACATGTCCAAAGATGTATGATTACAAAGTCTAAATAATTTATTTTTTTTCAATTTTGAATTTTTTAAAATCTAGGTCAAATAATAGTTTTTTTTCCAACTATCTATCTTTTTTGGTATCAAAGATGTCCACATCAGCCAAAGATTCACTATTTTTTGGCTTTGGGGTATGATGGAGTAAAGCAAAATGGCTCTTTAAATTGTTTGTGCTTCTTTCAATTGGGAAGTAGCAGTTAGTTAATGCAACTTTCGACGTTCATCATGGGTCATCCGAAAACAATCGTGCTATATTTTTAAACATAGGGGTCAGGCTGTATACATCCGACCCCCTCTTACCCTGCAATGGACGGGAGCCTTTGAGGCATTGAGATAATGATGTTGTTTTATCTTTTTTGGTATCAAAGATGTCCACATCAGCATGCACTAAATTAAATACAAAAGGCATCCTTTCTATATTTGGACTTGCACTTTTTTAGTATTTTTTATCATACTTATTAAAAAAAACTAGTTTTATATTAATAATAATAATAAATAATATTTTGGTTAACATAATCCTTCAAATTGATGAATCTTCGCAAATTTAAGAAATTATTAAGTGCTAAATATTCAATTATCAGCGTATATGTTAAATGATTTATTAGTTTTAAAATACCATCAATAGCACATTTTAATTATTTAAATGGAACAAAAAAATTATCAATAATTGAGGAATTAAAACTAAATTATCTTCGAGTTTATAGAAAAAGACGTGAAAATAAAGAAAATGTCGAATTTCATCATGAATCATGACAAATATCTTTTTGTTATCTTGACATTGTTAATCAAATTAACCCAAACCACAAGAAAAAAAATTCAAAATTGTCATGATATAGGATATAAAAGAAATTTATAACTCTATTTAAAAAAGTTGGGATAAAATAATTTTAAATTTGACGTGATAAGATGGACTATCTAGAATTATGTTTGAAATTAAATCAATATTGTGTTTGATTAATGATAAAAATTTATCATATAATATAAATTTAATTTAAAATTTAAAATATCTCCTCTTTTTTTTTGCGTACCAACAGATCAGAAACGGGGCCAAGATTAAGAATTTAGAGATTTTAAAAAAGAGAAAAGTATTACAAAGCATACTTTTTTAATATAAATATAGTCTATAAAAAAATTATTATCTTCGTCTGAACCCACGAATTTCTGCTTAATTATGCCTCCACGACAGACCAATGGTTTAGTTGCGTGGGATATTTATTTTAGTTAGTTGAGAATGACTCCATATTTCATGTGGACATTTTGGTGAAAACGACTTTATAGTAAAATTTCAATATAAAATTGTTGGACACAAATATAAGTGATTGGCCAATGTTGTCTCTTTTCCCC
>JAABOM020000012.1:2303935-2320719 GCA_011800125.2 Solanum clarkiae
TCTATGTCTCCTATTTTGATTTTTGCTAGTATTTTTATTGTGGTAAATTTTTTATCTTCATTACACATTAAAGTTTGCCACAAATTTCACTACATAAAAAAACATGGAATTAACTACAAATTCGTCGTTAAATTGCTAGTAGCTAATATAAATTTTCGATAATATGTTACAAATTTATTGATGAATAAAATTAGCAATAAATTTTATATATATATAATTACGAATTTTTCATAACTTATATAACCAAATGTATCAACAAATTATATATAAATGATAAGGTAAGTGTGTATAGATTCTGAATTTATACAATTAAGAATCGAATTATATAAATTTTAATAAAATTTGTAACCGCCTTCAATAATTAATAAAAACTATAACTTAATTGTAGGATGCAAATATACATGATTGGTCAATCTTCTCCTAATTTTGTGTATAAATAAAATAAATAATTGGTCATGACAGACTTTTTATTATATGAAAATATCACCATCTTTGAAGTTGTCCATAGCCACAAGAAAAGAAATCCAAAATAATCATTAATTATTAAATAATTGAATTGAGCTGAATTTAAATCAATTAAATTAATAAGTTGATGGGCTAATGACTTCTTCAAAAAATATTATTATTATTATTTATTTAATTATCAACCTCTTCCCAAGTATTATTATTTTATTTATTTTTTATAATTTATTTAATTAACAATCAAAAAATATTTTTAAAAATATTTATTTATTGTGACTGTATATGACATATCAAATTTTTTACTTTTAATAAGAAAAAAATACAACAAATTGACCCAATGCTTAGATGAACTAAATCACTAATCAAATTGGGTTGAATTTATACGTAACCGATTTATTAACCAGTTTAAAATAGAAGCAGCTCAATTTCTAAGATTAGACGCGACCACCACTCATATGGAAAGAGAGGTTAGGGCTTATCTTGATATATAGCTAAATTTATCACCCTTGGACCATAACAGGCTAGAAAACATTATATGAATGCATGTGACAAATGATCATAATAGTGAAGTTTAATTTATTTTTTCGATAAAAACTCACTCGGACTTAATGCTTATACTTATTTTAGATATGTGAGAAACACGTGATACGTGAGAAATACACTTCGCATAACACCCTGATTGTTGCAATTTTCAAATATTTTTACATTAAATATCACATTTTTTTTTAAAAAATAACTATATTATAGTTTCAACTACTTATTTTGCTTTTATACTTGCTAAATTATCCAAAAGACTATATCATAAATATCTCCACTTTCGGCCTGACCCGCTCAGAACCAGCCTAGTTGAGTTTGAGTAAACTGGGCTTTGTTCGATATCGAATTGGGCCTATGCTTTAATGGGCTGATTACTTAACACCATAACTGAGTTATATTAAGGAACAATTACGCAGATAAACAAACATATACTAGTTAATTAACTAAGATTGTTGTATGTTGAATTAACTATGACTCGGGACAAACATCTAACTGTAATAACAGTTTGAGTTTTATATAATTCGCGTGATTTATACAAACGATGTTCGTGATTATACAAAAGTTGTGCGCGAAACAAATTTTACAGCAAAATATACAAACACTATGAATTGTATAGCAAAATATACTAATGACATACAAAACTGTAATTGTATAGCGAATCATACAAACATATACTAATATTGTGCGAATTATACAAACGTTGTCATAAAGATAGTTATGAAATATGATTATCCAAACTATAGTTATGAAGTATAATTAAGATATTTTTGAGTGGCTATATACGAAAATTCCTCTATTGTTAAGTGCATATTATTGAATATTACAAAGTAAATCTATTAATTTTTGAATATTAGAGTTGAAGCTAATAATTAAAAATTATTGAGAATAATATTTTAAGGTTGAATATAAATGAGCTCAAGTTCGCATCATCATCAAAAATAAAACCTTACATAGAAAATCTCCTAATTATTTCCAAACAACAAAAATAATATTCTTTAACGAGAAAAAATTCAGCTATATCATTTCTTGGAAGATTTAAAAGGTTTTTTAAAGTGACAAGTCACAATGGAATTTATTCATTAATGAAAAAAAAAGAAATACATTTTTCGAATGAAAAAAAATTACATTTTGAAATGAAAAATATTTTAATAATCAACAAAGGAATTATATATATCTACTCTGCCACCAAAATACTTCTTATGACATTCTTTTTGCCATATTTTGCAAAATGTTGAATATTCACCACCTCAGCTTTGCTGGAAAATACTGCATTTTCATTAAATAAAATATAAATTTATAAATTTAGCAATAATATAAAATAATGAATGATGAAAATAAAATAAAGAAAGATAATTAAAAAAATATATCGTTTAAAGAAAGTAACTTCAAGGCCATAAAAGATATTACGAAAAAACTGTAAAAAAAAATTGTCAAATCATAAGTTGTGGACGATTAATTTATGATTTTTGGTGATATTTATTAAATAAATGAATAAATCAAAAAGTATTTATATATGAATTTGTTCAACTTATAATATTGATCAGATACTCATTTAAATTTATGCTTGTAAATAACTTGGATTTGTTTTATGGTTATATCAAGTTGTTAATTTTATTTTTCGTGACATTATGATTTAAATAATCTGATAGCGTAAAAATAATACATTAAAAATAATAAAAATACTCACCTTTTCAATGAGAGAAAGATAATATGGCTTGACTTTTTCCACATCAACTCTAACTTTACTCTTACTATATAAATCATATTTGCTGCATTTAAATTTGCAAATTGTTAAAAAAAATAATTAAAAATAAAGATGAAATATTAAAAGGGTAAAAAAATTGAAAAAAAAAAATTACTTAAAAATTTTGAGCCACTTCATGTTGTCTTTGTCCTCTTCATTCATCAAGTGTGTATATGCTCCTGACCTATGTAATGCTGTAAAATAATATTTCAAAAAAAAAAAAAAGAAAGTTAGTTCACATTAATAGATCAAAATATCAAAAATATTTATATATGGTATGATATGAAAAAAAAGGCATTCTAAATTCAATTGGCAAAATATTTATATAATTATGTGATTCAGAAGATAATTACAAGTAACTCTTTTTCAAATTCAATGCATTTCGAATAATTTATATAAATATTTTATTTCTAATTTTGAAAGATGTTGAACTTTCAAATTTATATTTAATTATAGAAAGAATGGCATAGAAAGATATTCAACCCCATCCGTCTTATTATATCAAGTTTGACCTCGATTGAGTCAGCCGACTACTAGCATGATTGGTAGTCATACTAACAGCTTAAAGTCATGTCTTGAAGATTTGCCCCTGACCCTTCACCTTTCAAGATTGGGTTGGTGTTCCGATATGCGAAAGATATGAAGTCTTTCAGAACCAATCAAATATTTTCTCGTAAAATTTTTAATTTTCTGAAAGTTTAAACCATGATCTAATAGGTCCATAAATTGCACGAATACCTATGCCACTTGAATTTGTATATTAAAATAATTTTTCATATGTATATATAAAAATTAATTTCTTACCATAGAAAGAATGGTAACGTATGACAAATAAAGCAGCAGAAGGAAGAGTAGTTCCATTTTCCTTGGCAACCAAATACATATAATCATCATGTCCCCATGACATAACAACTTGGTCAAGTCCACAACCCTCTTCATATACACCATTTTTTGTGTTATAAATGGTCTCGTTGGTGTCTGGATTTTCTTTAAAATACTACATTGGAAAACGAAAAAAAAAATAGTCAGCAAATGTATAATATATGTATAATTCATGTAACATATATAATCATATGTATAATCTATGAATATAAGCTAGAAAAAGTAACAAATCCGATCGATTAGGGTATTGTATCAATTTAACGTAGGGGGTGTCGAAGTAAAGGGGCGCAAGAAGGTTAACAAACTTCTTTCGCGAGAACTATATGTACACAGTCAAAATTATTTTTTTATCTATATACAGTAAATATTGAATCTCAATGACTGAATAGTCTATGAATATCAACTACAAAAAGTAACAAATCCGATCAATTTGGGTATTGTATCAATAAAATATAGGGGTGTCGAAGTAAAGGGGCACAAGAAGGTTAACAAACTTCTTTTGCGAGAACTACATGTACACAGTCGAAATTATTTTTTTTATCTATATACAGTAAATATTGAATCTCTATGACTTTTTATCTTTTTTTTAAATATTTTATATCATGATAAAAATTCTTGTTCCGATGCTGATAAACAAAAGTATTAGGAATATACCTTGTGGTGGACAATTGATTCATCAAAAGCACAACCAAGAGGAAATGTGTCTCCAACAACAGCCCATTGAGGAAGCCCACCAAAACTTGGAAGAAGAAGCACCTTCCCTAGGTCTGTGATTCAAAAGAAGAATGAATTTAAGTTATATATACTGATAATATTAAAAATATTTATATAATCATGTAAATATAATATAATTACGAGTTTATATCTTATAATGGATGGTGAAAAAAATAAATTATGGGATCAAGTTACTTATATAGTACAAAATAATAACAATACATTCAGTGAAATCTCACAAGAGGAGTATGAGAAAGGTAAAGTGTATGCGACCTTACTGCTACCTTATAGAAAGTAAAATTCCTTATACGACAATTAAAGATAAATCTTTACCATTACATTAATTAGGCACGTGACAAAGTGATTATAATTTTAATTAAGAAGTAACTATACTTAAGTTTTACAACAACAAAAATAACATTTTTAATAAAATTTCATAAGTGTAATCTAAGGAAAATGGTGCATGTCTTGCCCCTGCTTTATGAGATTAGACAGACTATTTTCGATAGCATAACAAAACAAGAACGGATATAAGTAAATTTCCATGACACATTATATTATACCATAGACTACAAGAACAACATACTCAGGGTAACTCAACAAGTAGGGCCTGGGAAGGATATAGCGTATGCAAACCTTATCATTACCCCACAGAAACAGAAAGACTGTTTCAAAGAGACCCTCAGCTCAAATATATTAACACCTAAAATAGAAAAATACTAAATACACTATACCATAAACTAGTAGTATATATTTTGAATTATTAAGTGTTGTTACGTAATATACATTACTAACTACTAAAACCTCATATTCTGAATACCGTCACATAATTGAAACAGAAAAAAAGATATTGAATTTGTTACCTACCATGAATGAGGGCAGTCAAATGAAGCCAATCTTCATTTGGATAATCTTTTCTAATAGCTTCTGCTGTTTGTAACAAATGCTCAATTTGTGGTTCATCCAAATCAGGATCACTATCATCAACCACATCATTCAAAAGTTCACAACACTCCCAAATACTCATTTCAATTTTGTCCAATTTCCCATATTCTTCTCTCATTTGTTTCACCTACAATATTTTCCAAAAAAAAAAATAATCAAAAATATTAATTATTTATATCATGCTTGAATAAAAAGATGAAGTTCGCGATTCGCGATTCCTTCTAAATTAGGTATAATCAAAGACGATTTCATGGTTCAAATCCAGTAGAGATAAAAAAAGAAAGTGTAATAAAACTTAGTTACCCCTATAAAAGAAAAATTACTTGATACATGTGTTATTATCGTCTTTTTTATAAAAGATTTTTTAAAAAAAAAATACAAAAAAAAAATTGACTTTATTTTATTTTTGTTGTTGTTGTTGAGAAGGGAATGTACTTGAACTTACAAAGTCATATGTTTGGTTAATGTGTTGAACCCTATAAAATTCCTCCACCGTCTTTTGTCTTTCACTTTCTGTATTGTAATCTCTGTCAAAGTAAATTCAATTTAAATTAATTATATTCAAAAATATTATTGAGTCAACGGATTCTGATATTCAGAATTCATTAACTCAACTAATTATAATCAAATTATTGTTTTTTATTTTTTACTTCAGAACTCAGATCGAAAATCTCTGATGAAAGTCGAATGATAAATATATAAAATAACCAAAGTACCTAAATGTTTGGCCAAATGCATTTATGTCTGGCACTTCAAATACTTCATCATTAGAAGACAATGTCTTTGGTACCACAAATCCACCATCTAAAATAAGTTCATTGGCATTGAATGGGACTTTTTTCTCCTCCACTTGTAATCCTACATAAATATAAATAAAATTAAATAAGAGTTCATAAAATCAAATTTTTCTATAACATTCATTTTTTATAATAATTTTTTTTTCAAAACTTATCTTTTACAATATGTTATATTATGTGTATGGAGAGGTTTGACTATACGCATTATCCACCTATGCATGTTGAGAGTTTCAAATAAGTCAAAAAGAGTTTAATATTCATACATAAAGGTCGATAAAAATGTATTTTATTATATATCTCTATAATAATCATCTTCTATAACAATATTTCATTATAACGATCAGTTCTTATAACAATATTTCCCTATAACGACCAGTTCTTTGAAAATAATTGCTATAGCAATATTTCATTATAACGACCAGTTCTATATAAACCAATCTTTCATAACAATATTTCTCTATAACAGCCATAAAAGTATCGTAACACAATAATGTCATGGATTTGTTTGACTATACATGTTTTCGACAGGTGCATGTCGAATGTTTCAAAAAGATATATAGTAACTTTTCGGAATTTTATGTACGAATGCAATAACTGTTTAGGAGAATTCAAACAACACAGATTAAAATCCATATCATTTCATTAACAATATAAACCGATATAATTGAGATAAAATATAAAAGAAAAAGGATTATAACATACCAAACTCAGGTTGCTCAATGAGAATAGTCATTTTCTCACAAATTAAAATTTTCAAAAAACAACAAAAATTATTAAAAAAACACAAAAATTGCAAATGTGATTTTGTTTATATTGTTAAGTGATGTGAAGGATATTGAAAAGGAATGTGAGGTATTTATAGTGGTTAACTTATAATTGTCCTTGCATGAAATTTGGTAGATTTTGGAGTCCTTAAAAGAAACCATTTGGATAGTGAAGTCCTCAAAAGAAAAATCCAACAACTCCTTAAAGTTTGCAAAATTGGATTATTGGAAATCTTTGAGTCCTTAATTGGCAATAAAATAATTATTCATTAAACAATACCTAAAAAATCGTTCAAATGATAAGAATCCACCTCACCGCCATTTTCCTCCACTCGTTTCACAAGCGCGTGTTGATACAATCGAAATATCATGCGCTCGACGGTTCAATTTACGCGTATTACTTTTTTTTTTAATGTGTTTAAAGGAAAATATTATTGATTTTTAAATTTAAATATTTCAGATAATATATTTAAGATCATAAAATTTCAAATGATGTTTAGATACCAAGGAAGATAGTAATCAAGTACTCCTATTTAACATCTTCTGTTTATGGGACTTGATTTGAGACAAAGGTTTTCTAGAAACAAATTCTCTATCTCTACGATGTAGTAGTAAGGTATGCATACATTTTACCCTCTCAGATCTCACTTGTGAGATTCTACTGGATATGTTGTTGTTTTACCCTCTGCTGAGTATGTTGTTGTTTTACCGTTACAAACTTAGTATAAACTTAAAAACTTATATCCATTCGTGATTAACCTAAAATCTAAATTTTTTTCTCAACCCGAATTGCCCAATTTTGCACGCGCTTATGTGAAAGTGGGGAAGATTGAGTAAACGTGTGATGACTCAGCTTTACGTGTATGACAAATCCTATTTTTTTGAAAATATTAAAACAAGTGACTAGGAACCAAGTCACTTCCAACAAGATTTTTTGGATCAAATTCTACGTATGAGCTGTGAAAATCCAAGTTGTTTGTTGGGTGTTTTCTCATTTTTTAAATCATTTTTTGAAAAAGATGAAAGATATAAATGTGTTATTTAATTTTGAACTCACATAATATTTATGTTTTTTAATTTTAGATGTGTTATGAAATACTTAAAAGTATGACTAACTTCGAAATAATTTATTTAAAGATATTTAATCTTGATATAACTTCTTCTGAACCAAATGATCTATAATATATTACGTAAAATACATGTATTTATTTAATTAGCTTTGTATAAAATTTTAGTTTTATTTTATGCTTATACTAAACCGAATGATATAAATATCAAGATTAAATTTGAAGTACATGCATATAAAATGCCAAAAAAATATGTGAAATTAACATCCTAATAAATAAAAAGGAAAAAGGAAAAAAACCTAAAGTCCATGATGTAGCCACGTCATCACACTTCCCTGACCAAAAAAAAAAATAAAAACGTGTATAGAAAAATATGTGATTAGGCATGAAGCTTGTAATCTGCATATCGAATGATATTTTTTATACATTAAATAAAAAAATGTGAAGTGAAATGTTAATTATTTTTAAACATAAAAATATGAAGGTTTTTTTTTTGGGGGGGGGAGGGGGGGGCTGAATTAAAAAAATTATATAAACTTAAATGGAGAAAATTTATGATTAATTAATTAACCCAAAACTTTTAAAAATTCATCTAGTTGCATAGTGCAGCCAGCATTATTTAGCATATTCTTTTAATGCAAAAAATGCCAACATCTTTTTCTTGTGGGATCAGCAAACTTTTTGTTCATATTTCCATTTCGTCTTTGAAAAAAATAATAAAGTAATATGTGATGGAAATATTTTCTTATTAAATATCTTGCTTTAATCTTAAAAAATAATTAAAGTAACTTGCAACTTGGTATTGAACTAACATTTCAAAGCTTCAATTTTCCAATATTTAAATAAAACTTGCAACTATGTCGTAAGCATCGAAAAGCATCGAGCATTGGCAAAGTCAGATAATTTTTAAAAATTTTGAATATTTTTAACGTAATTTCTAGTTCAGAAGATATTTTCGAAAAGAAACACTTGATGAAGTAATGTTATTATAAAATAATGTAGATAAATGCATGATATTTATTCATTAAGTTTGGGGTTCAGAATTTATGATTTAATGAGTTAAATAATATATTTTCTTATTTTACTCAATTGTAAGATATAAAATTAATTATTTAATTTGATGCGAACACTGAGTGCATACAAATATTTAGTCTTCGTGAAACTAAATGGCATGGTCGTTTGAGAGGTATGTCATAGACTTCTATATGTGAGTCGTTGCGGCGGGAAGTTAAATTAAATTAGATCAATATTTAAAACTTAAATTTAAGTGTTCAAAAGAATACAATAAAACTATTATACAATGTGTTTTACTTATGTCAATCTGATTTTAAAATAAACTTTAAAATGACAGTCAGAGTTCATATAATTCAAATCTCAAAGAGCGAAAAGGCTCACTTTGTCTTGTTCATGATGTTTTTTCTTTTCAAGCTCAATACAATGTAACAATGATGTTCTAAATTCGAATAGAAAGTGTCTAATATGAATACTTTACCATATGTTTTGATGTTCAATCAATGCAAGTCAACAATTTGATTATCTTAATAATATATACTGACAAACTTAACGGTTGTTGATATATTGAGCCAAATGAAAATAGAAGAATTATTAAATACACAATTTATTTTATCATAATTTTTATACCATTTTAAAAAAATTCAAAAATTTCCTCACATACATCCCTCCTCTCTCGAATATAAATTCCCTCTTGAATACATTCCTCCCCTTATGTATCCTAATATATGCTGATGTATTAGTAAGATCACTGAAGTATCCTGAAATTCATAAATTTTAAGAAATTTTTATATTTTAAAAATAAAAAAATAATATAATTAACTCTTAACACTATGAAATTTATATAAATTATACATGAAAATAAACAAAAATATATTACCCTTGTTAGCAACTGGGCTCATATCTAAACAAATTTTGGGCCCTTAAGAGCATCAATATTGGGCCATAATTGCAATACTTGACGTCACATGTAAATTTGTTTGTGCAATCGCCTATTTGGGCCCTTAAGAGCATTCAAATTGAGCCCTGAGTCCACTCATTGGCCCAAGAAAGATCTCATGTAAAGGGCTAGGAAACAAATTTTGGGCCATTAAGAGCATTAAAATTGGGCCCTAATTGCAATACTTGGCACTCACATGTCAATTTGTTTGTGGAATCACCTATTTGGGCCCTTAAGAGCAATAAAATTGGGCCTTAAGTCCACTCATTGGCCCAAGAAAAATCTCATGTAAAGGGCTTGGAAACATAAATTTTGGGCCTTTGAATCTTAAGAAGCTCACCTATGAATCCGGTTAGGTTTACAGATGTTGATTGGGCTGGATCTTCACTCATTCGATGATCTACGTTTGGTTTTAAGTATTTTTCTTTGCTCAATTTGAGAAGTTATAGGTGAAAGAATACTAACATCATAAATTTAGGATCAAACATGGTAAAACAGGACACAAAGTTAATTTAGCCCACTATCTACTAAAATGGGCTGGTTGGCCCATTCAACAAGAAGTAGGCATTGTGAAAAGGAAAAAGTACGTGCATAAGCAAGCATATACTAGTTAAATAGCTAACACAATCAGAACATGAATTAATTATGGCTCGTGAAAACATTTAGTTGTAATTACAGTTTGAGTTTTCTATAATTCGTGTGATTTATACAAATGCTATGCGTGATTATATAAAAGTTATGCACAAATTAAATTGTGTAGTGAAATATACAAAATAATGTGAATTGTATAGCAAACTAGACAAACATTATGCACGAATTGTATAGCGAAATATACAGACTCTATACAAAAGAATGAACTGTATAGTAAATTATACAAATGTTGCGCGGATTATACAAACGCTGCTATAACTATAGTTACGAAATATAATTACCCAAACTATGGTTATGGAGCATAATTAGGCTTTATATGTTTGTCATTTATGAATTTTTCTCAACATTTTATTCGTAAGATTGGATAATATATGAATAAATATTAAACCCAAATCCAACATTAATCAAAATGGTAAGTTTTTTTTATTCGACTATCATATTATCCTTTGTTGTTATAATTTTCTTCTCCTTTATTTTTAACATGTGACATTATTGTGTTTTTTTATTATTCTATACTTGTTTATGATGTCTCACACGAGTCGAGAATTTATCAAAAATAGAAGCAAAACTACAAACATATCATTTTTTTCAGACTCAATTTATTCTACTATACCAGATATGTTATTGTTTGTTTTTAAGTAATAACCTAAAAATGAATATTTGTATGAAATAGCCAATGTTTTGATGTGATTGTTGATTAGGACTATTTAAGTTGTTGGATATGACATTCAACAATAGCTATTTTACTTTAGACATAGGTAGTGATATGTTGTTGAATATATATATATATTTTATACCACATAATATTAGTTCAACGGTTTATATTTCATGCAATATTTCTTAATTGATTCCTTGTTTGCTTTAATTATGTCACATCTTATCATTGAATTTTATGTCCTTTTTATCAAACCAAAATAAGACATCACAAAAGTTGAATGACATAGTGTGTGTCATAAAATTGAAAATGATACAAAAAATAATATGGGCCATATACAAGAATGTCAAATACAAATTGTGAGAGAATAATTTATAAAAATACAATTCATCAATTTTAACAAATAAATTGATTTAGGTTAAAAAAAAGTAATTAATTATATATCCATGAGAAACTATAGAAGTAGCCTTTGCTAATTATTTCTTGAATGCCCTTAAAAATTAGTTATGAGATTTCAAGTTTTAGCGTTAAAATTTCTAGAATTTCACCTGTGCTATATGAAGTAGTCAATTCACGATATTGACTATTTCATAGTAAAGAATCAGAAATGGATATTTGTCAAAAATATAATTTATCAAATTTTTAACTCATTTCATTTTAACTCGTTTGATCAAGTTAAATCCATCTAATATATATATAAGTTAATAATAATGATTTGGTGAATATATAGTCTATGACCCTGAAATATCCTGTCCAAATATCTCAATCTTTGTTTGTTTTATTACATATTGTCACAATAAAACCACCTTTTTGATTAATTATAAGAAAAAGAATTAAAACATGTTAATAATGGATTGTGTGAATTATTATCGTTTAGTCTGTTTCAATTCATCTTATCTTATCTCAAGAAATTTTTTATCGTTCAGTCTATTTCAACCCATCTTATTTTATTTCAAGTGACTTTTTAAGTGATTTCATATACCTTTAAAATTCAATTAGATAGAACACTTACGTGCCAAAATTTCTAATTGAAAATTTATTTAGCATTCTTCAATTACTTCTTGTTATCACTATCATTATCAAATAAAACATCATCATAATCATCCAACTAAAGTGACCAAATAAAGTAATGGATATTTTACTTTCATTTTACGAAAATACCATCTAGCTTTTAGGAATTATAACAAGGAGACCGTTAAAAATTGCTAAAAAAATATATAATTTATTTAACAGAAATTTAATAAGAATCTATAAATAAATGATTAGTAATAAATGTAATAAATATTGACCCTCTCAAAAATTAGTTAGGCTAATTGCAAATCATAGTTTGATCCGTTAAATTCTTATTAAATTTTAATTTATTTGTTTGTTGCTTTATAATGTCTCATTTTACAGGATATCATTTTCTTTTTAGTTCATTAATTGAAAAAAATCACCTTACTAAAATTATAAATAAATTAACTTTAAATTATTTTTTTTTGCTTCCAATAAAATACTATTAAACCGCATAAATATTTAAAAAATAAAATAATTATATATGTTTTTGAAGATATTACGAAAAAAGCGTTCATGGATCAATGTGAACTAGTTCACTTTTTATGAGGTGGAAAGTTTTTTCTCAAGTCAATAATCAACAGAAACATAAACTAATTGAACGAGTCACAATTTTATGATATAATTTTATTGATTCTAAATTTATATATTTATAGAAAAAATATTGTTAGTAAAAATTTGTTAGTTTTATTTGGCCATTTTGAAGCTGAAGTCTATGAAACTATTAAAATTTCGTTATGAGTTCGTTTATCTATACTTTCATTAAAAATAGATTTTTTGAGTTATAATAGGCTTGCACAACTTCTAATCAAATTATTAGGCGATCGCGCTATTAATATCAGTAGGTTATAAGTAACTTGGAGTCGCAAAATTGTTCTAATCGGCGAGAAAAATACAAAAAATATAAAAATGACTTAGAGGATCATTACAATTATGATATGATTCGATTTGAATCAGTTAATTTTTTATGAGGAAGAAATCATTATATTGGGTCAATAATCAACACAAACTTAAATTAATTGTGCGAATTATATTTTTATGATCTAATTTTGTCGATCTCAAATATTTATAAAAAAAAATTGTTGTTAGTAAAAAGTTGTGCGAGAATATACACGTGTAAGCACATAGTACAAATTTGAAAAAGAGTGGTACGATAAAATAATTGCCCTTACTACAGTGGCATCCTCTTAAACATAACTCGTGGCCGGATATCACGTGATTTATCTCCCCACCTATTTTTCTTTTGACTTGACAATTCAATAACTTCCCCTAGAGGGGTTGTGGGGTGGGTTGGGGTGGTGGGGTTTGATAAAATGTTAGAAATATATTTATTAGTAAAGTATATAAATAAAATAATATATCGAATGAGACTTCACAGAGTGAGATATACGACGAATAGAATGTACGTAGAATTTATCAATACTTTATAGAGAAAGAAAAATTATTTTCGAAAAACTATCGACTCATATGCATCAATTTCTAGTAAAAAAAGAAAATATAATAAATATATAACAACTAAAACGAGGCACAATGTACATTCAACAATAATAATAATAATAGCAAAATAATGTAAATTATAATGGCACAACTAGTCCTATGACAGATCATAAACAATCACTAGGCAAGATAACATTATGCCCTCACTAACCCTAGAACCGTCAAAATATGGGCTAGACCTATTAGACTGACTTGACCTGACCTAATTCGTGATTTAGTAAGGCTAAGTTAAGATTTTTGGAGCCAATTTAAAATCTACTTATTTGTGGATCTTTTGCAATATGATCGGGCTCAAAGTTCATTTAAAATTTTTTAAATATTAAAATATAAACAAAAATTACGTTTTTATAATATATAATAATAATAATATTATTAATACCATATTTAATGTCCTTTGTTATTTGTTTTAACATTTTAAAATTATAATTAATTCAAAATATTTATATATATGCCTCTTAAAAAAAATGAGGTTAACCTAGATGGACTGGACTAGTTATTTTTTTGCCCACAAAAAAATAAATTTACCTGACCTGTCCCATCAAATTTCAAAGTTTATATGAGCTAGTTTAAATGGGATGAATCAGCCTGTATTGACAGATCTAACTAATCTTATTAATTAAGGTAAGATTTTTTTTTTTCGACAGCTATAACTAACCCTATTAATTAAGGTAAGATTTTAGATTTTTTTTTTTAAAAAAAAAAGGAGTTACTAGTAAAAGTAAGACCATGAAAAAAATTATTATTTTTTAATGTTAAATTAACAAATATAAAACAAATTTTATATTTAAAAATATTTAAATGAATAAAAATAAAACAAACATGTTATATATTATATAAATAATTATAGAAATTAAAATTTTATAAATGCACTTTTATTTGAGGTCATGTAAAATTTATTGGCCAGTTATTTCATCTAAGGAGACTTTATTATTCACTTTAATAGCGTGGGCTAGAAATTCCTTCTAACAAGATTTTAACACTTGTCCAACTTTGTGCCAAGTATTAAAGCAATGAATAGCTAATACCACAAACATCTCCTCGAAGTTAAGAGGGGATGCATTTGGTCAAAATATTTTTTTTATATTTAATTTTAGTGAGGGGGATTTAAAATCTAGTATCTTCTATCGAAAATAATTTTTCTATTTATGAATAGTGACAAGATTTATATATATTTTATCTTTTTAAAATTATATTTGTGTAATTTTATTGGATATATTGTTATTATTGTTATATCTTTTGTTTTTGGGACCTAATATTTTTGAGATGAGGATCTTGGTTAGGTTGTTTGTCCAAATTCAAAAAGGAAAATTTGGAACACATTTTTGACACTCCTAAGCAATTGCAATGGCACAAATCGTTATTGACATCAGCGTGAGAGAATACTATTATGTTTGATAATTTCTTTTCTAGTTAAATAAAAGATCTTATTAAAGCGTCGACTCATGAGGTGTCACAAATTTTGTAGACAACAACTAGAATAATTACTAATAAGTTTCTTTATACCCTGTAAAGTAGCTTGATAATTGTATCACTTTCAAGACAAGTAGTGTTAATTCATTGAGACTTCTGTTCTATAAAAGTAAATTGAGTCGATATTCATCTAACGAAAGTCACTATCATTTCTTTTTCAAAATTTGCTCTTATAAGTAATCTCAAATAGAAAAAAAATTCATATATTTTTTTTTATTCGTTAAACATAAACCTACTTTAAATTCACGAAAACTATTAGCTCACTAAAAACTATCAACTAAGTAAACTATGGTACAATTCAAACCGATTAATAAACTAGAAAGTGGATTGATAGGAATCTAACATACGTAGGGTGATGATTTATACTCTATAAAACAAAAAAGAAAGTAAAAGTGGGTAATAAAGTAAAGTGTAAGCTTCGAAGATCAAATATAAATTTTAAAGAAGGTAATAATTTTTAAAAAATTATTTATTTCATCTACCAAAACATGATAAAAAAGAGTTATTCAATATTTATGACTAAAAGAGTTAAACAAACAAGTTAATATAAAATTTAGCATATTAAAATAAATTAAATTGATAAATGAACAAATCATTTATATTGACCTCTTCAAAAAATACTTTGATTAGAACGAAGGAGGTCAAGATATACTAAATATCGAATCATACCTTGACTCGTCAACTCAAATCAACTTAACTTTCAAATAAATATTTCATCACTTGCTCAAACTTTGATAAATTGAGCGAATCACATACGTATTAACTAATTTTATGTGTCTTTTATTTACTATAAATAGTTAAAGTACGTATAAATTAATTTAACAACAATATTACCCTGATGCCTCAAAGGCTCTAGCTCATTACGGGGTAAGGAAGGGTCCGATGTACGCAGCCTGACCCCTATATTTAAAAACATAGCTCGACTGTTTCCGAATGACCCATGATGAGCGTCGAAAGTTGTATTGACTAACTGCTACTTTACAATTGAAAGAAGCGCAGACAGTTAAAACAGTCATTTTACTTTATTCCATTATACCCCAAAGTCAAAAAATAGTGAATCTTTGACTCTATCCGAAATTGATGGAATACGCACAAATTAATTCAAATATCTTTTTTTTTAAAAAAAAAAAGTTCAAAGTAGGTGAAGATTTTAGTTTTTTTTGGATACTCTGCAAAGTAAGATATGGGAAGTCATGTGCTTCTTCAATGCCAACAAATGAATTAATCTCTACGTGTCCAACCTTATCTATTCAATTTATTCTCCTTTATTATCTCATATATAAAAAGTCTTGTCTTTTAAAAATTATTCTAGAAACGATTCTACAAAAGTGGAGGTCACGAATTAAAGTAGTAGACTAATTGGTTGATAGGGTTAGGTAATATTTTAGTTATGGGGTATAGTAGAGTAGAAGAGTAGTAGTGTTTAATAAAATATGTTGCCATTATTTGTTGTTTATGTGTTAATTGTATCATATTTACGTGTTGTCATGTATTTTTTGCTATTAGTCTTTTTTTTTTTGTTCCCTTTTTTTTACTTTTTGTCATATCTAGTTTATTCTGCTTATGAGTTTTTGAGACGAGGGTTCCCAGGAAAC
>JAABOM020000012.1:2340919-2381041 GCA_011800125.2 Solanum clarkiae
ACATGTAGCTGTGGTTTTATTCAAGTAACTGTCTAAAAAGAACAAGAAGTTCTACATTGTGGAGCTCTATTATGCTATGATTGCTATTATAGCTGTCCTGTATTTGGCTAGATAATTTACATGGATGTAGTTCTAGACATTGGAACATATAAGGTGTAAATCCTTTATATCTAGAAGTCTACTTTGAACTCTAAGTTCCATCCCTTCAACTTTGATTGAAGTATGTATTATTGATGGATATGCATTTTGTGATATTCAGTATCCAACTCCTGTTTTATGTGACACAGTCGAAGAAAAGAGGTCTTTCATTGGAAGAGAAACGGGAGAAAATGCTACAGATCTTTTATGATTCACAAAGTTTCTTCCTTGTAAGTATACTTGTTTCATTGAAATCTTTGATTTTTGCTATAAAATTATGCAGAATAAAGATGGAGATCAAAACTATTTAATTCATTCAGTGTTTTTAGTATTGGCGCATGTTTGATGTCAGAGTCACATCAGGTGTAGTAATCAATTAATTCCTAAGTTTTATTTGATTCATTTACCTAGTTCTGGCGACTGATTTTCTTGGGAACCGATCGACTTATGAAATTTGCTATTACTGGAGAAATTTGGCATCGTCCTGCCTATTCTTTATGTATCTGTTGTCTGACTATTCTTTCTGTATCTATTATGCTTTGCACGAGTTTTCATCTGTGGGTTGATAAGAATGCCATGGTGAAAAAGGAATTAGTTATCCATTGGTAATATCTGTAATTAGCAAGATGTTCGTGAAGTTTGGGTGGCTACATCCATGACATTACTCACGGAAGGGATGAATCTTAATGGACAGTCTTATCTTTTCAAGAGCTTTTAGTCTGGGTTTGTTAAATATTTAATAACATTTATGCTTAACCATATTTAGCAGGGATCTGTTAGATGTTTACCAGAGAGCTCAAAAGTTTTGAACTAGCTGAAAGGTTCCTGTTCGACACTGGCCTGTGATATTTTTAATCAGATTATTATCAGATAGTCAGAAAGAAACAATCGCATCTTCTCTTCCTTGTTTTCTGCTGTATAATACTGGAGATACCTCAATGACCAGGATATTCTTGTGGTATCTGTTTTTATGTCTTTAAGAATGAGTCTCACCTAGTCTCATCCACCAAACTCTTTTCATATATAATTGTGTTTATCCTGTTCTTTCTGACCCTCATGATCCATGAAAAGAACACATGTTGCCTTCTGGAATAAGTTCAACATCTTTCAATTACTACTGGAGGACAAATCACATTTTATGTATTTACTGTATAACTGTTTCTTCATTAAGATCTAATTAGTATTACATTTTTCAATTCCTTGTTATTTCAGCTTAAGGAACTTGAAAAGCTGGGTCCTAAGAAAGGCGTTATCAGCCAGTCTGTGAAAGACGTCATCCAATCTTTGGTGGACGATGATCTTGTGTTTAAAGACAAGATAGGAACTTCTGTGAGTAATATCTGCATGTTTTTATAACAGCATCATCTTTTTAATCTTATGCTCCTAAGCATAAAGTTGATCATCTATATTTTCTGTGCCATAAAAGCATGATCTGTTTCTTCTCCACAAGTATACGACTTTCTCCAATGAATCTCAAGTATGTTAAATGACTTGTAAATTCCAGGTATACTTTTGGAGTCTGCCTAGTTGTGCTGGGAACCAGGTATGTGTTTAGATAAATCTTTGACATGCTTGACCCCTTTGTTTTCAGCTGCTTCATACATGATGTTCACTCAACAGCTGAGAACTGTCTATAGAAAGCTTGAGACTGATCTCCAGACCAATAAAAAGAGGCACACTGAACTTGTTGAACAATGCAAGGCCTTGAAAAAGGGACGTGAAGAATCTGTAAGTAACCAAGTTCTAGATGGTCCTGTAGGATAATCTTGAGATAATACCGTATTGATTATTTTAACTAACAGACTCTTTCTTCTTTTCACTTCTGTGGCTTTACTAGGATGCACGAGAAGATGCCTTGAATGAGCTAAAAGCTATTGAACAGAAACACAAGGAACTTAAGGTTGAGGCATACCTTTTGATGTTTTGGAGCTTGCGAAATTAATATGATATTAGATGGATACGGTTTAGCATTTTTAATGTGAGAAAACTAACGTGAGATTATTTTCTTATTCAGGAAGAGTTGGCGCATTATGCAGATAATGATCCTGCTACCATTGAAGCAATGAGTAAGGAACTCAGAGCATACTCTTTAGCTCTAATATATCTACCAGACAATATTTTAATAATTCAGCTGGCAATTTGCATGCACCAGTATTTTTCTCTTTACCAGAATGTGGGTATTTCCTGACTCGGGAAGTTCTTTTTGGCAGAGAAGGCAATTGAAGTTGCCCATTCAGCAGCTAATAGATGGACAGGTTTTGTTATTCCTGCATTATCCAGTCATTCCCTCAATACGTTGTATGCTTACCTTATTGCTCTCTTTCTTAACGATCATGTGCCTTTTCTACAGATAACATCTTCACATTAAGACAATGGTGTTCCATTAACTTTCCCCAAGCAAAAGAGCAACTCGATCACCTATACAATGAGGTAAGAAGCAAAATCCATCATAAAGAGCCATGAATTTGTTTGAATAGGATTGTGACTACTGCTAGACCATGCACACCTCAGAAGAGGTTTAGAAAGTTATAGAGATTTCACCACATTTCATATTGATTTTGCAACCATGCTTGCTCTCTACATTAAAATACACTGCATGTCCCTCCACTTATTGACTTATGTGACATAATCAGTCATCTGAAAAGAAGAAAAAAAATCAAAGCAGAATTTGATCAACTCTTTGTACTTAAAAAAAAAAAAAAAGAATTCCCCCCTAGAAAAGTTATACATTGACCAAATTAGCCTTCAACATTCCATCACAAATCTCCCACAAGCCCTTGTGACCCTTACACCTGATCCTAGCCCCCTATAATACTCTATTTTTCTCTTCTTTTTTCACTGTTTCTTGTTAGGAGCTCTTGGACTTGATTGGAATAATTTGCTTTTAGCTTTTATGGTAAGGTTTAAGAGCATATTTTCAATGATGGAGCAGTTGTGTTACAGACTGAAGTAAAGACAAATAATGAACGAAAACAAACGCAGTGCAGATACACAGTTTACTAGCAAAATTTTCCACGACAATGATGAATTAGTCCTTTTCTTGTCTTATCGCAGGTTGGAATCACAGATGACTTTGATTACTTAGAGTTGCCAGCAGTGGTTCCTCTTGCAGTTACTGAGGGTGATCTTTAAGTTGACTGAAAGCCAGTTTGACATGTATTTTCCTCATGTCCTTTTACCTGATTCTATCTTCTTTCCAGATGTATAGGAGTTGGTTCTTCCTTTAATAACTTGAATGATATGAGAAATACTATTGAAGTCGAATATGCACAGTGATGCCACTTAGTTAATGCCTATATGTGCGAACTTGGTCTGGGCAGCTAACATGTTCGGTATGTCTGAGTATCTTATTCGTCTCTCCACAAAAGACTTTAAGTTCAATTTGTCTTTCCTCATCTTATTAGCCACATAGGCCACCTCTAACTTTTTTCGAATAGTCTCATTCCTAATCTTATCAATCTTGATATGTCTACACATTCATCTCAACATCTTCATCTTTGCAACTTTCATCTTCTGAACATATGAGTTTTTGATTGATCACCACTTCATCCTATATAGCAAAGACGGTCCAATTACCATTCTATAACACTCATCTTTTAAGTTTAGGTGGTATATTTTTATTACACAATACACTAGGCAAGCCTTTATTTTGTCTATGTTGTCCTAATACGATATGTGACATTATTGTCAATATCGCTACTATTATGGATGATGGGTTCAAGATATTTAAAGTTTTCTCTCTCGGAAATGATTTGATTTGACTAATTCAAATTTGTGTTGGATAAATAGGTGTTAATCTTGGTACCAAAATATTTTATACTCCCTCTATCTTATTTTAGTTGATATAATGCACGCATATTAAGAAAAATGTTCAAAGACAAAATTTACTTCATATTTTCTAATATTGCCCTTTGTGAAATCATAAATATGTAGTTTAATTTATCTTCTTGAAAATATGCAATTTTAATAAATGAAAGAGCAAATATGCAAAAAAATTTAAATGTTCGTTTTGAACTTTGAACAATTCAATCATTTTAAACTTGAAAAAAACTTAAAAATTTAATTAATTTGGGATGAAGGATATTATATAATATCCTTCAATTTGGGGGCCGGAACTAGTGATTAATGATTGAATTATGGGCCAAATAATTGACATATGCCTAATTACAACGGTTATTAGCTAGCAACAAAAACGTCAGAAAAGCAACAACCAACTCTATTTTTTAAATTTTTTAAAAAATAAGGAAAGAATATAAAGGACAAGTGACAAAGTGGGGATGGAATTTTCATTAATTGGAAAAGAGGTCCACAAAATTATTTTATACCGCACAACTCAAAACCATCTGTATTCATAACGTGCAATGAATCTAAACCTTACACCTGTCCCTTTATTAACGGCTAATATCCAAATTGGGAAGAAATATAGTAATTTGACAGAGTGGATACTAAGTGGAGATCCTTTACAATCAATTTTTCAAAAAATAAAAAAGAAAGCAAACAGGGATTGAGGGGAAGGATTCCCTATTTATAAATAAAGCCCCAAAATTTTCTTTTGGAGTAAACAAACGTTAGAGCTTTTAGACATTTTTTAGTGATAAGAGAAAGAAAAATGGAGGTGTTGAGAGTTTGTTTAATGGCTATTTTTGGTTTGGTTATGGCATTGGCTATTCCTTCTATCAATGCTCAAGTGCCTGAGCCTGCTCCTGCACCTACAAGTGATGGTTAGTAATCTCTTCAACTCCCCCTACCCCCTTTCCCCCCCTCAAGTTGTTTATTTGAGATTTTATAATAATGTATGGGACCAGGGTTTTTCGAAAACAGTATCGATAAGGTAGTGATAAGTTCTGTGAACTTTTTGTGGGATTCTATGTGGTATGTTGTTGTTCTATAATAATGTATGGGAAGAGAGTTTTTCGAAAACAATATCTATGAGGTAGTGGTAAGATTTGTGTATATTTTACTCCCTCTAGACCCTTTTTGTGGAATTTTATTGGGTGTGTTATTGCGGTATAATAATGTATGGGACGACGATTTTTCAAAAACAATTTGTAAAGTTTGTGTACATTTTACTGTCTCTATGTCTTTTTGTGGGATTCTATTGGGTATTTTGTTGTTGTAAAATAATGTATGGATAAACAATTCTTGATTTGAGAAATAGATCTAGCTATGATTTCTTTAGTTCATGTATAGTTAAGAGTTCAAAGACATTCTTGTGATGTGTACACCCATTGCATTTGCATAGATCGTTTTTTCCCTAGGTTTAACTATCTGTCTCCGTGAGGTAGTGGTGAGGTCTGCATATAATTTTACTCTACCCAGAGCCTATTTGTGAGATTTGAATGATATGTTGTTGTTGTTGGAAGTTTTACTATGTGATATCCGAAATTCACTGCTTCGACTAATTTAAATTTTAGGCATGCCCATCTAGGGATAAAAAATTCCTTACCAAGGAGTCCTCTCCATTCTCAAGTTTTGAACTCGGAAATTCTGAATAAAGATGCATGAATTTTGACTAATTTAGCTTTCATTGAATGGGCCCGTTGAGTGATAACACATTCTTTATTTAGAAGTTTTTAAGTTTTGAACTCAAGACATCTGGTTAAAGATGCATGAATTTCGACTAATCTAGATTTGTGCTGGATATGCCCGATAAGGAATAAAATGTTTCTATGAAGAGGTTTTTCATTCTTTTAAGTTTTGAACTCGAGATTTTGGTTAATGATAATATATGAATCTCATCCTACCCCGTGATGGTCATTGTGGATTATGATGCATTAGCATAAATTCATATTTTTGGAAAATTAATTTTTTCCAATTTTTTTCTCTATTTTTTAAAATATAAATTGTTAATGTGGTATTATTGATTTGGTTTTTGCAGGAGTTGCAATTGATCAAGGAATAGCTTATGTATTAATGTTGGTTGCTTTGGCAATTACTTACATGATTCACTAAGCAATGTGCACAACATCCATTGCACCTTTTCTTTCTATTTTTTTTTAAATTCTTATGGTTATGATTTATTTTTTTTTAAAATTCATTCTCTTGTATTCTTTTTGGAGATTGAAATTTTAAATTTATTTCATTCAATGATTAAATTGTAGAAATTCTTTTTTATCTTTCCTTCTCCTTTCCATTGTGTATGTTTCTTTTATTTATTTCTAATGTTTTGCCTACAAATAGCAGAAATAGGAGCTTTTATCAAGGATATTCAAAATATAAAAAAATAAATATCCAATGAAGTCAATAAAACATACGTAATGTAATTTTTTGATGAAAGAGTATCAATCCACTTCTCTTAGACAAGGGTAACTCTACCTTTGCTTGCAATATATTAGGGCAAAGAAGAGTTGTATATTAAACTCGGCATTCAAATGGGAAATTATTTTATTTTTTTTAATAACAAGAGAACTCGCAGTTACTATCCTTTGGGTGCGTATAGGTGAACTGTCACTCCTATGCAATAGCTCACGCACCGGGCGAGCTCGATTCAAAAGTCAAACCCTTTGCATTCACTGGCAAAGAGTTTCGAGCCTGAACCTTCAATGTGGAAATTTCATGTCCAAACCTGATTTCCCTACTTTAGGGGTACCTTCCCACAAATTACTGAATTGAACAGGATTAATTTGTCCAGAATATTTTTTTTTAATCAAGTGGATCAATTTTCATAAATTTTGTTGTATATGAGGAATATTTGTCCAAAACATTTGCGAAAGATACAAACAAGTTAAAGTTTGTATTGGTTGAACTCTTCAATAATGTCTACGGATGCTTTTAGATACTTACATTACATTTTGGACAATTCAAAATTAGCGAGACCAAAATTTGAAAGAGTCGTAACGTTATCAACCTTTGGTAGGGGTCATGCTAACACTTTGTGGAAATAAATATGATATCTCATAAAAAATAGAGCAAACATAATTTTTTTCTTTTTTATTGAGCATGGACCACAAATGATAATATTCATGAAAATTTCCTTTTCCTGTGATAAAATTTATGTACAACATGACCCATATAGATATTTAAGATATATGAAAGCAACAATTCGTTGCTCAGACTCTTCAAGAATAATATTAATTTATTATTCTGACTCTTCAAGAGTAGCACTAATTATGTTGTTTCGACTCACTTTAGCATGTATAAGTAATTTTTATTTAAATTTTATATATATATTGAGAAATCAATTAAATATATTAAGCACGCTTAGATAATTGTATGGGATATTTTGCACCTTTAGTATAATGGAGGATAAAATTGATTTTTTGCAAAATTGACCAATTTCATATTTTAAATTTAGCCTAAAAGTAGCCACTTATGCGCTCTGTTATCCTTTTTTTTGTTCTTTGTTTTTTTTTTATACTCTATTTTAAAATAAAAATCTAGATATTCAAAAATTATGCAAAAAGTATTATGATTACAAACTTTTTCATATCAATATGATGAAAAAAATGAGCAAGCTTGACAGAATCCAGGGAATGATCGATCATAAGGATCTATTCTATGGAGTTTTACCTTGCATTTTTATCAGACGTTGAGTAGAAAGAAGGGGCCTACTAGGTTCAAACCGGAGACCTCATGATCTACCGTCAAGATGATGAAAAAGTTCATCTTAAAATATTAGTTAAAATTTATTGATTTGATTATAAAAATAAAAATAATGACAATTAAAAATAAATTTATATAATTTGATTCTAAAAATGCAAATTGTGACAACTAAAATTTCACCTAATGTTCATTGGACTTTCTCTTCTTTCTTTCTTTCTTATTTTTTTTTTTTAAACTTTATGGCTAGATTTGATTCTGAATTCCGCATTCTCTAAAGTAAAAGGGGCAAAAAAATAGTAGATTCTTTTTCCAAGAACTCAAATTTTTTTCTTCCAAATCATTTCAATGGGCTTCTTGAAATGGTTTTTTGCCTTTTCCACTGTATACACATTTTTAGCAACACCCATCTTATCAATTTCTTTGTTAAACAAAGAGGAACAGGCAAATATTTCAGCCAATTTCTTGAATCTTGCAAAAAGACCTGAGCTTTTTGATTGGGTGGTGAGAATTAGGAGGACTATTCATGAAAATCCTGAGTTGGGGTTTGAGGAATTTGAGACTAGTAAGCTTATCAGAAATGAGCTTGATAAAATGGGGATTTCTTATAAGTACCCTGTTGCTGTTACTGGTGTTGTTGGTTTTATTGGAACTGGAAAACCACCCTTTGTTGCTCTGAGAGCTGATATGGATGCTCTTGCTATACAGGTTTTGTGTGTGTGTGTGTGTGTGTGTTTACCTATTTGGTTCATGTGCATTTGTAAGTGTGTGCAAACATCCCTTTTTTGTCAATATTTTAGTCATGTTGGTATTTTTTTGGTTATTTTGCAATAATATTGGTCTGAGATGAGCTAAAATGAAAGACATGGTCTGTGAGGATTTGTATAGTTTATCCTAACTTGCTCGAGATTGAGGCGTAATTGTTGTATTCCTTTTTTTTAAATGTTTTAGTCATGTTGGTATTTTTTTTTTTTGTTATTTTGCAATAATATTGGTCCGAGATGAGCTAAAATGAAAGACATGGTCTGTGAGGATTCATGTAGTTGATCCTAACTTGCTCGAGATTGAGGCGTAATTGTTGTTGTATTCCTTTTTTGTAAATGTTTTAGTCATGTTGGTATTTTTTTGTTATTTTGCAATACTATTGGTCTGAGATGAGCTTAAATGAAAGACATGGTCTGTGAGGATTCGTATAGCTAATCCTAACTTGTTGGAGGTTGAGGCTAGTTGTTGTTGTATTCCTTTTCTGTATATTCTTTAATCATGCTAGTACTTTGTATTTTGATATTATGTTGGCCTGAGGTAAGGTTAAATTCAATGACATGATTCATGTAGTGGACTCTAACTTGTTGGAGATTGAGGTGTAATTGTTGTTGTATACCTTTCTTGTCAATGTTCTAGTCATGGTAGTACTTGTTTTTATTTTGCAATTATATTGTCCGGAGACGAGCTTAAATGGAGCGACATAGTCTGTGAGGATTCAGATAGTTGACTCTAACTTGTTGGAGATTGAGGTGTAATTGTTGTTGTATTCCTTTCTAGTCAATGTTTTATTCATGTTAGTACTTTGTGTAATTTGGAATTACATCGTCCTGAGATGAGCATAAATGGAGCGACATGGTCTGTTAGGATTCATTTAATTGACCTAACTTGTTGGAGATTGAGGCGTAATGTTGTTGTATACCTTTCTTGTCAATGTTTTAATCATGTTAGCACTTTTTGTTATTTGCAATTATATTGGTCTGAACTGAGGTTAATTGGAATAACATGGTCTGTGAGGATTCATACAGCCGACTCTAAATGTTTTAGGCATGTTAGTACATTTTTTGAGTTTTGCTACTGTATTGGCATGAGATGAGCTTAAATGGAGTGACATGGTCGGAAGATTCATATAGCTGAACCTAACTTGTTGGAGATTGAAGCGTAATTCCTTTCTTAAAATGTAACTATTTGTGTTGCATCCTGCCTTCAATATGTTATTGATTGGTTCAGGAAGAGGTTGAGTGGGAGCACAAGAGTAAAATTCCTGGCAAGATGCATTCTTGTGGACACGACGCCCATGTTGCTATGCTTTTGGGTGCTGCTAAGATTCTTCAGGAGCAGCGTGATGAGTTGCAGGTTCATACTGCTGATCTCTCCCTAAGCTTGGATTCAAGAATATACGACGTCTTTGTTCTGTCTGCTGGCTAATTCTACTATTATTAGTGCTTGTACTATTATTAATGTCTCTTTGATATATAGATGTTGTAGATTATCGATAGTGTTGTTTAGAAGGGTTATTGTGGACCTACGTTGCTTGGACTCTTCCAAAATGTCATAGGGTGTGTGTTGCATTCTTCAAATAGGAGCGCATTATTGGAGAATCCGACATTTGGAGAGTCCGAGCAACATAGTTCTGGACCTCAGTTTGTTGCTCTGGCATTTCAAACTGATTTAAGTGGACCATAAGCAATAATGCTCATGTAGCTTGTTGTAAAGATATTAGTGGTGTGTTCAAGCACTAAATGGTTGGATCCTATGTTGCTCGGACTCATCAGAAGTGTCAGCAAGTGCGTCTCGGATTGTATTTTCGGAGAATCCAACACAGATGTGACATTGAAAATGAAGAGTCTGCACAACTTTGGTTGGATCAACATATATGAATATCATGGATGTTATCTAAATAGAGTTGATTGAGTTAGGACTCGGGGATTGACAGATTGAACTTTTTGATGGCAGGGAACTATTGTGTTGGTTTTTCAGCCAGCTGAGGAAGGTGGTGGAGGAGCAAAGAAAATGCTTGAATCTGGGATACTTGATAATGTTGATGCCATCTTTGGTCTGCATATTTCCGCCATCAATCCTATTGGCACGGTTAGTGCTAACTATGGCCCTATCATGGCTGGAAGTGGCTTTTTTGAAGCAGTAATAAAGGGGAAAGGCGGTCATGCTGCAATTCCTCAGCACACTATAGATCCAATCTTAGCAGCTTCTAACATTGTAGTCAGTTTGCAACATCTTGTTTCGCGAGAAGCTGATCCCTTGGATTCACAGGCAAGCTCTCTCTCTCTCTCCGCAGATCTTCAATACAAGTATAAACCATATTCTCAATTAGTTGGTATCGTCTATACATATCTTTTTCTTCCAAGAAATTGTTGTGTCTTCAAGACAACTTCCCTCCGTGTGATTTTAGGTTTACCTCGTCCTTCTTTTAACGCCTTCCATCACCATGGTAGGTTGATGGAGGACATGACCAAACTATCTCAAATGATCTTCTATCAGTTTATGTGCTACTTAAACCTTCTTGTGAATGTGATCATTTTTAATCTTGTATGACCGCGCAGCATCCTCAAAATTTCTTGGAATCGATAGCAGAAGTGTTATATGGAATAGTGTCATAAAAAGTATTCATATGCATTTGAAATGTGTACCTCTGTGAGGTAATGGTAAGGTCTGCGTACATTTTACCCTCCCCAGATCCCACTTACGGTATGTTGTTATTGTTACATGCATTTGAAATGTCCCAAGAACAAGGCTAAAGTACGATTTGTGGCATGCCAAGAACGAAAAATGTTAAAAGATTTCACAAATTCCTTTACTGATTCTACTTCTTTTGCATACCTTTTTCGTTTCTCCGAGGACTTCACTTCAGCCTTATCTATTATCACCTCAAAGACGCATGATTTTGCAGGTTGTTACAGTTGCAAAGTTCAAAGGTGGTGGTGCATTTAACGTCATACCTGACTCTGTCACCATTGGTGGAACTTTCAGGGCATTCTCAGAAGAAAGCTTCGCGCAACTTAAACAGAGAATCGTAGAGGTATATCTTGAATGCCCAAGTATCATATTATTTTTACTGGTTGTCGATTCCCCTGTGTGTCTACTTCGTTTATATCATGACAGCGCATAGTAAAATTCTTGGCTCCGCTGCTGTTGGAAACAATTTACAGGTTATCACAAGACAAGCTAATGTACAAAGGTGCAATGCAACAGTCGATTTTGACACCAGCAACAGGCCATTTTACCCGGTGACTGTAAATAATAAAGCTTTGCATGAACATTTCCGAAATGTAGCTGGACAGATGCTTGGTTTTGATAAGATTATAGAAAAGAAACCAACGATGGGGACAGAAGATTTTTCTTTCTTTGCTGAAGCTTTCCCTGGATACTTCTACTTACTTGGAATGACTGATGAAACTAAAGGGCATTTCGAGTCAGGACATTCCCCTTTCTACAGAGTCAATGAAGATGCACTTCCTTATGGTGTTGCTTTGCATGCATCATTGGCCACGACTTACCTTCTTGAACACCAGTTAAAATCAGCCCCTCACGATCAAAATGTTCATGACGAGTTGTAAGCTCCTACAGGAACCTTGCTTCGTGCATCCGAGCAGAAGTAGGTTCCTCTCTTTCTATTTACTTGATATCTAAACCTGTTAAGGTTCTGGTTCGCAGCGGTGTTATTGATGCGAGTTGTAAAGAATCTTGATCTAGTCACATTGTTGGACGACATGATTGATATAGCCGACCCCAACTTATTTGGGATTGAGCCATAGTTCAATATTGAATTTCATTGTCATTAGCCTATAGAGATGATTGAACTGCAAACTAGTCGTCTATGCTTATAATTCTCGGTATAAACTCATAAACTTCAAATTTTGAATCCAACTCTATTTAAAACGAGTATATGATCAAAGTGTGTTATGAGGTGCTAATTCATTACGCAGACCCCTATGATTGGCTGAATAGTTCCAATAACAGAAAACAAAGGCAGCATAAGACTCACTAACTCAAACTACTATGTAAGTATGACAATTACTGAATTACTCATGTTATCATCTTCTACATCCTAAGTCTTCGCATTCCATCCACTTCAACCCAGACAGAGGACATTTGTGACGAGGTTTCCTAGGACAGCAGTACTTTTGGCCCTTTTCCGTAATGACAGTAGACAAACCAAATGTTCACCCAAAGCCTACTAAATGGTATCATAAGAACGATCCCGGTGAATTAGGAATCATAACCTTTGTATCCATCCAAGAACTCTTTATCTGTTTTCAGAAAACAGTTCCATTGTGTTTATATGTTCTGATAGCATAGCAATAGAATCAAGGGTGACTCAAAGAATCATTAATTGACCAACCAATTTGTGAACAGCTATAACAAATCAAAGCAATGACTGGAGATTGATAGCAGTATAAAAGACAACGGGCTAAAATTCAATTAATTCTTGAAAAACATAACGTAATCATCCATCCTACAAATACCAGTAGTAAACATGTCTTCTCGCATTATGAGGTCTGAGAATCAAAATTTATAAACATCGCAAGGATGAAAACTTTTGAAGCAGTAACGTACAACCTAAAATAACTGATGTTCTTGTCTACTTCTCAGAAGAGTTTGGTCCCCTCTTCTTTCCAAAGCCAACAACTGCAAGCAGACACAAACAGCAGTCCATAAGAAACAAATTTCGTATGTCAAAAAGGTACCAAGCAAAATAAAGCATACATAAAAAATAAAAAACTAAACAGTTAAGAGGTAAACAGACAAGAAACATCACAGCCACTTTTTTTATGGAAATACAACAATTTCACTGCTACAATCAACAATGATGGCAGAGAAAATGGGAAACTCAAATTAAACAGCATGGGTACTTAATGGAATATTTGCAATCTATCCAGAATACCACTTAGTAGCAAAGATGCAGGAAAAACAAAGGCATATTAGGGGATTACTCAGTAGGTAAATTTCACTGGAACATTCATAACCAGCATAATACAAGAATAATTATGATACTCAAACACATTTAAGTGAGGTACATAAGCAATTTGTACACACATTTAGTCTCTAAACATCAGTGGCATGTCTAAAGGTATTAAAAGTGTTTCTTTGGAAGAAATGAAATAGCATATCACTGTGTTAAGTTCATACAATGCTGAAAAGAACAGGTGAGCTGAAATTAAACCTTATACATATTATATACTATTAAGATTTGACAGACCCAGAAGTAGACTATAATGCTTAATAGCAAAGATTCAAAAGCTATTAGGGAGGTTCCAGACAAGGCAATTTCATCTAGAACATCCATACTTTTTATTCAAAAATGAACAATCTTGCATACTCAAGTATATGGATCATGCATTAGTGATTTGTATACACTATACACACACAAATACTCTATGCATCATTGTGTGTGACTATAGTTGGTTAACAGTTCAAAACTTTTTAAAGCTTTCCATGACCCTGGAAAGGATGTAAGAGTGATAACATATATGCATTTCCCAAACGAAAAACAACAATTTTAAGCTGGCAGGTATTGTGTACCAATAAAACTACTCTTACTTCCCGACAAAAGATCCAGACTTGGTTAAAGGCTCAACTTTTATCAGTTCTTATTTACATATACATAATTCAAGTATAAGGCAGTAACATCCATCCATAAGAGTGAAATAAGGAAAGGAAAGCAAGGTTACCAGCAGTGACGAATCTGCGATTGTATTGCATACGCTTGTGGGCACGTCCTCTTGGCTTCTTCTTCTTATCCTGCTTTGCAACCTTAGGTGTTTGCCCCCTAACCTTACCGGCACGAGCAAGTGATCCGTGAACCTTACCTACAATTAACAAAAATCAAAAACTACAAATCAATCTTCATTCAGCAGCAACTACAAATACTCCTTCCTTCCATCCCAATTTAAGTGTTTTTACTAATCCTTTTTTTCACTCTGCGCAACAAATTTAAGACCATGAGATCTAAAAAGTATGCCTTTATTTCTCAAACTCCATAGTCAGTCAAATTAAGACGCTTAAATTGGAACTATGCTCTACTATGTGCATGAAGATCCACTTGATATAGTTCCATTTTTCTACGCCATAATAGTACCTATTCTGAGAAAAACTGGCAAAAACTGAAAAAATGGCAATGAATAGAACAGCATTCAAGAGTCGCCGGAACTTACCCATGGTTGATTTCTGAGTCGCCGGTCTTCGGAGAAGCTTGGAATCGTTTGGGAGCTGCGAAAGTTGAAATTCTAGGGTTAGGGTTTTTTGGGAGAGATGAATTTATAGGGAAGCGCGTGAAACTGTACTGGGCCTTTGTTGAGAAAAATATATTGGGTCTTAGGAAGAGTCCAAACGATGACCCGAAACATGTGATCCAATTGAAAAAAAATAATTGGCCCGATCGATCGAAATAGGAAAAACTAATTGTATGCCGTTCTGGATGAAATTATTTACATTCGTATACCTTTTTATTTATATCTCCCTAATTAATTATAATCAATAACACCTCCCTCCTAATTTATCTATTATTAAAATTTGTGTGCTGAAATCAACATTGTAATATATGATATTGATAAGGTATTATATATCGACAGAGATCTTAGAGAATTTCTGATAAGTTATCAATATATCAACGGAGTATCACATAAGATATTGGTGAAATTATCAAATAGAGTATCACAGAAAATGACGATAGGCTTTTTTTGTGATACCCTATTGGTATCATATCTTAATTGTTTCTTTTTATTTATTTTTTTAAAACTAATCCTGTATTAAGGTACTAAAATTTTGTACTTCAATGATTTGGATAAAATAAGTACTAGATAATTAGAGAACAAAATGAGTGAGCTTCTATTTTATTATGTATTTTATTATTTAATTTTGTCTTTTAAACGTATTATGGTCATCAAAATATACTTATTTACAATTTCAATATATAACTTGAGTTACAATTATTATTATTATCATATGCATAAAAGTAATCATAGTAACATGCTAAAGAATTGGAACATATAAGGCTAAGTTCTCGTTTGTCGTTAAGACACGATAACTTTGTTACGTGTTTCTTTTATATAAGTCAATGTCTTACACAATACGTAATATGAATCTTGATATGCTATATGTTTTATTTGTTCACATACTTCATTTCATTACATGATCAGGTACTTCTTTCACTTCTTATCGTTCTATATATTTTTATTTAAAATGTCTATTTCTCTTTATTGGAAAAATTAATGTGTTCATTAGGTATGTCCATATGGTGCCATTTGTCTATTTTTCCTTTATATTAAGTTATTTGAGTGAATGCATTGAGGGTTGCTAGTAAATTGCTCTCAAAATAAATACAATTTATAAAATTATATTCAATGAATACATGTTCAATAATGCAATTTATAAATCACATTAATCATTTATGATTTTTATACATTTTACACCCTACATTATTCTTCTTACTCATGATTCATATTTGAAACTAAATTAACTTTAAATTAAAATTTTTATTAGAATATGCAATTTGACTCTCAAAGCTAGTACTTTGTTCGTAAATATAGAAACTTTTTGATTTATGCACAATACTAAATTTTTTTTTCTCTGGTCCAATGCTATTATTAAATGAGTAAATAATAATTTATAAATAAAGTATTAAAGTATTTTTAAATATCGTACTAGCAAATCTTGCATCTTTGTATTTTTTTTATAAGTAAATATTTTTAATTAAATATCATCACAAATAATACATATAATTAAATTTGAGTAACGAGTGAAATAAATATTATATTTAAATTAACCGCATGAGTGTCACGTTTTAGCAAACTACAACATATTGCGGTAGATAAAATATAAATACTTAGCATAAATAATAATTAAAAAACCGAACAGTTAATTGGGAAAAAAAATAGTGTCAATTGGAGACCGGAGAGGAAGAAGAGACGCCGCCGGAAAATGGACTTGTTGCCGGTGGAATCATCACCGATACTGCCGAAGAAGCACCGATTTCGTTCACTGAAGCTTGTAAATGTGAATATGGATGAAGTATTATCGGAAACGCCGCATGGAGTTGAATATGGGAAGCTCGAAAATGGGTTAACTTACTATGTCCGATCCAATTCTAAACCAAAAATGAGAGCTGCACTTGCACTTGCTGTTAAAGCTGGGTATGACCTAATTGTATTATTTAAATACTTCGTTATGTTGTTACTTTTGTAAATTGCGGGATATACTGTTCATTTGCTGTGATTGATTTGTGATTTTTGTCTGTACACTGGTTTGTTTGATGATAGAGTGTTGTGCAAGTTTTACTGTGGTTGTTTGGTTGTTTTTCTCAAAGTCGAATGAGGTGAGTGACTCGCAACATGAAAATTTGAACTATATCTTTAGCAATGCCAACTCCAATTAACAATATTGGATTGGATTAAGTTATGTTAATTGGCACCCTAGGGTGTGCCGAAGTAGTCATTGAATTGGATTGAACATCATGAGGTCTTAGGTTCATCTGTTTTAGCCTTGGTGGACACTGAATGCTTGCTACTTGTTGTTGGTGAGAGACGGCAGGTATCCTGAGGAACTATTTGAGGTGCGCAGAAGTTGACCCAGACACGACCACCTCCACCACTGACATATTCGGTGAAATTCCACAAGTAGGGTCTGGAGAGGGTAGACTGTATGCAGATTAAACCACTATTCCATAGAGGCAGTAAGACTCTTTTCAAAAGATCATCGACTCAAGTGTGTAAATCTAAGTACAAAGTGAGAAAATGGTAAGAATAAAGAGCGCAGTACAAATCCCACAGAAAGGGACAAGAATAACAAAATAGTGTGACAGTCAAAACACACTAAACAATTGATTACAAACTACAACTAGTATGACGACAAACACCTAAAGCCTCGGAGAGAAACACAACACTCCACTTCTACCCTAATATGCGTTCTCCACAACCTCCTATTTTTAGACCCAGGTACCACGACAATTAAAAAAATGGTTATGTCAACCAAACATTGTAAATTATTTGTACTTTGAGAGATGAGTTAACTTACTATATCTAATCCAATTCTAAATCCAAAATGAGAGCTGAACTTGCATTTGCTGTTAAAGCTGGGTAGGTCCTATTTTCTAAAATATCCTATATGTTGTTAATTTGATTTGCTTATTCCCTTTTAGCTTGTTTTTACAATCTATATTCCTTTTACTGTTCATGCATTGTGGCTAATTTGTGTTTTTACCGTATACTTGTTTGTTTGTTAGAGGTTTGTGCAAATTTACTGTGTTTGGTTATTACTCAAATGTTGAATGTGGGAGTCAGTAGCAGCATGAGCAATTGAACAATTGTTTAGCAATGCTAACCCCAATGAACAATATTAGATTGATTTAAGTTACGTTTATTGACTTTGTAAACTATTTTACTACAAGAAATTCTTACTTGTCTATCCATTTTTGAGATATACTTTTTCTTTTTCCGAAAATTTCATGGATACACTGAGATAGAGCTTTAGCTTGTTCAAATACTAGCAATTAAGGTGAAGCAGGATTCTTTCTTGATCTATTTATAAGGATGTGACAATATGCAAAGACAAAATGCATCACCTGATAGAAATTTCTCCCTCCAGTTCAATTGTTTGTTTTACTCTTTTTTAGTTTGGTTAAAAAAGAATGTCTATTTCATATTTTTGGTAACACTTTAATTCCAACTTTCCGCATTACATATATAAGACAATCTTCTTACTTCGTGTCAAGTCAAAGTCATTCAAATAAATTAAATGGCAGTGAGCAATTGTATTAGCTTATGTTTGGACGTGCAATATGAATATATGATTTTAAATCTCAAATTCCCCCAAAAACATGATTTCAAATTTTTAAATGTAAAACTTGGCCAAAAGTTTATATTTTCTATAAGAAAGAAATATTTTAATTTTTTTTTTTTTTGCAAAAAAGGACTCATGCTTGGCGTGAAGAGATTATTCGTACCTTGTGAAAAGATTATGTTAAAGAATTACTAATATTGTTGACTAGTGGATCTCTATAAAATTACATGTGTTTGGAAGTTTGTAATAACAAACATTTATTTCTAAAAAGAACATAAGAATATGCGATTTATCAATGTTGTGCCTTAGGATATTCCGATACTTTACTTATGAATGATAGTTTGCTTATTTGGTAAGGTTGTATGAATTGGAGAAATTTTGATAGTTTTTCACAATTTATGGGGTTTTCATGTTAATGAGAAAAATCGCAACTGAAAAAAAAATCTAAAATTGCATGTCCAAACAAAACTATAACTTCATAGCGTTTTGATTTTAAATCATGATTGCATATTGTATGTCCAAACGGGCCCTTAGAATATAATTGGACAAAAGAAAAAGATCTTTTCAAGTTGTGTGATAACTTTTTCTTCGTCACGATTAGTGTAAATTAATTTGATTGACCTCTCTTTTTTCCTAGATTACAAATCTAATAACATAATCAAGTAAAATTCATTTGTGCAGTCAGTGTGTAAAATGTAATATTTATTAAATTCTTGCTATTTCAGTGGAACATAAAATCAACTGCTGTTTCCATGTGATTTGCCCTTCTGGGATAAAATGAGAAGGAGCTTTCCACATACATATGATATAAGTAAGGGGGTAACACAATTAATGCATAATGGCACATGAGAAATTATAATTATTGGTATATTAGCTCCACATAATGGTTAAATAGAAACTCTAGTTCTTTGCAACTTTCTTGATTGTTTGCGCAATCATTTTGTATTGTTCTGGCATAACAATAAACAAGACCATTTGGTTGTTAAATCACCTGTAGATCATGCTGCATAGAGCAGAACTCAACCTAGTATAACAGAGAAGTTGCATATCCTACAGTGGTTCAAATTTCCTTCCCAATTTTCCAACTTACGATTCTTTTTGTAATCTTGCAAATATTAACTGAATCTAGTGCTTCCATTAACTCCCAATTCTTTTTGTAATCTTACTAATGTTAACTCAATCTGGTGTCTCCATTAACTCCAATTCTTTACTTGTTATCTTGCATAGTGGTTTGGCTTCAACTTTTCTTCTTCATTGCCTGATTAGTCAGTGCTTTCTTCTTTCTTTATGATAGCTGACATGCTAGTTCTTTTGATAAGAGATTGTTGACGTGCTTATTAAGTTCAAGATCTTAATCATCTTCAGCTCAGTTTTAGAAGAAGAGGAAGAACGTGGAGTTGCTCACATAGTTGAGCATCTTGCTTTTAGTGCCACAGAGAAATACACAAATCATGATATTGTCAAGTTTCTAGAGAGTATCGGGGCAGAATTTGGTGCTTGCCAGAATGCAGTGACTTCTGCCGATGAAACCGTTTATGAGCTATTTGTCCCTGTAGACAAACCTGAACTATTGTCTCAGGCGATCTCGGTGTTGGCTGAGTTCAGTTCAGAGGTGCATATAGTGCCTTTTTCATGCTACATGTAGATCATATCAAGTTTTCTTATTTGACTTTTCTATATATAGGTCAGAGTGTCACCAGATGACTTGGAAAAGGAAAGAGGAGCAGTAATGGAAGAGTATAGAGGAACCAGGAATGCCAATGGAAGGATGCAGGATGCACACTGGGTTCTCATGATGGATGGTTCAAAGGTAACATTTCTAGCTCTTCTCGACTTCTTATCAGTTCCGCCTGTTCTTTTCTCCACCCTTAACAGTGATTTTTCTTTGAATAGCACTGATCTTACTAGAGAGAAACATAAAGCACGATAAGATGGCTAGTTATATTATTCTTTAACAAGATGGAAATGGCCTTCATATAATGCTATGAGTTGTTTTCTTTTCATTTTTTATTTTTTTATTACTGTTATCTTTTAACAAGAAAATAATGCTATGAGCTGTTCTCTCTCTCTCTCTCTCTTTATTTTTTATTTGGTTAGGACTAGCATCATGTATGAGTTGATGTACTCATGAATGTAATACAATAAAATAGTTGACAGAGCTAATATCTTGTTTTCCATAGCTGATTTTAAACATGTTGTTGAAGTTATTTCCTCAACTGACTGCTCTCGTCCTTATCCCCTTATCTATTAGTATGCTGAGCGGCTGCCTATTGGACTGGAAAGGGTGATCCGAACAGTTTCTCCTCAGATAGTAAAGCAATTTTACAGGAAGTGGTACCATTTGCAGAATATGGCTGTGATTGCTGTCGGAGACTTTCCTGATACACAGGTTTTTAGACTGTTATTGTCTCCTTCCTATAATATTTCATACTTCCTCTCTGGCCCAACCATCTGATTTTTTTCCATTAATAAATATTAATTGTATATTTCATGTTGAAATTATTGAAGTGATATATCCATCTTTATATATTTGTTGTATTTCTAAATTGCTCGACCTCATAAATAATTCAAAATTATTTCTCAATTTGTGACATATTCAACGCGGATAAATAATACTCCTCCATCCCAATTTATGTGATGTAGTTTGATTGACGTGGAGTTTAAGAAAGAAAGAAAGACTTAAAATAAGTCATATATGTTTGTGTCGCTATAAATAAATCATTTCGTTAAGGGTAAAGTGAACATTCTTAAGTGAAATTATAGTTAGTACTAAATATAGAAATATGTTTTTTTTAATTGATTGAAAAGGAAAATCAATTATATAAATCGGGACAAAGGGAGTACTTGCTATCTAATCCTAAACCACTGCCCAAGACTTCCGTGTATCAACTCAGAACTGAGATGGAGTCAACCTAGTTCTTACCTTTACATAAAGTTTTGGAATTAGACAATTATTAATATATTAATCATTTTCCTTTCTCTTTGACAGAGCGTTGTTGAGTTGATAAAAGCTCACTTTGGGCAGAAGATTCCAGCAGTTGATCCTCCTCTTGTACCATACTATTCGGTTCCATCACACGATGAGCCACGATTTTCATGCTTTGTGGAATCTGAGGCAGCTGGGGTTAGTATTCTGCAGATCTTTCATCAGTCACAGCAGATACATTGTGCCTTTATGCTGCTCTGGGTTTTTTCATAAGATGTTTCTTTTGAAATGGCTTGTAACAGTCGGCGGTGATGATTAGCTGCAAAATGCCTGTGGAAGAGCTCAAGACAGTGAAAGATTACCGGGAATTGCTCACTGAATCCATGTTTTTCCATGCTTTAAACCAGAGATTTTTTAAAATATCTCGTAACAAAGATCCTCCTTATTATTCTTGCTCGGCTGCAGCAGATATTCTTGTTCGTCCAGTTAAGGCCTATATAATGACATCATCCTGTAAAGAGAAGGGTACTGTTGAGGCCTTAGAATCAATGTTGACAGAGGTGTGCTTCCAAATCCTTATGAATTATATTCTGCTTCCTAGTTGTTTCTAATATCTTGGTTCCAGGTTGCTAGAGTAAGAATTCATGGTTTCTCTGAACGTGAAATATCTGTTGTTCGGGCTCTGCTGATGTCAGAGATTGAATCTGCATATTTGGAGCGAGATCAAATGCAATCAACCAGCTTACGTGATGAATATTTGCAGGTGCATTTAATTACTTTCCTTCCTTTCTTTCAAGTTTCTTTGCCCCAAACCTCTTCGATTGAGTGAAAAGTAAGTGTATATAAAATTTAGTAAAAGCCTGAAACACCTATTCAACGATGTATGAGTCTCAAGTGATTTTGTTTTTTCTTTATAGCATTTTCTTCGAAATGAACCTGTTGTTGGGATTGAGTATGAGGCACAGCTCCAGAAAACTCTGTTACCCCGTGAGTGTTTGCTGGTATTTCACTTTTATTTATGAGTTCTTATAGATTTCTGAAACAACATTGTATTTAGAAGGTTAAAAGAGGGAATGAAAGAGAATTTTATTCTCATTTCACCTGATGGAGGGGATATTAATATTGCTAAATGTTTTTTGATTGAATAGACATATCAGCATCCGAGGTGTCCAAATACTCTGAGAAGTTTCAGACTTCAACTAGCTGCGTTATTAAAATAATTGAGCCCCGAGCAACTGCTGCGGTGGATGACTTGAAAGCTGTTGTAATGAAGATTAATTCTCTCGAAAGAGAAAAAAGTCTTCCTCCTTGGGATGATGAAAACATCCCAGAAGAAATTGTCTGTGCAAAACCAGATCCAGGGTAACTTATATCACATTTAACTTTCATAATATCTTATTTTACCTCGTACCAGTACTTCATACATAATAGACAGAGTCTCGCAACTCAATATATTGTTTACATGTGGGCTACTGTGTTATAAAATTTAGAAATGCAGTTCATCTTTGTTTATGCTTTTTTATTAAGCTTCGACACTTGTGATATGATCTGCAAGGTAATGCATCATTCTTAGCAGATGTCCTTGACAACTTCTCTGTTGTTATTTGCTACTTTGTTAACAACAACAACTATATACCTAGTGTACTTCCGCCAAGTGGACTTTGGGGAAGGTGGAGTGTATACAAATACCCCTACCTCAGAGTTAGAGAGGTTATTTCCAATAGACCCTCAGCTCAATGAAAAATAGCAGATGGTAATGGAAGTACAAGAATCAACTAATGGTAACAGAAAATACACAGTAAAAAAACGATACTACAATAAAATTATATGATAGTTAAAGTACAAGAAACAACATATAGTTACAGAAATCAAAGGACAATAAACTACAAGAGTAATGCTATGACTACTAGTATAGACAATCAATGCGCTCCTACCTACTAATCCTCTACCCTAATACGTGTCCTTCACAACCTCCTATCTTAGGTTATGTCATTGGTAAGCTAAAACTGCATCATATTTTATCTAATCACCTCTCCCCAATATTTTCTATTTTTGTTCTTTAAATAAAATATACATGCCTATTTTGGAGAACCTATTATTTCTTTTTCCAAAACAGGGATAAAATCCAGGATAGTAAGTGTGACCAATGAGTTGTGCTATGAAGTTTACATGGTATGCATGTACATTTTACTAAGGCATATTCCATTTCTACATTTTAATCTGGTGTTATTCGTGTACAATTTGACCTCAGTTGCTTATTTTTAGCTCACTGAAACATCTTAGCTGAACTCAGTCCCTAGTAATTTTGGCTTTTAAAAAAAACCTATGTCTTATAAAAAAGGTGCATTTATTTTATGCAATTATTCTTACTGTCTATGACTTCCATGCTAAATAGATTCTGGAGTTGAATCTACTTCCTTGTTATCAAACTAGGATGTCAAAAAGAACCGTTTAGCCTGATCTACCCCCCCAAAATAATAGAAGAACTACTTATATTGAAGGCAAAACTGAGAAGTGTGTTTATATTATGTATGGCCCCACTCGTGGAATTTCACTGGGTATGTTGTTACTCATCATATTATTGATTATTGCTTCATTTATCAGCATTCTTTGCATTCTTAGAGATTTTACTAAGTGGTATTACTTGACTTTCCTAATTAGTCTTTGAGGCCAAAAGGATTCTTAGAGCTAAAAGACCAAATAGAAACTATTTGTTGTCCCACCTACATCTAAAGAAAATATCTTAAGATGATAGTTACCTGTGGACAAAGCAACAGTGTCTGAATGATTTTCTCTGGGCAGGCAGACAATTTACCCACATTGACTTAGTAGGCAATTGTTTAATCACTTTCTGTCACTACAACATTTTCCTTAGACTTGGTCATCAAGTTTACAGATTCACCCTCCTAAAAGAAAAGCAATCATGCAGCAGTTTCAGTCTCATTCTAGTCATGAGATATGCTACTAATCCTAGTTTCTTGTTTCAGGCATATAGTACAGCAGCTTGAATATTTCAACATTGGAGCCACTGAGTTGATTTTATCGAATGGAATGCGAGTTTGCTATAAATCTACTGACTTCCTTGATGACCAGGTAAAATTTTCCCCGTCACAGAGGTTAAGCTGAAGATTTTTTATCTGATTTGTATTCAGAGGTCTCCATATCTTTTTTCTTTGAAGATGAAGTTTTCTTATAAAGCTTCCTTTGGGATGCTGTCATAGACTACTGAACGAATGTCGCAAATAGTCGTTCTTGCATTTGAAGATGGTAGTTTTGTCAAAGAATACCTTGTGGATGCTCATGAAACATATGCAGCACTGTTCTGGCTCAATAATGTGCCATTGAAGATTATTATGTTTTTTATTTCTTTCTACTTACTAGGCCAATACTTCTGCTTTCTCTACCAAGCCAAGATTTCCTTCCCAAGATTCACCTGAGTCATGAAATCTAGCTTTCACTGCTCATTAAAGAGATTCATTTTTTTTTTTAAAAAAAAACCTCAGGAATAGTCAACTCTGGAAATACATTTTTTTTGAATCCAAGTTGATGTAGTAATTGTTATTCCTATTAACATCTTGTTTAAATAGGTTTTATTCACAGGGTTCTCATATGGGGGTTTGTCTGAACTCCCTGAGAATGAATACTTTTCATGTTCAATGGGTTCAACCATTGCTGGAGAAATTGGTATATTTGGTTATAGACCATCAGTACTCATGGATATGCTTGCTGGAAAAAGAGCTGAAGTTGGTACAAAACTTGGAGCATATATGAGAACTTTCTCTGGTGATTGTTCACCTTCAGACTTAGAAACTGCCTTGCAGGTTAGACCTTTTTCTAGGTGCACACGGCATCTGTTTTGTCATCTTGTATATCTCTCTTGTCTACATTTATATGTGTCATTCTTAAATGAAGTATATCCCATAAGAAAATAATAAAAGGCATGCAGGACTAAATGATAAATCCTCCACATCAGTTGTATAAATGCTGCCAAATTCTTATGAGTTGGTTGGACCTAGAAAGTATTGAGTACGAGTTTGAAGATTTGTAATGATTCCTTAAGATCCTTTGCAGACGATTCATGAAGATTTGTCTACTCAAAGAGTAGCTAGAAAATTTTCTTGATTGAGTATTCCATACATGCCCACAAGTACCAATATTTACAAGGAATCGTGTGGGGGTATAAAATGTAACTAAAAAGATTATGTGACAATTTTGATCACAATCCAACTATCTTTTCAGAGTCAATCTATATGTTTGTTCAGAAATCTGTTTCAAGTGAGTGCTATTAATGGAATTTCAACAACTTTTAGGCAGATAATAGTGACAATGGCATACTGCGGCTGCCTGTTTGCCGTAGTTTATTTCCAGTAAGAGAAGATATTCCAATGTCAGAATTTTAAAAGACCCCATTTATCAGAATTGTGGTCCTTGAATATTTTCAAAGTAAGGGCTCCCAATTATTGATTGAGTAGCCCTGAATGGTGGGTTTCCAAACTTTAGCTGCTTCAAATGTTTTCTGCTTTGTAAAATATAAGTTGGAAAACCAGTTTTTTAATTGACTTCTCGTGGAAAGTTCTCTCCTATCAATTGATAATATACTTTCTAGATAATAGTAGCAACATTGTCTAAAATATATTAATTGAGAAAATAGTAATATTAAAAAAAGAACATTACTTTAACCTTGGTGGACAGAGTTACTCGGTACTTGTGCTAGTGGGAGATAGTAAGTACCTCGTGGAATTAGTCGATGTGCGCGCAAGCTGATTCAGACACCATGGTTATCCAAAACATTACTTTAATTAAGAAACTTTTAAGTGGCTGTCTTGGTCTGTAGCCTTAATTTTGTTTTCCTACTTGTATGTGATATTCACTTCCTGCATTCTGCATCTTCTCAGCTTGTCTATCAACTTTTCACAACAACCGTTGAACCTGGAGAAGAAGATGTCAAAATTGTGATGCAGATGGCCGAAGAAGCCATACGTGCTCAGGAGAGAGATCCTTACACTGCATTTGCAAATCGAGTGAGGGAGCTCAATTATGGGAATTCCTACTTCTTCAGGGTAATATGACTTGCAATTTGAATTGTCAACTCTGTAATACGGGTGTATTCATGACTTACATAGTAATGTGTTTTCTTGCAGCCAATCAAATTTAATGACCTTCAAAAAGTCAACCCATATAAAGCTTGTGAATATTTCAATAGTTGCTTCAAGGACCCCTCAACTTTTACAGTGGTGATTGTTGGGAATATTGACCCTTCTATAGCATGTCCATTAATTTTACAGTACTTGGTAGGTACTACAATTTCTAATGGTTTTGCTCGCTAGCATGGTTTAGGATCTGTCATTGGTTTATTCTTCACTATACAGGGTGGAATTCCAAGGCCTCCTGAACCAGTTCTACATTTCAGCCGTGATGACCTCAAAGGCTTGCCGTTTCAATTCCCTACGACAGTAACTAGGTGGTCCCAGACTCCCAGTGTTATTTTCTCTCCAATTAATAATTTATTGCAGGATACCATAGCTTCAAAGACTTCTCCTTTGCACCTTGTCTTTTTCCATTGTTCTTTTTTGAGGTTTTTGATTTGGGGGCTTGGTGAGGGAGTCCTAATGATATGTTTTTATTATATTGTTCTTCCAAAGCTAGCAAATTATAGACAGACAAACACATGTACATCGTTTATGCTTCTTTGTTTTGTTTTCTTTATTTTGATGAACAGGGGTGGTGGTGGGTCTCTGAGTACTTGCTCAGGAGAGGATTCCTTTTCAGTATGTGAAGTTACTACAGTCTAGCCTGGAACCATCTGTCACACTTTGTCATAGCCACTACCCCATGAATATTAAAAAGAGAGAGAAAAAAGAGAAGATCCAACTTGATTAGGGGCCTAGGGCTCCCGGTGTTGGTGTTCATTTTCCTCTCTGTGATAAACTATTGAAGTTGTATGATGTGTTTTATGAGCAAAAAATCATCCCCCATTGAATGTGCTGCATGTGATTGTAGAGAAGTTGTTCGGAGCCCAATGGTAGAAGCACAATGCTCGGTGCAGTTATGCTTTCCTGTCGAGTTAAAGAATGAAAATATGGTACGTGGTTTAGATACCTAATATCAGATCTATATATTCTGAAGCTCTTCTTGTTACATTGACATGTGCAATATTTCATCTTATTTACAGATGGAAGATGTTCATTTTGTTGGATTTTTGAGCAAGCTTCTGGAAACAAAGATAGTACAGGTTCTCCGCTTCAAGTATGGACAGGTGTGTTCTTGTGTAATTTGTGTGATATTCTGTGATTCTTTTCTATAACTTGTTATTCTTGGAACTTTTTGTGCCTTAGATTTATTCTGCTGGAGTCTCTGTCTTTCTTGGCGGCAATAAGCCCTCCAGAGTTGGCAATATCCGTGGAGATATAAGTATAAATTTCTCCTGTGATCCAGACATTTCATCGACTTTGGTATGTTTGTAATTTTTTATCCACATGTTGCAAAAAATGGTTCGCAAATCCTAACATCACAAATCTTTGACAAGGTTGATCTTGCTTTGGAGGAAATATTACATCTTCAAGAGGAAGGACCTTCAAATGCGGATGTTATGGCTGTGCTAGAAATCGAGCAAAGAGCACATGAAAATGGGTTACAGGTGACATTCACCAGAATCTTTGCCTATAGAGGATCAAAATTTCATTTGATTGCAAATATTGTGAGAAGAAGGATGAAAGTGTTACAGATCTAATATAACTAAAGCTCCAAATTTCTGCTGTCTAAATTTTAAAGTTTTGACTATCCATTTGATCCACTGCTGATTGCTGTTTTTTCTTTCAGGAGAATTACTACTGGCTAGATAGAATATTGCGCAGTTACCAGTCACGGATCTATTCCGGTGATGTTGGCAATTCTTTTGAGGTCTGTTTTTAGTTCAAGTGCTTGTAAAATTCCTCAAAATGCAGTCTACTAAGTCTGGTACTTCTTTGTGCCTCGTGCACGTTGAGCTTATCCCTTTATTTGTCATTAATGCTTATTTGAAATATATGATGGTCATCATTTAGGATTGTAGGCATACAGTGTGTTGAATATGCACACACAGTTAAATTGGGGTTTCCTCAAAATTTTCATCTTGTCTAAAGAACTTTTTCTGACATGTTTATGAACATACTCAAATGTGGTTCCTTTTTATTTTTGCATTCCTAGAGTTTTTCCTTCTTCAAAAAGGGGGAAGAGAGAACATGCAAAGTTGTTTGGAAAATTTAAGATTTAAATGCTTTACTCTCTTTATCATAAAAGCTTCCTTTTGCTGCCACAGTGGACCCTTCGGAGTTTGCCATATAGTTCTTCCTTTGAAACTTCTGTAATTTAAACTATGTACAGAGATGGCCTTAGAATAGATTATCCTATGGGACAATATGTTATGTAATTTGTTTAATTCTCTTATGCAGATCCAAGATGCTGCACGTTCCAAAGTGAGAAACATCTTGACGCCATCAACTGCCCAACTAGCCTTGCAAAGAATTCTGCCGTTCCCTTGTAAAAAGCAGTATACTGTAGTTATTTTGATGCCTCAGGCGTCTCGTGTAAAAAGGTTGAAGTTATTGATGCAATCTATATCCAAGAGTTATTCAAGAGATGCAAAGGTTAGTCTCATGTAATTATCTTTATTATATCTTTCCTCTTCACGTGTCCCTTGCCATGGAAAGAAAGAAGAAGAGAATCTGATATTCTGCCTTGTCCCCTCAGCACTTCATACAAGAAAGCTACATACCATCAACAATACTAAGGTTGTCTAATACCCAAGGCATTCTACACTATTCTGGCTTAGAGTATGCCAGTTGTATGGAAGAATTAAACATGTCAAGTGTTTTTGTCTTAACACTTTTAAGTTAGCGCAACTATAGTTCCGTATCTTGGAGCTTTGAAATTGATACACATGCATGAATATTAAGTTAACAAATTGATGCTATTGCTCCTAAGTAGATTTCTTTCCTAGGCTGTACTTTATACATCCGGAACCTTCAATCTTCAAAATTATTCTTCATGTTCTGCTTTTTTATAAGCTGTGTCTTATGACTTTGCCTACTATTTCAGATTTTGGCTGGAATTGCTGGTGTAACAGTTTTGTCCTTCAGTTTATGGAAATACTCCCGAAGTACACTGAAATCGTAGTAGAGATCTTCGCTGAGAAAAAAGGCTTGGACAGAAACTGTTGCTCCTACATACAAGGAAGCAACTGCTACATTTGCTTATCCTACCCAAAGTAGTACACTCAAACTTGCATGAGAGATTCGATTGCATTCTTTGCCAAAATATCTGTTCATATCCAGCTTTGGCCTTCTTGTACCATATATTAATGCGCCATTGTTATTGGGTGACTCTTATATAGAACATTAGGTTGTGGCAGGATTATTAATCTTAGAAAGTGGATGACCATTGTGTTTCCACTAATGTATGAACCCGAAGCCTTTTAAAAAACGTCTAGGGTTTGATCCCTACCTTATAATTGAGATAGTATGAGGGTCTTTTTTCCTTGCTTTACATGCTGTGTTTCTTCTCTTTGGTTTGAGATTCCATTTTTGTTTCTTTGATCGTCAGTCATCACTTTGGTAGCAGATTGAAGCTTGCACATATAGGATCTCACATGAGGTCAACCTGTAGCGGAGCAACCTCCAACGTGGCTTTAAGCGAATCCAGGTCTGCTAGCATCAATCAGCTTGTGATTCTTGAATTGCATCTGTGTCTTTGGCAAGTATTGTGTTAATTGCACCTTTTGGTCCTTTTATACCAAAGCTTATAGCAGAAGTAGAAATATCATATGAAGGTAAAAATAATGTTCAATAATGTTCATTGGTTATCTTTTAGTTATGTTTTTTTAGAAAAGGTCATTGTCATGAAGTTCTAAATTTTTATTGGTATATTTGATATGGGAATATACATGTGGTGTTTGAAATTATATAGCAATAGCTATTCTTCGATTACATTTTTTTTTTGGTTTCCCACCTGGTGTCTGGTGCCCACATTGGAGTCTGACTATATCCAAATTCGTGCCACATGGGGTCCCATTTGGAGGGAAGCACTCCCTACCAAGGATTTTTTCATTCTCAAGGTTCGAATCCGATATCTTTGGTTACGGGAGGAGCAGCCCCATCCGACTATAGATTTATAGGGATTGGAAAATGACTATTGTGTGAATCTTACCTGTACGGAATATGGAACCCTTCTGTATTTTTCACATGATGAATAATTAACAGGAGAATAGGGAAGATCCAATGAGACTACGAAGGGAAAAACATATCCTTGAGCTAATAGAATAGTAGGCCAGTTTGTAAATTAATATAACCAAGTATTCACGAGTAAATTATTGATCAAAATTAAAATCAAATTAGTTTAATTAGTTATTAAATTATATATATACACACACACGCACATACACTTTGGGTCAGTTATTTCTTTGATTTTTTGAACAAACTAAATATTTTACAAATATAAAACCAAACCAAATAAAATCAAATAAAAATTAATTTATTTAATTAGTTTGGATCAATTTTTACCCAAATCATAACACTTTTAAGATGCTAAATTTTGAAAAAGTATAATTCTTATTTAGAGATTTTAGTTCGAAATTAGATTGTGTAATTAAAACTTCAAACAAAGGAGTCTGATGTTTGAAATTATCCGACCAAACTTAAGATAAAAATATTTTGAAGTTTGCTTGCTTAAAAATTATCTAAAATTTGATTTTAGCAAGCTTAACTTCAACAATGCTCCACTTGGTTAAATGTATAAAATGGATACTCCATTATTTGATGTCCTGGAAAATGGCTATTTGTGCAATTTTGCCCCAAACATCAGATTTTCAAGCCCAAAGTAAAATTAGCCTTTAGGCCCAAGCCCATCATTACATTTTACAATACAAAGTAAACCCTCATATTGACCAAAATTACGATATGCCACTAGGGTTTTAATTCGTTCCATATATATAATTCCCTTGTCTCTTCTTCTTAGCACTTCGCCTCCTGTCTTCAAACCCTAGTAAGCTTTTTCTCTCTCTCTAAAAATGGAGTAAATTATTGATTAGTTTTCATTGCAGATCTAAATTTTTTGTTGTTTGAATGCAGGAAACGGTAAGTGTGGTGAAAAAAGGGAGCGAAAATGGTGGAGAAAACTAAAGGAAGAAAAGAGGAGGTTGTTACCAGAGAGTACACCATTAATCTCCACAAGCGTTTGCATGGATGGTAAAAATCTTCTCCCATCTTATTTGACTATATCGATTAATTTGTTGATTTTTTTTTTGTATTTGAAAATGTTGTTTTTCGTAGATCAGATGCAGTTTGTTTACTTTTATCTGGTTGAACTGCAATGTGTAAAGGATTGATACAGCTGATCTTAATTAGTTTTGGTATGGAAGTGATTGATTGATTGATTGATCGATCGATTTAGTAGTAGTTTTTATCAACGAGTTGTTGAGCTGCTGAGTGTTTATTGGAAACACTTTGTACCTTCATAAGGTAGGGCAGGGTAAGCCTGTACCACACTCCCCGGACTCTACTTGCAGGATTACATTGGAGATGTTGTTGTATAGGTTGTTGAACCTTAAGATATATATATGTATGGATGACCTTTGAATCTGGGTACTGTTAAGTGGTAAGTTGGATGTATATAGTTCATGTGAGGATTAGTGTTTTTTCAAGGGAAATGGTGATTGTTTGGTTAGACAATTTGGGATTTGTCATCTATTAGGTTTGTGATAATCGTGCCAATATGACAAACTACTGCCATAGTTTTTGGTTGCATAGAAAGTGCATGGGTTCCGTTTCTGAGGTAGGATATGGTGTTGGACAAAGAAATAAAGTGGAAGCTACAGAAGTTTATGGAAAAAAATGTTATTTTGTTGTAGATTGTGAGTATCAGGAGTTAATGTGTTGTGACTTGTCAAATCGCTATACATCTCACAGCAGTGTTTTCATAGCAATCTTACATTTTTGCTACACACAACATCCTATGGCATCTCAATTTGACTGATCATAACTTGAAATCAGTTTTGCTTTATTTGTCAAATTCGATTTTTGTGGTGTTAGTGTTCAAACAACCTCCCCTGACCCCACCTGTGGGATTCCTCTGGGTATGTTGTTGTAGTGTTCAAACAACCAGTGTTTCACTTGCCTAGAAACCTTCATGCCATAGGTATTGGTATCAGTATTAGATGTGCTCTGTTATAGTATTAGCCGAACTCTCTGTGTTCTTTGAGAAGTGACCTATCAAGTCATGTTATGTTAAAGTTTTTGTTATGGCATATGAGACACAGTTTAATAGAGATAATAAATTGGTGATCAACCACTAACTTACTAACTCCTTCCTGACATAGCTACATTTTGTTCCAGGATTACAGCCTTTCTTTTTATATCCCTCTTTATGTGGTTGTTCGTAAAGGCCTCTTCCCTTGCCTTGAATCCTTGATAGTAAACATAGGTTATTTTGTTGCCAGCATCTTGTTTTCAATCTGCATGATAATTGCATCATTGTTTCATGTTGCTTTGTTTGATGTTGAGTAACAATTGACTGGCATATTGCTAACAGCACATTCAAGAAGAAGGCCCCTACAGCCATCAAGGAGATCAGGAAGTTTGCACAAAAAGCTATGGGAACAAAGGATGTCAGAGTGGATGTTAAGCTCAACAAGCAGATCTGGAGCAGGGGCATCCGCAGTGTTCCAAGACGTGTGAGAGTTCGCATTGCTCGTAAGAGAAATGACGATGAGGATGCAAAGGAAGAGCTCTACTCTCTTGTCACAGTTGCAGAGATCCCAACAGAGGGATTAAAGGGTCTTGGTACCAAGATCATCGAAGATGAAGACTAAGCTGTCGTTTTTAGTGAAGGATGATGATACTATTAGCGTTTTTTGTTATCCCTTTTAGTGCTTTGAGACTGCTAAATTTTGTTTATGATACTCGAGTATTTCCGTGTTTCAAAGTTCTCACCATGAATTTATGCAATTCATCTTTTTTGTTTCTCTGGAAGTTTTATTGATTACTCTCTTTTAGTTAGATTACATTTTAAGCAAAATAATTTATTGCCAGCGGAGTTTTCAAAAACCAAGTGAAAAGTGAATTTAACTAGCATCTTTAGTCATGCATACTGTACACTGAATTGTGAAATGATTCTGTCCAAATGTAAATTGCATCCAACGGTAAATTCAAGAGGTTGGGGGAGTTCATAATTAAAATCTCTTGAGTTATGTGTAGACACAACCCAAGATGGTATAATCAATGTCATATATAAGCCATTAGTATAGTTAATGAAGTATATCGAGAATTATGAGGTCTCATGGATAGTCGTCTAGTAGTTAATTAGGTGACTTTCGAAACTATTATCCCATTCATTTTGTCTTATGATCTACTAGCATGATATTTTCGTTTTTATCAAATAAAATGGGATTTTTGATACTAGGAGTCAACAACCTTTTGAGAGAATTATGATGCCACGTAGAATTAATTGAGATACGCACAATGTGATTAAAATAACACAGTTACTCGAAAAAACTATTGATGCTATGCCCAAAAAGCACTAGTGGCAGGTGCAATAGACAGATGACTACAAGAATTCAAAGGATTAAGGTGATGTTTAATCTTAAACATTTATATCATTTTTATTTAGCATCCCTAAAGAAAATTTGAGTGTTATTATTATCTCGAAGGACATCTTCCAACAAGGGCATTTGGTCTAGTGGTATGATTCTGGCTTTGGGTGCGAGAGGTCTTGAGTTTGATTCTCGGAATGCCCTTTTTTTCCTGGTTGCGACTCTTTCCTGGACCCGCTAACTCGAAATTGGAAGTCGTTACTAATATATGCATATTTTTAACAAATTATCAAGTGACCGTGATTGATGAATGCTACTTTGGAGTTGAATAAGATCGATTTTTTAAGTTTGATCATGGATGGATCCCTCTATTCTTCACCCATTAACCCGAAATTGAAAACCGTTAATAATATATGTATAATTCGAACAAACTATCAACTGACCGCGATTGATGAATACTACTTCGAATTTTTCAACCTAATCTCAGTTTATTCTATGCATGCAACTTAATAGTTTGTTGTATCTTAATAGTCAAATGTCTAAAGGACTAAACTATTTGATTTGAAAGAAAATCTTGGACCATTGTACTATTATTCTATGCATGCAACAACTTTCTCTTGGTGTACACTTAGCTGGTTTTTCATATTGATGTAGCAATAACTAAAAATGGTCAATACGGTCGGCGTAATAAAGTTTTTGTTATACGTAGGGTTGAGAAAAAAAATTGAATCATACGGGTTTATCATACATAATTACTATTAGAATGACAAGCATGAAGCAATTGATAATTTTATAAATACACTTAAAACGGCAAAACAAATGACGGACACTGACAACACACAATATAAAGGTCGTCTGATCCTACTAACCTATTACATCACAAGGCTAGACAATCTCTTACCCTACTAGTCTATTAACATTCTATCCTGATACGCGACCTTTATTCCTTTCTATCTAGGGCCATATCCTCGGTGATAATCACCTCCCTCATTACTTTTGCGGTCTACCTTTACCCCTCCGCATAACTCCTAAATCTAATTTCTTTCACCTCCTAATAGTAGCATTGACACTCCTCCTCTATACATACCCAAATCATCTCAATCTCGCTTCTCTCATTTTGTCTGCCACAAAGGCCACCACTAACCTCTCCTGAACGATCTTATTCCTAATCTTATCACACATGGTATGTCCACACATTCATCTAACATTCTCATCTTCGCAATCTACATCTTTTGAACATTTGAGTTTTCGACTAGCCAACACTCCACTTCAGATGGTCTAACCACTTGTGCGTTGTGTCAAAAAAAAAAAAGGTTCACTTTTACTTATTCAATTAAGAAAATTAAAACAAAATTTATCACCAATTTTCTAATTTATTTTTATTATAATTTTTTTAACGTACAAAATTTATTTTATTCAAATAGTGAGACAATAACATTGTCAATCAATCTATCACTCTTTAATTAGTCTTGTTGTTACTTTAATTAGTGTCCAGCAGGTCGGTTGGCAGATTAGGATTTCAGTTTAGCTGAGGATGATTGACACAATTTATTTTTTTAATTATTATTGTTATATTATATTTTTTGATTTTTTTATTTAGTATTCAGAATTCACATTAGAAATGCGATTAAATTTAGATCATGCATTGTAGGGCTATTTAGGGATGCCGTTTCCAACAGAATCTTCTCTTTATCCACAGTTCAAACTCAATATCTTTGATTAAGGTTAAATTAATTCCACCGCTATACCATAACTCGTTAATTTTATTATTATATTATTATTAAGTAATAATTTATACATAATTTCAACTCACGAGGCACATGGGGTACTGATTTGTACGGCTCTGATTGGTTTGAAAATTTTGAAGACTTTATTGGAGGGATTATTTGACTTCACCATCACTATGAGTTGGTGGGGGTTGGACGACAAAATACCATGAAATTAAAAAAAAATTATAATTTATAATAAATATTCATGTGATCAAATAATTTTATTAAGAATAAAATTAAAATTTAAAGTTAAATTATTATTTTATTAACTATAAGACAATGATATCCTCAAACTGATAAGACAACGAAATGACTTGAAGAATCATAACAACTTCTCTCACTAATAAAATTTTTGTCCACCAAAATAGGGATAAAGGCTGGCATACCTAAGGTTCAAATAAGTTGGGTTACTGATTCCGCATGTTTGTCTCCAATTTCCAGATAGCCTCCTCGATCTATCGATGGCGCCACTGGATTTTAATCATCGGTATAGCGCTGAGACACAATTGCATGATACCTCTGGCTAAATTATTGTTTTATTAAATATAAGATTCATATTTTTCTAAAAGGTAATTAAAAAGAGTGAATTATATAAAATGAAGCAAAGAAAATAACGAGAACGAATAATATAGATGAAGAGGTTTTTAGTGTGTTTGAAAAATGAAAATTGTTTATCCAAAAGGGTCAAGAATGGTCTGAATTCTTATTATGTCGATTAGGATTTAAATTTCGAGTTCTGAGTGTAGAAAAGTTTTTGATAGGAAATAATTTTTTCAAATGAATCTTACGATATAAATTTAGATTACTCGAACTATAATGCAAGTATCAAATAGTGAATAAAATGTGTGTACACTTTTTGGAACTCGACGATTTCATCTGAAAAATAAATTATAATACAAGAGAAACATCATTAGCAGGGTGTATTTATTATGAAAAAATGTGTTTTAAATTTTTCCATATTTGATTGATCGATATTCTTTTTTAAGAAAAATATTTTATAAAAAAAATAAGTTTTGAGGAAAATAATTCTTAATAGAAAAAAAAATAAATTACATACCACTTTTTAGTTGGTAGAACAACAACACGGCAATGACGTAAATTATGAAAAAGCCAAACAAATTGGAGTTTTTGCGGCTCAACTTTGACTTTTAATGATAATAAAATTATAATTTTTTAAGTGCGTTCAATATTTAATATTTATATATAAAAAGTATTTGTATTTATATAGTTACTAGTATAATTAGAATCTATTAAATACATACTATGTCGCTTTATATTTTTAAACATAGGGGTTAGACTGCATACATCCGACCTCCCCTCACTCCGCAATGAGCGAGAGCCTTTTGAGGCACTGGGGTATGTTATTGTTGTTGTATTAAATACATACTATCTACCATTACAAGATAGAGATAAGAGTGAATATCTGTCATTCGTTCAGACGTTACTTGTTAGACCCCGCTAGATATGTTATTATTGTTGCATGTAACATACAAAGAGAATATAGAATTGTATCATTTTCTTAAAGACAGTGAAGACAATATCATATAAAATTGAACCGAAAAAGTAATAATTTCTATATATAACTTGAATTCAATAATAATTTACAATACATGATGACAAAAATCCAAATCTTTGGAATTAATATCATTTAGAGAATCAATCCAACATCAATCAAAATTGGACCCCCCACCCCCACCCCCAAACCAAAAAGAAGTAAAGAAGAGAGTCTGTATCTCACTCGACATTTGTATTAAAGTTTGATTAATTAGAACTGTGACTTTCTTTTTTGCATGAAATTTTGTAATCTTTTGAGTGCAATTTCCAATGTTTTTTCACTCATATTAGCAAAACAAACTCTAAACCATCCTGGCTCTGAACAATGACATGAAGATCCTGGTGAAATATTTAATTTCACTTCACATAAAATAGAATTCCAAAGTTTCAATTCACATTCCTTTGTTGACTTTTCCAATAATTGACTCAAATTCATCCAACAAAATAACCCTGCATTCCCTTTCAAACACTCAATTCCACAACTCTTCAATCCATGAATTATTTTTTCATATCTCTTCCTCAGTCTATCGCGATTCGTCTCAATATAATTGGTCGTAAATTCCTCATTGGACAACATGGATGCCAACAATTGTTGTGTCTGAGATGAGATTAAGGTAAAACTGGACATCCTTCTAGCTGTTGTAACAACATTGTCATTGTACGAATAGATTGTACCAACTCGAAATCCAGGAAGACCTAAGTCTTTCGAAAGGCTATAAACAATATGGACCCTCTCTGAGTCCATGTAGTTTCTAGAATCCAGAACCTCAGCTATGCTCACGAATTCCGAGGAACAGAATGCTGAACCAGAGTAGATTTCATCAGAGACGAGATGGATGTTTTTACCAACCGCGAAATCAAGAATATCCTCAAGATTTGATCTTCCAATTGTTGCACCTAAAGGGTTTGAAGGATTTGTTATGAGTATTCCTCTAACTTGAATTTTTTTGGATTTTGCTTCTTCAAAGGCTGATTCTAAGGCTTGTGGTGTAACTTGGAAATTATTTGAACTATCACAATGAATTGGAATTATTTTTACACCAGTTCTCCACCTTAAGTCTCTATCAAATCTGTTAAAAAAAAAAATCAGCATAATTTATTTTGAGTGAATAAAAATAGGGGAAAAATACTCAAATTTACTTCTTTACTATTTCTTGATTTCATCTTTCGTTATACTTTCAGGCCGTGTTAGAATCAGAATAAAGATAATTTTGATGAATCTATTTGCATTTAGGATTAGAAATACGTGTAGCTAAACTCTTTTTTTTTTTTTTTACATATCTTTATTGGGATCCAATTCACCTCTTTGATTAAATCGAGAAATGTCTGCTAGCTCCCCTCTTCATACCCTTGATATTACATTATTATGTTTAAGGACAAATATGAGTTGATCAGAATATGCATGACTTTAGCGTATAACAAATAATGAAAATTTAAGATATTTCGTACAGAGTACAAGTACCTTTGACTCTTTTCTCCATAACAATTATTTGGATAAAATATTTACTATAAATAATAACACTTACCCTGGATAGTACGGAGTTGGTACAAGTAAGGCATCACCAGGATCGGCCAAAATAAAAGTTAATAATTCATTAGCAGCTGTAGCACCAGCTGTGATAACAACTCTATCTGGATTAAATTTTGCCCTTCCACCTCTTATTTTTTCCATGAATTTTGCCATTGATTTTCTAAAAGAAAATAATCCATGATAATCTTGAAATAATGCATTTTCTCTGAAGGTAGAAATTCCACTTCCACAATTAATTGCTTCTGAATTTTTTTCCAAATAATCTTCCACCAAGTCAAATGATACCTACACATATAAAAATGAGAATATATATTATAAGCTTAGTAATTTTTGTCTATATTGTTCCGACTCTAAAAACATAAACGTGCATTTTTAGAGGAATTGACAGAGGTGTGCTAACAATTTTGAAGAGCTTACTATACTTTTGAATTGTCTAATCATTTCATCTATGAGTTTTAGTTGTTAGAGCAGCTCATGGTCAGTTTTATGGACCGTAGATGGGCTCGTGGATGGAAATTAGACTTGATACAATATTTGAAGTCTAGGAGCCATAGTGCAAAGGGGGTTCTATGACTCGTACAAGGAATTACAAGTCGTAGATAGTGTGATTTTATAACAACAACAGTATACTCAGTATAATCTCACAAGTGGAATATGAAGAGGAGTACACAACCTTGTCTAGAGAAACTGTTTTTCGATAATACACTTTTATTTACTTAATGATATCTTCAAATATGTCCTTTACATACAACTAAATCTTTTTAATATGCCCTAGAGACAATATAGTTAAGATACTTTTTCAAACTTGCTTCCATTTCGAGTTAGAAAAGAAGATGAACGGCTCGAATGTCACCCCAGAATGAAAGAAGGGATGAATATCAGCGAGACTCGAACTCAAGAATTCAGGCTAACACTAGTATCATGTTGAATTACATGATCGTCTCGTCTAAAAACTTAAACTGTACGTGAAGACACACACTTTATTTATTTATTTTATTAATTTATCTAAAATACTTACTTGATTTTCAGCCAATCCCATTTGAATTACTCCACATGGATTATGAATTTCATCAAAAGGATCTTCATCATATGCTTTCCATCCAGCAAAATATGGTGAATCTTCTCCATGAGTATCTGAATTTGCAACTTTAGACAACCCAACAATTGATTTCTCAATCTCAATGGCCATTTTTTAAATTTTTATTTTCAAGAAAATATGAAAATATATTGAACAAAACCAAGAAAATGGGAACTATTTGAATGAAATTTTGTGTCAAATAAACCCCTTATATAAATAGAAAAGAAAATTGAGGCCCCCCAAATTTCAATTTAAAATAAAATAAAATAAAATAAAATTCCCTCAAAATAACCAATGATTGATTGTGTAGAGTAAGCAAGATCAAAGATTACCTTTTTACATAAAAATGTAATATAGTTTAAAACTTTTAAATGGCTGGTGACAACTGTTAAGCTTTTGTCATCTTTTTCAAATCTTGTATAAATCTCAATCTCCCAAAAAAATCCCCATAGAAAATATGGTGGTTGT
>JAABOM020000012.1:2381141-2406268 GCA_011800125.2 Solanum clarkiae
TCTCAGATTACAAGGGAGCTAGAGATTATAATAAGAAGTACCTAAATTATTTTAAAGTCTAATTTGCAACTTGAAAAATAAAATGATAACTTGTTATAATTAATCAAATTACATTTATATAGGTGTAGTAAATATTATTCCCATTAGTATATATCTACCAATGTAAATAATTGAAAACTCTACCAAAATTAGTGATTAGAGATATAACTAGTATAGAATTTATAGACCTTTAATTTAACCAATATAGTAATATTCATTGTTGGGGTAAACAATTTTTTAATTTTTAATATTATTAAATTATATTTACTTATTGTAGCACGTAACTTGCTTGCTTTATTCACAAGATAATTGGTAATGTAACTTTTTTTAAAATAATGTGATGACGTAAAAAATTCTTTTTCTTATATAAGTTAAGCTCTTAAAATTTGTGATTTAAATTGTTTTGACTATTACATGTGAAAACATATCAAACTATTTGAAAAGTTTGTAGGGTGGTTAAGTATAACCTGATAGGGACATATATTATTCCTTCGGTCTCAAATTACTTTTCGCAATTTTAAAAAATTAATCATGTTAAATTATTTATTGTATCAAAATTTATGATAAAACTATTATGAGCGATGTTACATTTATTTAAATACTAATTAAGGCATGAAATAATTAAAAACAACCCTTTTGATTAACATATTTTAAAGAATATGTAATTTATAAAAGAGAATTACGATAAATAATTTGAGTACGAAGCAATAATATATGATTCTGATTTTGGTGCAAACAAAAGCAGCAAGAAGATATTCTGGCCCCACATCTAATTTCAATTTTCTGAAAATAAAAACGGCATAAATTATTAATTTCCTTTTAGCTTTTTAAGAATATGTTAATCATAGGTTCTTGATCTAATCATTAGTGATAATCACTAGGTTTTAATTTTATTATTATTCTTGCTTGATCAAGTACTTGACCAAAATATACAATCTTTAGCAGATGATATATCCTAGATCATAATGATAAGACTATATTATATGCCAGTTAATATTCTTCATTATAATAATTTTTGAATTTTTTTAATTATTATAAGTTAATTATCTCATCAGTCGTATACTAATATAGATAAGATTCTTTCAGTTTTATTTGAGGAATGGCGAAACTCTTGATAGGGAGTTTCTATTCCTATCCTTTTATGATATGAATTTGAGTTATCAAGTTAAATGAATGTTTGAATATCAAATCGTTTTATAAAAGAAATTCATGAATCGCAATTGATTGATTATTAATTATATTAATTTCTAGTTCAATCATCATTATGAGTCATGACATGCAATTATAATTTTTGCAAGTTTTATTATGTGGTAGCATGGCAAAAAGTGTAGTTTGGGATATATTATCATGATATTCTTTGGTTTATGAGGATCTCAACCAACTCCCATTGGAATAATAAATAAACTAAATCAATGGGAGGACATGAAAAAAATAGAGAGAGAGAATAAAATAAGTATTGTATATATGTGTTTGTATATATATATATTTTATTTTTTTGGTTTCTCATTTAGTGTATGGTATTCACATTAGAGCTCGATTATATTCGAATTCGTACCGTGTAGGGCTCCATTTGGGGGGAAACACTTCCTACCAAGGATGTTTCGTTCTCAAAGCTCGAACTCGAGACTTTTGGTTAAGGGAGGAGTAGTCTCATTCGCTGCACCATATCTTTTGATGGTGGTAGTATATATATATATATATATGAAATTTATTTTGGATTTGCGAACAAAAGCGTCACAAATAAAAAGTTAAAAAGATTTGGAAGTAATAGTATAAACTTGACTCTAGACGACTATTTTCACATCATATTAAAAGTATTTTAATTTCCTAACATGATGTTTCTCTCTTCTTTTATTTATATTGATGGAATGAAGTCAATGAGATTTAACGTCTATTATGTACTATACAAACAACTTAAAACATATATATAATTTTGATTTTGTAAAACATATGTAATATTTTAGGCTGGATTATCTATATGAATTAAGAATATGTTTTTTTTTAATTACAAATACTTTATCAGGTAACTCTCTAAGAGTTCGAAATTTATAAAATTTAATAAAGTTCAAATTTGGACTCTATCGTCGCCACTAGTGCTCCTTAATTAAGCTGCAGTCTAATTAGAACTTCATCAGCTAAAGTTTTACCTATTTAGCAAATAATTAGTGCAAGTTTGACCAGATTAAATATATAATCTTATGATTATACAGAAATAGATGCTTTGTGTATTTTAAATTACCTTAATTATATATGTGGAAAAGTGTTAGCTTAATGTCATTAATTTGTTAATCTAATTATAGGGATTAGATAGCATCTTAAGTGCCTTTTTCTATAAGTAACTTGCTACAACATAATGAGTGTAAGATTCAACAAATTGAGAATCACAAAGCATTATAATATTCTAGTGCGTAAAGAGATACTAATCACAATCAAATCAATATTCAATCTCGAAAAATACAACAACAATAATATATTCGGTAATCACGTAAATAAGATCTAAAAAGGATAAATACAAAATTTACACTACCTTTTTTGAGATGTATGTACATAAAAAAAAAAAATTATTTCTAGCATACCTCTGCTCAAAAGAGGTGAAATGACGACAACGAAATAATAGCAACAACTAGTAATAAAAATTAAGGCACTATCCGCGAATACTAACTAATGAGAAGATGCGTAGAAGATTATACATCTGTCACCAAAAAATACGATAACACTCGACTACTTATTATCATAATTTTTTATCTTTATATCTTTCTGTCTATGATTAGATCTTAGATTCATAAATTAAAAGATGTGTCATGTCTTGTCATATCCATACCTTCTATCCTAAGAATGAAAATGATCATTAATTTGTCAGAGTTAATTAAGAGAAGTAATTGCATGGAAACATAAGAAATGCGATAATTTTAAGATATATAAAAATAAAATGTGACTTAAATTTGAGTGAGGAGGAATGTAAAATTTGATATTGTAATTCGTAATTCATAGTCATATGCTTTAATCCTTTGATAGACATGTCAAGAACAGAAATACAAATCTTATGACAGATTTGACAGAATTCAGATACCTAATTTGACTCAATTAAATTTAATTAATCACAAGCTAGAGAACATCTATCATTAGAGACCATTATAGTCATATGCTTTAATCCTTTGATAGACATTTCAAGAACAAACATACAAATCTTCTTACAGATTCGACAGAATTCAGACACTTAATTTGACTCAATTAAAATTGGTTAAGTACAAGCTAGAGAAGATCATTAGAGACCATTAAGTCATTAATCCACCTAATCATCTTATCTAATTAACCGACATCAACTTCTCTAAAGTACTAATAATTCTATACTATAATGTCAACTTGAAAAATATTTTTTTATTTTTGTAAAATATTCCATTGCTTGTATTAGATTTAAAGAAATAAATAAAATTTGACATTGCTATATGCTATATCAAAATTGAGATCTCCTATAATAATTTGTTTATGTGGAATCATCCAATACCACAAGATTAAAACTAAATACTCCTTCAACCAGACAAAAGAATTTGTTATGAAAATAATTAAATTTATTAAAAATATAAGAAACACTAATTTTTGTACCCTTAAGTTATGGCAAAAATCTTTTTGGAAGATATAGGACAAGTAACAAAATGACACTTGTAAAAAAAATAATTAAATGTGAATGATGATAAGATTAGAATCATATTAATTCTTGACTTTGGTTAGATATTGTAGAACAAAGGTTCTCCCATGAGATTTTTATGTTTAACACTTGGATTTTATGTAGTTGAAATCATATATTATTAATGGTATAAATATTTTTTTTATATTATCACTATATTTTAACATGTGCTAACATATTAGTTAATTATTATTTTGTCGAATTATCAATTAATATTTATCGATAAATTGTTTAATAAACTATACATTGAAATAATCACAGCAAAAAAGAGGGGATCTTGAAGCAACGATTAAGTTATCTCTATGTGATTTATAAAAATAAAAGTTTACATTAGGTTAGATGACTATTCTGATTACATTTCTTGAGGTGTGACTCTTTTTTTGAATCTTACTGATACAAGATGTTTTATATATCGAGTTATTTCTGTTTAGTAAAAGCCTATAGAATTTAAATTGTTATAACATTTTTGTTTTGTTCTCCTACTTAGACTTTTCTCCTCTCGGGTGAATATATGTTTTCCAAGATTTTTTTTTTGTCTTTTTTAAATAATAATGTGCAATGTGTTGGGTGAGCTAAATATTATATATATATATATATATATATATATATAGTGATATCAAGAAAATCTCTTTTGGTCTTTGGACGCAAGCATTATTGTGAATCTAGTGATGAAATTTTTTGTTTGTTTATTTGTTTGTTTTTTGATATTGATCGATTTTTCATGACAATTAGTTAGGATATATTGACAATATATATATCTTGCTTAAGCAAGAAAGACCAATTCTTTGATATATTATGCGTAAACTATCAAAGTCATACTTTTTTAGTTCAGATTTACATGTCAAATATTTTTTAATTTAATTTCTATTCGTATTTCTCATTTTTGATAAATTAAGACAAGAAAATTCTTTTTTTCTCTTTCTAGTATATCATTAATTTTTTTAATATTGGATTAATGTTTTTAAAAAATTTGCTGAGTTAAATATGCTTTGGACCCTATTAACTAATTAATAGGAATAAAATGATAAATTCACTATATTTATTATTTTTTTTTAATAAATATACCAAAGTAAAATTTGACGAGTGAATCTGAATGGGAAAGTATATAAGTAGTTGTGAATTAAGTTCCTTAATTTAAAAAAATGTCGACATGTTTTAAGATGAACTATAAATGCTATACACACGAGTTTCCACATAAGCTTTTGACCACTAGTGTTTTGTTTTTGATTTTTTGTTTTCGATTTCTCACCTAATTTATATTGAAACTCGACTAATTTAAATTTTATATGTTATAGAATTTATTTTTAGAACGATACTTTTAATATGATTTTTTTCATTTTTAAACCCAAATCCAAAATATTTAACTAAAAGTGAAGAAATTTCACCTATCAGATCATCACAATCAAGACATTTCTCTTATATAGATATATGAGAAACAATTTATATAAGCCTTCATACTATGTGAAATTGAGCAAATTTGACTTTCATTAAAAATGATTTACCTGTATATTCTTATCGTTCAATATTTAATTGAGTAAATTTTCTTATTTTTAACAATTTTTCCATATAGTTAGTTAATTAGCATCAGATCTCGACACATATCATAATCTTAAAAAATGACGATATACATGCTTCTCATATAAAAAAACATATTTGGTTTCATACGCATATTTTATCCTCAATATTAATGACTTATTTCTTAAATTATTTCTTATATAATTAAAATTATGTATTAATTAATACGAATATCGTAATAATTTATTTCTTTAAAGGATGATTTATAGATCCACTAATGTGGGAGCCTCACAGCCGCGAAAGTTAAATGTAAAAATAATCATATGGACGGCTCTTTTTTAATACTCATTGGAACTAGAGAAATGATTAGGTTGCAACTAGCAAAATCAATCATGGTGTAAGATGCCTCGTGCAATTAAATACAAGCTATTTTAATTTAATTATAGAACGACGACAACGACGACGATAATGATGATGATAATGATGATGATGCAATGTCTTAGAATATCGTATAAATTACCTGTTAAAAGATTATTTCTGAAGGAGAGTTTGAATTTTAAAAATAATTATGCATGCGATAACTTCTGAAATGTTGACAAATATATATATGTAATACAAAATCACAAACCAATTGATATTGTTTATGATCTATATGCTTAAGACATGAGTTTATTTGATTGTTCATATAATACTATACAGATAAAATAAATGAATGACTATGAAGATTAAAGATTCTCCAAAATAATAAGAAGTTCGCCAATAAATGTGGGGCGAGCGAGAGCCTATGTTGTAGTTAGATATTCATAGCACATATGGTTATAATAATATAGGTCAATGTAGATTCTCATAAAAGTCATGACTACTTGAAAAATAATTGAACTAGCCGAAAGGTTTAACATGTTTAAGGCTAAAATTTTAAAATAACCTTTTTTTTTTTTCTGAATTGTAATGAAAAACAATACAAACAACAACAACAACATACCCAGTGAAATCCCACAAGTGGGGTCTGGGGAGGATAGAATGTACGCAGACCTTCCTACTAACTCATAGAAGTAGAGAGACTGTTTCCCGGGAACCAAACAAATGCACCAATCAAAAATTAAAATAACAAATGTTGTGCACGATTATATATAAACTGTGAGTGAATCAAATTGTATAGTGACATATATAATTTTTGAAATATAATTACCCAAATTATAGTTGTGAAATATAATTAATGTATTTTTCAATAGTTATATACCAAAATTCCTCATCATTCTTGTAGCCCAAAAGTAAATAATGAAGGCCCAAACATTGCACATTTACACAGCCCAATTTAAGGCCCATTTTGACAGGCCAATTTTTGTGGCCCATTACCACAGCCCAATGGCCCACTTTATAAAATGCCGTAGTTTCTAGAGCCATAATAGAATTGTTTCAGTCGTTTTTTGTTTTTTTAATCATACACCTTTCACAAACCCTAGCAGCGAAGCCGATCGCCGAGCAGTTTTCCGGTTCGCGTTGCCGGAGCAGTTGAAGCCGTTGGCCGGTTTGTTCCATTCTCTATCTATCTGTGCACACTTGAAATATGTTCTATTCTATGAATAGTGAGAGTGGAAGTATATAATCGATTGGAATTTTATATGTTTTTCCAAGAGAAATTTTAATCATCTGATGTAATGTGTAGTTCAGTTGGAATTCTCTCCAGCTGATTTGTGAATTATCAGTACAGTACTTAGAAGTGATGAAGGCATCATCTTTGCAGTGTTTTTTCTCACTTTGGCCTAGCTTTTGGTAGGTCGAAAGTGTGTTTTTTTATTTTTCAGAAGTGCTTATTTTAAAAAAATTAACGTGTTGTTTGGGCGTCGGTAGCTGGTTTGGAAATGAGTCAGGCTTGTATTAAATTCAGGAATAAGTGATATTACCTATAGTAATGTTTGTTTTGCAATCAAGAAACTCACATTACTAACACATCTATAAATTATGAGGAAATTTACATATTATTTATGCAGGATAGAAGTTGGATAACTAATACATAAATAAGTAAATCCTGCATAACTAATATCTGCCAAACTAATACATAGATTTCCTCATAACTAATCCAGGCATTATTAATACATTCGTAAATCTGACCAACTACCAAATGATCCCTAAGTGATTGACCAAATTTCATAGAAAATAAGTATCTTTGGGGAATAGAAGCTGATTTCCTAAATTTATAAATAATAGCTTTTGCCCAAATGTACTTTTTTGAAAACACTTCTGAGTTGAAGCACTTTTTAAAGCTTGGCAAAACATTAAGTGCAGCTCATTAGTGTGTTTTTAAATTTATTGGTGAAACACAAACCATCTCCCACATAAATAAGTAAATCCTGCATAACTAATATCTGCCAAACTAATACATAGATTTCCTCATAACTAATCCAGGCATTATTAATACATTCGTAAATCTGACCAACTACCAAATGATCCCTAAGTGATTGACCAAATTTCATAGAAAATAAGTATCTTTGGGGAATAGAAGCTGATTTCCTAAATTTATAAATAATAGCTTTTGCCCAAATGTACTTTTTTGAAAACACTTCTGAGTTGAAGCACTTTTTAAAGCTTGGCAAAACATTAAGTGCAGCTCATTAGTGTGTTTTTAAATTTATTGGTCAAACACAAACCGTCTCGCACAAAAAGTACTTTCTAAAAAGCAATAACAACATACCCAGCGAAATTCCACAAGTGGGTAGATAGACATGTGTGGTCTTAATATTGGTGGCTAGATAGACATATTTGGTAAGGTTAACATACATTCTACCCTCTCCAGACCCCACTTGGGGGATTCCACTGAGTATGTTGTTGTTGGCTAGATAGACATGTGTTTTAGGATGTCGTAGCCAAGTCTGTGGTCCTAACACGTTTTAGCTTCAAGTCAGGTGTTTTACTCCAAATCATCAATGGATTCTGATGAAAATGGGCGTACTCAGCTCACTCCTAGTCATACTGGTGGTGAGAACGAAATAGCTGGTGTGGACAACGGAGAAGAAGAACATAACTCGAGCAAAAGAAGATCAAGCTCTAAGGTGTGATGATTCTGAAAATTTCTTTTTAACCATATTCTATATGCCTTTAAGGAGTAGAAGATCAAGAACTTGGCAATGATGAAATTTTTTGACTGTTAAATATTATAATAAATTACTAATCCGTTATTAATAAACTTGCAAATTTTCTGGTTACTGTTTCTCTTTAGGGTACATCATAATGTTAAGCTAGATTGTTGGACGCGCTTTTATTTTGGTTTGTGACCTATGGACGTCTCAATGTGTATTGCTCCAACGTTTTTCTTGTATGCTGCTTCCAATTATATGAAGGAAGAAACAATTGGATAGATGGTGACTATCAGAGCTGAAGTGGAGTTCCTTCTAGTGTCACCTACTCACCCTTGGTATAAGGGTGTGGATTTGTCTCTGGTTAAGATCATGTTGAACATTCCATAAATTTGATGTGTTTAAGATCATGATATAAGTTATATGAGATCAATCGACTTGGCAATTGTGAGTCATCTAAAACCTGTTTAGTTTTATTATTCTTATATTGGATCAAAAGGGTGTACATGACTGTTGGTCGATATGTTTCTGCACATCATGTAAATGAATAGTTTGCAGTGCAAACGTAAGGAATTGGAGTTTTAGTTTTTCATTCTACAGGTTAAGCTTTATATAGGCCAGTCATAGCAGGCTCCTGATTTTAGTTTAATATTGGAATTTAGTCATAGCATTGGATTTCGTGTGAAGTAAATCAGAGCTGTGTATTTGGATACTACCCTTACGGGATCGCGACCCTTTATCCCCGCCATTGTAGCACGTGTGTCACCCAAGGCTTAAGGGGCAGGATGACTTGAACATTCTATATACATGCTTTTCACCCCTCTAATATCTTTTTGTTACTCACTCCCCTTGATTGCTTCTGTTTTTTATAAGCATTAATAATGATTTTACACCTTTCAGCATAGTTCCCGTGATGAGGGCGAAAGAGAATCTTCAAGAAGTAGGGACAGAGAGGGGGAAAAAGGACGTGATAAGGATAGAGGTAGGAGCAGAGACAAGGAAAGGGATCGAGAAAAAGATCGTGATCGCCGCCACAGCGATCGAAGCGAGAGGCGTAGGACTAGAGGTAGAGATGATGCTTCTGATGATGGTCCCGAGAGCCGGGAATACTGGTAATCATTACTCACTGTAATCACTTGAGGTAGAACCATTGATATATGTTCCATTGCATTTTCAGTGTTCTGCATTACCCACTGTAGGATTCCACTGGGTATGTTGTCATTATCTGTCGTATATGTGTTAGATTTATCATATTTATATATTGTCATATGTTTTTCGCTATTAGTTGCTCTTTCTGTTCCCTTTCCGTTCCTTTCCTTTTTGTCGTATCTAGTTTATTCTACTTATGAGTTTTTGAGACGAGGGTTCCCAAGAAACCACCTCTCTACTTCTATGAGGTAGTGGTAAGGTCTGCGTACATTCTACGCTCCCAGACCCCACTTGTGGGATTCCACTGGATATGTTGTTGTTGTTTGCATTACCCACTGTATGTTATGTACTACTCCTTCTGGCATTATGTCGTTGATTTTACTTCTCTTGTTTATTTATTACCTTTCTTGAACTGCTTTGCTATGCTTTCTAAGCTGAGGAGAGTCTATCAAAAACAACCTCTTTATCTCTACGAGGTAGGAGTAAGTTCAGCATACACTCTACCATCCCTAGACCCTGTTTGTGGAACTACATTGTTTATGATGTTGTTGCATTTTCAGTGTTTTGCACTTACGCTTTTTGCTTGCGTTTTAGTTGGGGACAAGTTGCTTGTAGTGGATTCATGTCTTTGCTTATTTGTTGGCGCAGGCAGAAAGATTATGATAGAGATAGGGATGAGAGACACAAACATAGGTCAAAATCTTATGAGAGAGAGCGGGAGGAAAGGCACGGACACAGGTCGAGATCATACGACAAGGATAGAGAGGAAAGGGATAGGCACAGGTCCAAATCCTATGACAAAGATCGAGAGGATAGGCACAGACGTAGATCTCGCTCAAGGGGAACATCTAGTCATAGGTCAAGATCGCGTTCTCGATCTCGGTCTCGTTCACGCTCCAAAAGGTAAGTTCTTTGCTGCCCATGAAAAACTGACAATTGATAGTGCTGGGGTTGATTGCTCTCTATTGCATAGAGTCATAGTTCTCATTTTTCTTTGGTTATATTGAGGAATGTGACATAGCAGCAGAGATTTCTGGAACTCTTTTCTTTTGGTTAGGGAGATCAGGTAGTTTTTAATGGTCCAATTCATGATTGTTCTTTCTGAAGCTGCCTAGGAGGGACATGGTTATTGAGGGTTCATATAATTGATCTGTACTTGTTTGAGATTGAGACATACTAGTAGTTGCTAATTCGTGCTTTATGTGATATCATTTACTAATGTTATTTTGGTTGCCATGGAGAAGATCAGATTGATGAAGCTAATGTTAGTCCATTCATTGGTGTTGATCTGCAGATCAAGCAAAGATATCCTCACTCTTTTGATTGATAATTAGTTTCAGAAATGGGACACACTTTCTTGGTTTTGGGGGTCGGGGGTGTGAGGGTAGAATATGGAATTTATTCATAGAAGGACAAGTAAATGGCTTAAGCTCTTGTATCACCAAGGGTACGTTGTTCAATGAAGTTGGAATGACCAAAATGGTGGAAGACCAGGGTTTGAATCTCAACAGATGTGGAAAAGAAAGAAGAAACTAGAATATTTTTTCATTCTGTCTAACCCGTGGTGGACATAGCTACCATTGTAGTAGTAAAAAAATGTACACCTGAAATAGTGGAGGTGCGCTAAAGCTGATCCAACCAATCCCTTTTAGGTAATGACTCATTACTTGGTAGCTTAGATGAGTTGGAAAAAAAAATCCAATGGGTGTGTAAATTGTTGATGTGTCACTACTAATTGTGTTGGTGGAGAGCTTAATTTCTCAATTCCTTTCTAGTACTATTGTTTTTCTTTTTCTTGGTGCCTTTTTTTTTTTTTTGGGTGTGTGTGGTGGTGGTGGAGGAATAGATTAGTACTTTGGTTATTTTAGTTGAAGGTTTGTGTTAGCATTTCTCTAACTGTTCATAATGATATACTTGTAGCAAAAGGGTCAGTGGGTTTGACATGGCACCTCCTACTTCTGCTCTGTTATCTGGTGCTCCTGCGCTTACAGGTACTCGCTTGGTTCTTTTTTATATTGGCAATATTTTGGTAACTTTTATTTTTTTCTCCTTTGGATGTAGTGTGGAAAGTTCTTACCAAAATGCATGGTTTCTTTTTGGTATGTCGCTAGATTGGCTGTTCACATTTTATTTCAATTGCTCGATTGTTCACATTCTATTTCAATTGCTTACTTGGTTAAATAACTCTGAATCTGAAAAAAATTTTGGTTTTTGTTGTCTTTGGTGTTGTTTCTTTGTTTAGTTTGTCTTATCTTATGTGGGCTAGTAGCCCCACTTTGCTGACAATGGGCGTGAGCCAACCGCTCTAGCTTTTATGTTCAAGGAAGACAATAAAAGGTCTCGTTCATCTTCAACCAGGGATTTTTGTTTGGTAGCTTCAAGTAATTTCTTCAAATTACTTTTGCAATATTTACTGAAGAACTTTGTGAGGAAGCATTAGAAATTGTTTTAACTGTTGTAATAGCTAAAGTAAGAAAAATAGATCTATATGTTCAGTGGTCCTTCTCATTGATGAATAAAGAAAATGTCCTCATTTTATCCCTATGAGAAGCTTCTACAGGTCTACTCCCTGGCACTGCCCCAGCTATTCCTGGAATGCTTCCAAACATGTTCCCTATGGCATCTGGACCGGTATTTTCTCCCTGTTGTAAAAACGATATATTTTGTTCTTAAGTTTTTTTGAATGATTTTTCACTTAATCTTTGTTTGTGGCAGCTTGGAGCTATTCCTGTTCTGCCAGTTCAGGCAATGACTCAGCAGGTTTTAGTTCTCTCTTCAACCACTTCCTTTTGTTTGATGTTCCACGATTAGCTCTCGGTCTGCTTTAATTGGATGCTCTAATATATTGATGATATTCCAAAATGTTCACTTGAGGGTTGATATTGTAGCGTTTGTCTGGACTTTTAAAGATATTGTGCAACAAAATTTTCTTCCTTCCATCTTTTCTGATTGAAGGAAAATATTAAATGTCATGCTCTCTAAATTTCAAATTTGACGTAAAGTTTGAGTTGTAGAGTAATTTCAATAGATTTAAGGAAATATTTTAGTATCAGAATTTATTTGTGAAGTTGTTCTCCGGATTTTCTTAGAGTGCTTATATCTCAGGCAACCAGACATGCAAGGCGAGTTTACGTTGGTGGACTTCCTCCGACTGCAAATGAACAGGTGATCTTTTTCTTTCTATCTTGTTCAGATGTTATCTAGATCACCCTCTCTACCTTCAAGAGATGGTAGAAAGGTTTGCGTATACTCTACACTCCCTAGTCCCACTCGTGGGATTTTAGTATGTATGTTGTTGTATCTAGTTCAGATGTTTTGAGCTCCCGACATTTGTGCAGAGTTATTTGAGTCAAAGAGTTAATTCTTTATTTATTAGTCTGCTGGTGGTTTTCATATCTATTTGACTCATGCTCCTTCATTAGGCATCCCTTCTTCACAGCTCATTCGAGTCTATACATGTTTCAATCTTGTATCTTGGTTCAAGCCTTGTTACATTTGCTTATCATGTTTAGGTAGGCGGGAATGTCTTCCATTTACAGTCGAATAACCTTGGTAGCTTATGCTTAATGTTTTTTCGACTTGCCTATCTCAATTTCCCCAAATGATATCAACTCCTGATTCAAGAGATTGCATCAATTGTCAACTGAAGTAATGAATTTGAAATTCATGTGAAAATTGATATCATGATTCAAGCATTCCCTGGAGAAGCTTCTAGAATGCGACTTTATTAACTATCTGATTTTTTCCTTGAAAACTAGAGTGAGTGATGTATTTAGACCTTTTAATGAATCTCTAATGCCTTGGGAGATTGCCTTTAATTTTTACAGTGCCAAAATGTTCATTATTCAATATATAGTTCACTAACAAATACGAAGGGCCCCAAAAAAATATCAACATCAACAATTACGCCTCAATCCCTAAGTATGAAAGCAAAGAAACTATAGAGGAGTTTCAAGGAATATGCTAGCCACACGAGTAGAAAACGTTTGTTTATCAAGAAAATAGAGGTGGTAGAAATATTCTTCATTTTATATGGGACCCCCTAAATTAGGGTTTGACTTGTATAACATTTATCTATTCTTATATTGAAGGTTTTGCAACTTTGTTTTTCTATAAAGAGGGAAGATAATCTCTAGAACTAGTAAATTGCTTGTTCAATAAATTTTGAAGTTACAAGTTACAAATGACATCCTGGAATGGGTAGACCAGACTAAATCTTGTTTCCCCTGCCCACAAAACACAGGAACTTATAAAGACATTTTTAACTTGTTTGGGCTTGTAGATATTCTGTCTACTGATACTGATTTATCATTGTGCAGTCAGTGGCTACATACTTCAATCATGTTATGTCGGCAATTGGTGGAAACACTGCTGGTCCAGGTTAGTTACATTGAACTGTCTTTAGGCCTTGCTGCAACCATGCAGTACCCATTCCTGGATGCTTTAATTTTTCACTGTGTTTTCCAGGAGATGCTGTCGTTAATGTTTATATCAACCATGAGAAAAAGTTTGCTTTTGTTGAGATGAGATCAGTGGAGGAGGCCAGCAATGCCATGGCCTTAGATGGCATTATTTTTGAGGTAATCTTCATTCTAGTTTTGGGATCACCAGATCAGTTTATATCTGAAGGCTTCTGAGTGACCTGTAAAGACAAAATGTGAAAGGTTGACCTGGATTAATGTATAAGCTGGAATTTAGTAAAATGTGGGAATTGATTTTACACCCTTTGCATTCGTCTGAGGCATGTACTTGATTGATCGTGGTGCTCTTGTTTCTTCTGCGTTGGTTCCTTTTTCTGCCGACTCCTTTTACTTTGTAGTGGTTAATTCTTTTGCATATGTAGGAGTTGTTTTATAAGTACTAGATCTGGGAATAATGATTTTCAGCATTGGACTATGTTTAGTTCACATTGGAGAAAACTCAAATTTGTGCTAATATTGTCTCTTTGGGGCTTTTAGGGAACACAAGTTAAGGTCAGAAGACCGACTGACTATAACCCCTCTCTCGCTGCAACTCTTGGTCCGAGCCAACCGAATCCAAACCTTAACCTTGCTGCAGTGGGATTATCTCCAGGATGCACTGGTGGGCTTGAAGGTCCTGATCGTATTTTTGTGGGAGGCCTACCATACTATTTCACTGAAGCTCAGATTAGGGAGTTGCTGGAGTCCTTTGGCCCTCTTCGGGGGTTTAATCTGGTCAAAGATAAAGAAACTGGAAATTCGAAAGGCTATGCCTTTTGTGTCTATGCAGATGTGTCAGTAACAGATATTGCCTGTACAGCTCTTAATGGGATTAAGATGGGTGATAAAACTCTTACTGTCAGACGTGCAAGTCAAGGTACTTTACAGCCTAAGCCAGAGCAGGAGAGTATATTAATGCATGCTCAACAGCAAATAGCACTGCAGGTACGGTGTATCCTTTTGTTACTCAATTTGTCGATCTTTTTAATCTGTTCTCAGCACTTTTGGACAGCATACCTTAGGCTGTCAAATTCTTATACTGTTTAGGCGAAAATGGCACCTGATCACTTGACCCTTTGGTTTGTTTGTGTCATTTAATTTGCAGAGACTCATGTTACAACCTGGAGGACCTCCTACTAAAGTCTTATGCCTGACAAATGTGGTTAGCCCAGATGAGCTCAAAGACGATGAAGATTATGAAGATATATTGGAAGATATGAGAATGGAATGTGGGAAATTTGGTAAACACATTCTGTCACTTTTGATGCATCAAACTAATCATGTTTTATTTTATCTTTGACTAGTCAAGCTTCATATTTTACAGCTCTCTTTTGAAGTTTTATGCGGCACTAATTTTTGCTAGTCTACCATGAACATGGCCATAAATTTAATTTACTCAATTTATTTTTTGGCTTCTTTCTTTTGATGCGACATATTTGGGTTTCATTCTTTTAATGTGACGGTACTATCTTCAATTTGCAGGTAATTTAGTCAATTTAGTCATCCCACGCCCAAGGCCTGATGGTGAACCTACACCAGGGGTTGGAAAGGTAAGTGATACAGTATGCATCATGACGCATCCTGTAGAATCTTATTACGCACCAATATACTTTTAAAAAAAATATAGACTTGCATGGGTACTCATTGGATTAGATATAGATAGAAGTGCTGGTATTCTTACGATGCTATACAGGTGGTGACATAATCACTTGGTTTTGTCAGCAACAACTGATCATAATATTTCAACAGGTATTTTTGGAGTATGCGGATGTGGAGGGTTCTTCAAGAGCTCAACAAGGGTTGAATGGCAGAAAATTCGGAGGAAACCAAGTGGTTGCTGTCTTTTATCCAGAGAACAAGTTCTCCGAGGGGAACTATGAGGGCTAGGTAGTATCTGCTTGCGACTGACAAAGTCTTGTATCAAATAGCTAGCTAATATATCCTCCCCCGGAATTCATAGTTGTAGTCTAGTTTCATGTCATTACTGTCGGAAATGTGAGCTTATAAGACTAGCTACTGCTTAGATAGCAGTAGAGCGAGTAGGTATGAGCAGTCAAAGAGGCATCACGTATTTTGTTCGTGCATGGGTTTACTTACAGTTACCTGGTCTGTGCATTATTACTGTTGCGACTTGAATATCATTAACCACCCTGCAATTTTCTCTTATATAGAACCAGTTACTTATTGTGGCTACTAAAATTGTTATCTCAATTAATAGGGGTATAATTTGTGAACCTTGTCCAATCTTCATCCATGTGAAGTTGAGTCCTACTTGTGCACCAACATGGGTTGTGATGCACTGACGGGAGTGCTTCACCCTTAACCAGATGTCTCGGGTTCGAGCTCTGGGAATGGAAAAAATCTTGTTGGGAGCGTCACCTCCAAACTGGGTGTGTGCGATTTGGATTTAGCTGGGGCTTCACGGACTCCGAGCACCGGGTGGGAAATTAAAAAAGAAGTCCCACTTGTGCATATTTTACTTTGAATGAATTGTTTCTGCATCTTGTTTCTTCAACTAATTACTCATTCGAGTTAGTTTGACTTGGCATGGAACTTAAGAAAGGAAGACTAGAGAAGTTTTGGTCTTGAATAGGTGATAAATATTTGTGTGATTGCAAATCATTTCATTAAGGGTATAATGGACATTTATAAGTTAGATTGTGACAAAATATAGAAATGTATCACTCTTTTTGGGACTGATTGAAAAGGATAATAATCATATAAAATGGGATAGAAGGAACAATATTTAGGGGTGTTCATGGTTAGTTTGAAATCATTATTGGTTAAAATCAAATTAAATCAGCTCTTGATATTTTTTTATGGCAAGTCTTTTAGTCAATTTTCATAAAACTTACACTGAATCATCTGTAAGGACTTGAGAAAAATTTCAGTAGCTTCAGCCCATATTTATGGGGTAATTTTTTTGGCATTTAGGATATTCAACAAGAATTAGGTAAGTTTTTTCGACTTTTGCTTGTGTTAGCCATGAATTTTATGATGTATTGCTTTTGTTTAATTTTTGTACGAAATCTTTATAGAATTATTCATAAGGACCCGAGGAAGAATTCTAGTGGCCTTGGATAAATCTGCAAAAAGTATTTTGATATTTAGCCTTGATCCAATTTGTGGTGTATTTTCTGTCTTGTAGTGGCCACTTACCAGGATTAGTGCCCACGGAAAATTGTCTAATTCGCTTAATATGAATCAATCGATTTTCTCTGTTTTTTGTATGTATTAACTCATGAATTTTTTGTTGATATGCCATTCTGTTAATTTTTTCTCAAAATCTTCCAGTACTGTCCATGATGACCTAAGGAAGAATTTTAATAGCCTCATCTTGATGCTAAATGGTAATTTCTCAGGTCACCGTTCGAATTCTTAGGTCACCATTCGAATTCCTATTGAATAATCCCTAAATACTATAAAAGTATCGTGGATCATGCTAATACTATATGTATTGTTCGCTTGGTCATTAGCGAGGCTCTTGTGAGGTTTTGTAGTGCCTGAAAACAAGTTCATCATTTTATTTTTTTGACTAGCGCACACGAAAACAAAAGAAAATCATCTAATTTTTGTTTATCGATTCCTAAATACTAATACTAATAAAGGGCATGGATTATGCCGAGGCTACATGCATTATTCCCCCAAATCATTATGAAGGGTCATGTAAAGGTTCCCTCCCTCCTCCACCCCCCTCCTCCTAAAAAAAAATGGACGAAAAGTCAATTCATCGAAAAATTCATTGATTACTATACACAGAAAATTAAAAAAAACACTTAATTCTTATTAAGTAGTCTCTAAATACTAAAAAATTTGAATCATGACAAATTTATAAGTACTGTTTTCTCAGGTCATTACGGAGAATCCTACGAAGTTTCTTAAAAAAAAAAAGTCCATAAATCAATTCCTCAAAATTCAAAAATTCATCAAATACACGCACCAAAAACTTAAAAATAATCTAATTATAATTATAATTGAGTGACTCAATGATAAAAAATTACATTACCGAACATATTTGTATTGTCCAATAATATAAATAATCCATTTATAATGGAGCAAATTTTACACAATAAATAAACAAGAATAGTAATATCTAAATTACGACTATTTTATTTTTTAGTAGACATATATACACACAATAAAATAAAAAAAAAACCTTATAAAAACCCCAAAAAAGGTTTCCACTCCTTTATATATTTGCTCTATTCATAAACCCTAATTTGGAGCCACCCTCTTTTTTCCTTAAAAATCTTAAACCCTAAACTTAGAACCCTAATGGATTCTGTAAGCAACAATGAGATTCAGAATCCATCAAAGATCAAATTTCAGTACGAGCATGATGACGATGAACAAGTAGAACAAGATGAAACTGTTACAGAAAGCTCGAATCTTGAAGTGGATGAAGACATCTCCATGTCTGACCCAGCTGCCGTCGCCGTCGACGTCGTCGATGATTCCATGGTCGGCGGCGATAAGACTAGCGCTGACTATTATTTCGATTCGTACTCACATTTTGGTCAGTAATTTGTACCATATCAATAATTCCATTTGTTTGAACTGCATTTTTTAAAGGTGAAATTTGCGTAAATTGAGCTTCTGTAAGTTGAAAAATCTCTTTTTTCTTATTAGTGGGAAGCTTTAGAGTAGAAAGGAGAAAGATCCGTTTGTTGTTTTTTCCGGTTTTTGCTAAAAAACTGAGTTGGGGGTAATTTATATGTTTTGGGTTTTGTATAAAACATTTTTTTAAAAATGCAAGTTCCAAACTCAGATTTTGGAGTCTTGCTAAAACTCAAAATCTACCAGCAAGTAATATTTTGAAACCATTTGCTGGAATATCATTTACTGGTATTGGTAATGGAGCAGAATGGATATGGATTCAATACAGGTGTAGTTGATGTGGAGAAGTTGTTTTTCTTTACTGAAGAGTTGGTTCAGTTTTTTATTTGGGAGCTTCATTAGTGTTATGCTTATTTTCTTTGTTGGAGATTAAAAATAATGGAGGAGTCCTTGTAATTTAACAAATTTTTCGTAGACGTATAGTTCTTGCTTGACATTCAAACTTATTACCAGCTAACATGTTTGAAGTATCTTGTTTGACCTGAGTTTGCTTATTGAAGCTAATTATCCACTTTTGTTTTGTTGATACTTTTGCAGGTATTCACGAAGTAAGCATCCAACTTTCTTCGTACTCTTTGTGTTTGGTATCTTTTCTTGATACAATTTTGCTCAAGGATGATTTATTGCATTGATGTAATTGTTGATTTTTATTTGGTTACAGGAGATGTTGAAGGATACGGTAAGAACTAAGACTTACCAAAATGTAATCTATAAAAATTCCTTTCTTTTCAAGGATAAAGTGGTCCTTGATGTGGGAGCTGGGACAGGAATCCTGTCACTCTTTTGTGCAAAAGTTGGTGCCAAACATGTTTATGCGGTATGCATTCTACTTGTTCCATGTTCTTTAGTTTCCTGTTCTTTCATGATTGGCCCATGATTTCTATCTTCTGTTGGCTGTTTTGGTGTGCACACATTATGATGCTTTACATTGTGGTTAGCAAACAACTTTGGAATATAAATTGATTTGAAAACTATTTGGAATCAAATATGGATGATCCTTCACAATTTAATTTTCAGATCGAATGCTCTAGTATGGCTGACATGGCACAAGAAATTGTAAATCTCAATGGATTTTCTGACGGTGAGATTATGTTATCGCTCGTGTACTTTGTGATAGGTGTTCTGGTGTGTATACTTTGCTGAGTTTGTTCTATTTCTATCTCAGTTATAACAGTTATCAAGGGAAAGGTAGAGGAGATTGAACTACCCGTTCAACAAGTGGATATAATAATCTCTGAGTGGATGGGATACTTTCTTCTGTACGAGAACATGTTAGATACAGTCTTGTATGCTCGTGATAAGTGGCTGGTAAGTTGCTTTACTCGCAATGATGTGTAACTTGTCACTTGGATTAATGATGATATCAGTTCTTCAGAATTAATTTTCTGTGCAAGCAATGAGACTGCGTATGCATGAATATGATATTAGGTTTTGAGTAGTTTAATGGATAGAAAGAGTCGATGCACAGAGATTAGATTTTGAATTCTTTTATGGATGAGGGGAATTGTGTGTAGCACATAGATACTTATCCATTGAGAAAATGTATGTAGTCCATGGAACACACCATGACGGGAACCAAAGACTGTTGGGATAGTGTTTTAATTAGTTAACCCCTGAATGTAGAAAACTGATGGCAGGTTGAACAACTAACTGAAAAGAAGCTATCTATGAAAAATCGTTTCCAACCGTATATGACCCAGTTAACCCCTGAATGTAGGAAACTGATGGCAGGTTGAACTACTAACTGAAAAGAAGCTAACTATGGAATATCGTTTCCAACTGTATATTCACCATTGGTTCCTGTAAATGATGTGAGCCAGTACAAATTACGAACTATGGATAATCATCCGGAAAGATGCCTTTTCTGGTTTTTCTGTAGAAGTTTTGGTGAATTTTCTTACTTTGTGGGGTGTCTTTTTTTGTTTTCTGCAACAATGAAATAAAGTCTCATGCAGCAGGAAGTCCTGTATTATACTTGATGGATCAACTATATGTTGTGGGTTAGACGCTTTAAAGGGAAATGGAAATGATGCCACAAAGTAAAAGGTCTGAGCAGGAGGAAGTGTTGGTTGTAATGAAATATGTATGGAACGAGGAAGAGGGCCCCTGTCCTTTTCCAAGCTATGATACTGCGACTTTCGCAACCTCTTCTACATTAATTAGGCAATGCTTATTATTGAAGCTTGTCACGGGTTCAAAAGAAGGCGTGATTACATTCTAACATTGAATGCTAATCTAGATTTTGCCCACACATTTTGTTCCAACGTGTGAAACATATTTCATCTATCATCACATTCACTTGCATTGATCAAACCTTCTTGCTGATCCTCCTCCCTGCTGCCTTAGACTCCATCTCATCTGGAAAAAGGAACAAGTCAACAGGAAGTAATGAAAATAGTATGTGCTTGGTGTCTGTGTGCTTGGTTGAATGTGTTTGTGTTCAGCGGATATTATTAGAGTGCTTATGTGGTGTTTTTTGTCCTATAACAACTGTGAAGTTTGCTAATTGATTATCATTTGCGTCAGTTATTGGAAGATGAATATGAAAATATGGCTCCTTCAGACAATGAGAATGAGTACTTGTAGTTAGTGTGTGGCTTTCCCCAAGGACTTTCATATTGTTGTTTTCGGGAGATATTGCAGGTTGGTTAAGATTAGCTCGGCAAAATTGTGCCAAATGCCTGGCCTTGCTTCCTGGATGTGCTCACTTGTCTCGGATGTTTTTGTGCTTGATTGATGGATACAGCTCTTTCCTAATCCTGTCGTCTTTCTGTCCTGTTGCAGGTAAAGGATGGTCTTGTTCTGCCGGATAAAGCTTCTCTCTGTTTAACAGCTATTGAAGATGCTGATTACAAAGAAGATAAGATTGAATGTAAGTTTAATTCCTCTTTCATGTTATATACTACTTGGATTTGATTTGCTATGGTATTTTCTGTTTTCTATGTACTTTGAATGTATTTTCTAGTGGTATCAAATTTTTTCCATTTTTCTCTTTTGTTAATTTTGGCCTCCGTGTTGTACTGCAGTTTGGAATAGTGTGTATGGTTTCGACATGAGCTGCATTCGGAAGCAAGCTATGATGGAACCTATTGTTGACACTGTAGATCAGAATCAGATTGTTACAAACTGCCAGTTACTGAAGGTAATCAAGTCAAGTTTATACGTAGTTGCCTTGGGATTTACTGAAATAGCTGCACCATGCGTGATTTTGTCTTTCTCCTTCACTGACAATGGATACTTCCCTTCAGACAATGGACATTTCTAAGATGACTTCTGGGGATACTTCCTTCACAGCTCCATTTAAGCTCATTGCAGAACGTGACGATTACATCCATGCCCTTGTAGCATACTTCGACGTCTCTTTCACGAAATGTCACAAGTTGCTGGGCTTCTCAACAGGTCCACACTTGTCTTTGCATTTGCTTTTATTCGGAATGTTTTGACCCTCCCCAAAGAGTTATTAGTCATTTGAGACCACGTGTATTTGTCGTTTCTGACCATGAGAAAATAATATGCAGGGCCTAAATCTCGAAGCACACATTGGAAGCAAACAGTTCTCTACCTGGAAGATGTGTTGACTGTTTGCCAAGGGGAAGCTGTAGTGGGAAGCATGACTGTGGCTCCTAACAAGAAAAATCCTCGAGATGTCGATATAATGCTCAAATACTCCGTAAATGGTAAGCACTGCTGCGTTTCAAGAACCCAGCATTATCGAATGCGATGATGCATCAAAGATGAAAATGACAGATGAGTTTCCTGCATTGTCTCCGCGCCTTTTGGGATAATATACATGAGCGGATAACTCATTTCTGCCTGCTTCCCAAAGGCAATCAATGCTAATGTAGTCTCTGTTCATTTTTCCTTCTATTTGCTCATTTACACAGCCAAGAAATTCATTTGTTGCATCATCTGATGCTTTGAGGCCAAACAATCTAAATTGTAACCTATATATTTTCTTTATTATAAATGATGTTCCTAGGTTTTGATACACTACTTAAGATTAGTTACACAAGGTTTAGTTATTTGCATAATAGTGTTATTTATCTTCTACCTTACATATTATTGTGCTGAATTTTATATAAAACAAACTAAAAAGATATCAAATCTGATATTTTCCTCTGGTCCCTTATATATGTTATCTTTTTTGGATTGCACTTGGTCATATATATTTTTTCAAAGCTTATTAACTATTAAGGGTAAAATAGGAAGAACGTCATTTATGTATTGATTTTGTAAAATGATATATATTAAGGATTATTTCTTTATAGTAACAATGATGTATAAAAGATACGGAGATCAAATAGAGTTGGTCAATTTCATTGACTAGTAGCTATGAAAAGTTTAGATGATAGTGAATCTGTGTTTGATGAACTCAAAAATCCTAAAAAGTGATGTTAGTCTGTTGGTAATGTGTCATTCACTTGATCGTTACAAATGGATCCACAAAATTTGAGAGAAAATGTAATTGATCAGTTATATTCCAAAAAATTCATGTATAATATACATCAAAAAGTTGCGATAATCTTGAATTTTTATTTTTTGAGCCAGTAACACCAAAATCAAGCGTCCTTGCTAATTGCGAAACAATGAGTATCATTTACTAGGTCGTTTAAAATGATTTTACAAAATTGGGGTCAAACAAAGCCGGTCGTTCTTCTTCCAAAAAATTTAGAACTAATATATACGAAATTCTGACTTCATTTTTGTGATTCCAAAAAAGTGACGTTAGTCTTGTAGAGGTCAGACGTCTGAAAAATACATTTAAGATAATTACAAATTTCTATTTTGTGACCTCAAAATTCTAAAAAAGTGACATCCGTCCTGCTAAGGCAAAAAATATCATTCACTTGACCGTCACGAATGGACCTACAAAATGTGGGGTCAAACGGAGTCAACTAGTCATATTTTGAAAATTCATGAATTAATACACGAAAAGTTGAGATAAGTTTGAATTCCTATTCTGTAACCCACAAATTTCAATAAGAGATATGTGGATGTTGACTTGGTCGTTCCGAATAAATCCACAAAATTTAGAGTCAAACAAGTCGGTCAGGCATATTCCAGAAAATTCATGGACTAATACACATAAAAAATAGAGATAATCATGAATTTTTATTTTGTGACCTCAAAACTTAGAGATCTTTGCGGTGGGGAATTTCATTCATCATACATCCTATTAATTTTCCTAAAACTAATTCTTCCAAAATTAAACTAAAATCAGAATTTCTTTTAATCTAATTACAATGGAACTTCTAAACCTTCAATTTTTGGTATCAAAGAATACTTTCTAGAAAAAAAAAAAAGAAGAAGCATATTTCTTCTTACAATTTACAATTTAATAAGCAAAATTTCAATTAAATTAAACAAGACATAAAAAAATATAAACTAAAATATATGCATTTAGAGGGAATCAAATCTTTTTATCAAGAAAGAATGACAGAAATTATTCCCTTTCATGAGATAACTATGTTAGTTTAATTAATTAGACATGTGGGCCATAAAATTTAAATTTAAAATTTTAATTATGATTTCAAATTTTGAATTCTTCAAAAAAAAAATCATTCTTTTTTAATAATATAAATTTGACTTATAAGTTTACAGTTCGTAATAAATGACTCATGTCCGATGTGAATAAATTATTTATATTATACTAAAAAATAATATCAAAGAATTCTCGCAGATTTATATATATTTGAGACCTTATAATAGAATGTAATCCCAAATATTTATTAATGAAATAAAGATGAAAAGATGTAATTTTATTAATACACTATTTTAAAATATTCTGATATCTCATTTATGAACTATAATTTGATTATCTAATAAAACTGTATCAAAGTTGAATTTCTTGTAATAGTTTTTATATATTAAGGAACTTTCATATTTATGAGAAAAATACAACTTAAAAATTCAATTTGCACGATCAAACAAAATTTCAATTTCAAATCAACTGAATTTTAAATCATGATTTTGTGATCATGTCCAAACAAATCCTAAGAAAAAGCAATTTCATCATACCTTATCATAAAGTTGGAAACATATTTAGATGCCCACTTTAATTTTTTTTTCTTTCATTACGTACTATTTTAGAAAAGAATATAATCACCAAGAATAATTAAAAGTATAAAAAAAGCAATTATGCTATTAATTAAACCAAATTAAGTAGTTAAATTTCATTTGATTCTTTTTGCTATAAAGGAACAATTGTTAGGAATTATAAAAGAATAATTCTATATAAATTCGCGCAAAATGATTAGAATATTTGATGGGAGATTCATCGTGATGGATTAAGAATATTATGACAGATTTACACGAATATAATAGCTTTTATTTAAAAAATTATCAAGTATTTATATAAGTAGAGAGGATGCAGACCTTACCGTTACCTCATAGAAGTAGAGAGGATGTTTTCTGTGAATCCTCATCCCAAAACAATTAATTATAATAATAATGATAATTATATATAAATTAATACTCATAATAAACCATGCCATAATTTACATAATACTCTCTCCGTCTCAATATAACTGAATTTTTAGAGTATTTTTTAGTGTTCAAAATATTTGAATTGTTCAAACTTCAAGGTAG
>JAABOM020000012.1:2406368-2417930 GCA_011800125.2 Solanum clarkiae
AAATTTGATTAAAATTTTGTCTTAAAATATATTTCTTAATCTGTGTGCATTATTTTAAAAATTCAATTAATATGGGATAGAGGGAGTATTATTTTATGCAAAATACAACTTAGCAATATGAATATTTATTAAATTATTAGAAAAAATCATTAAAATAGGTAGTAATTCCTATATAATAGGAGTAGCACTTTATCCTCTTTTTTCACATTCGAATTCGACTAAATTCAAGTTTACACAAATCAGTAGTGACGAATTTAGGATTATCATTAAGGGGATTCAAAATCTGAAAAAATGGTTATACAAACTAATCCAAGTGAGTTTGACATCTACGATATAAATATAAAAAATTATTTAAATCATGTATAAAAAGTACTATAATATTATCGAAAGAGATTCAGATGATCCCCTACCAAAGGGCTAGCTCCGCCCTGGTGCAAATATACTCTAAATTTTCTAATAAATCAATTCTAATTCGATAAAACTCGAATCAAAACACTCTTTCTGATTGGATTAAACTCGAACTCGAAAACTCCGATTATTTGTGTTCCTGTAATAATGGCATTTGGTTGGCTAGTATAACTTGTCAAAATGTCAGAAGGCCGCAAGTTTCATAAATTGGCTGTTTCTTTTAGCAGCCAAATTCAAAGGCCAAAGCTATTTTCAGCATACCAAAGTAAAGAGTCCATTAAAATCTTGATTTTCCTTTCTTAATTGCACTTTTTTCCTTTTGGGGGTTGTTCAAGATTGGTGGAGAGAGGGAGAGACCCAATTTGTCTCTCCTTTTCTCAAATTTGTCTTTTTCAAAGGGGGGTTTCTTGTTTTTCCTCAATGGCAAAACAAAGAGATGAAAGGGGTGAGAGGGGGGAGTTTTTGGGTGGGGTTATAGAAGGGATGCCTTTATTTGCTAAAGAACTTATAGCTGGTGGTGTAGCTGGTGGTTTTGCTAAGTCTGCTGTTGCCCCTCTTGAACGTATCAAGATCTTGTTTCAGGTATTGTTGAGTTTCTAGTTAAATTTTGCTTCATGGAGTTGAAAGTTTTGAACTTTTTTTGTTTTGGGGTGAGTTTTTTATTGGTCTTTTGGTGGAATTTGATGTTAAATGAGACAATTTGATCTTGGAGGATGATTAACAACTGAATGGAGCTAATTGCAATTTTCTCAAAATGTGATCTTTGGTGATGTTCTTGAGAAGTATGATCTTTGTTGATGTTCTTGAGAAGTCCTTGGCTTATAACTCCTGTTGTTTTTGTTTTCCGAGCTGTTTTGTAATGTTTTTACTTGAGCTGAGAGTCTATCGGAAATGACCTTTTACCTCCCAAGGTAGGAGTAAGGTCCATGTGTACTTTACCCTCCCTAGTCCTCACTTGTTGGATTACACTGACTATGTTATTGTTGTTGCTGCATTGATCGTGGAGGATGATTAACATTTGAATGAAATATGCACACTTTACCCTAACCCCACTTGTGGGATTACACTGACTATGTTATTGTTGTTTTAGCATTGATCATGGAGGATGATTAACATTTGAATGAAATATGCACACTTTAGCCTCCCTAGACCGACCCCGCTTGTGGGATTACACTGGCTATGTTATTATTGTTTTTGCTTTGATCGTGGAGGATGATTAACATTTGAATGAAACTAATTGCATTTTTCCTCAGAATTTCATCTTGATGTTCTTGAGAGAAGTCAGAATTTACCCTCTATGATTTTTATTGGTGTTTACAGTTTTGTCTTTGCTTATTTCCTAACATTGAGTAAGAGGATGAACTCAGGAGCTTGGTTAGCTCTCTTTGATGAGAGTATCCACCAATCTCATTTGTAAAATACTGTGATTTATGTTACAAAACTCTTGAATTTCCATAAAGTGCTCGAGGTTGTTTAACTCTGTGTGACCCTGACCTTTCACGAAACATTGTTTAGCTGTAAATATGTACTGTGCTCGTAGAATCAATTCCAATCAAGCTGAAAAAGCCGTCCCTGTATCTGTTATTAATAAGGCGCTAACGCCCTACCTATTAGCTGTCCTTTCTTGATCGAGAGCACTGTTTTCTAATTCCAGCTTGGCACCTCTTTTCTTTCTCAAAATCAACTTCATCACCTGTTTTTTTCCTTTGGAAGTTTATAAAGTGATTGCTAAGTTGTGTATATCATTTGAGAAATTACTATGTTTATGATATTTCTTACTCAAGGACACTACCAAAATACTTAAGATTCATATAAGCATCCCAATTAAATTGGGATTAAGGTGTAGCTAATTAATATTTCTTATTTGAAATGCCTGATCAATAATGTATTTAAGTCGGACTGTAAGAGCACACAGAGAAGGGAAACAGATGCTTGAAATATTCCACGATCTATTCGTTAGTGGAGGTTATGGATGAAAAAGATTCTTGTTGCATTATCAGAATCATGAAGGACCTCAAAACGTATATTGCTATGACATGACAATTGTCACCTTTTTGGAAAGTTCTTTCCACCAGAATCTATTTTTTCTTTTTGTGTTGAAGTGGGCAAACTTGGTTTTTTAGACGAGGGTTTTCCGGAAACAATCTCTCTATCTCTATGAGGTAGTGGTAAGGTCTGCGTACATTTTACCCTCCCCAGACTTCACTTGTGAGATTTCACTGGGTATGTTATTGTTGTTATAATTTGAGGTCATGCATATTCTGATAGTCTCGTATTTGTCTTTAACCATGATGAAGTTTCAACTTGTTGAATAAAGGTAAATCGGTCAAAAGTAAGAGGGAAAAAATTCTTTTACTTTGTTGTTCCTTGCTTTTGGGTACTTTCCTACTTTTCCTCATACATGCATTAGAGGTGACTTTGTTTTTTGTTCAACATTTGTCTGTAGGAGATACATTGTGCATATTAGTAAGTGGAATATGTTATCAATAGTAAGTATGAATTCGTAAATCTAGAAAAAAGTTGAATTCCTTATATTTAATTTTCTTTAACTTAGACCAGACAAGCTGAATATCGGAATTTGGGGCTGATAGGATCCTTTACAAAGATTGCCAAGACAGAAGGAACTCTTGGTTTTTTCAGGTGCAAGACGCAATGTTTTTCCCTTGATTTTAACTGTTCGGATGAATTAGTCAATAAATTTACATGTATTTTTGGTGGAACTCCTCTTCAGGGGAAATGGAGCTAGTGTTGCTCGTATTGTCCCTTATGCAGCACTGCACTACATGGCCTATGAAGAGTACCGTCGCTGGATTATAGATGGAATTCCTGGAGTGGGGAAAGGTCCCATTCTTGATCTCGTAGCAGGATCATTTGCTGGTGGAACTGCTGTACTTTTTACTTATCCACTTGATTTAGTTCGAACTAAATTGGCGTACCAGGTGAGAAACATAAAGACATACTCTTTTGAATATTTTTTTCCTCTCTGAAAGCCTTTTGTTTGTCTCGCGATCATCCAACATCCCATTTAGCTTCAAATTCTTCCTAGCCTAGCGTTGTTAGTCTAATGAAATTGAATTATTTCCGTTAACAATTGAAGACTGATTCACATATGATCAGCTAGGTAGTTGGATCCCAAAAGCTGAATAAAGGGCTTGTTGGTGGTGAACAAGTTTACAAAGGAATAAAGGATTGTTTTTCAAAGACATACAAGGAGGCTGGAATAAAGGGCCTATACCGTGGAGTTGGTATGAAGTGTTTAACTTGAGATACTTATATTTACCGTTAGTTGCAAGACTTCTTAGGTAATGTGCATGTTGCATTCCAGCTCCATCACTCTATGGAATCTTCCCTTATGCCGGGCTGAAATTTTACTTCTATGAGAAAATGAAGAGCCATGTCCCAAAGGAGCGGAAGAGTGATATCGTGGTAAAACTAGCATGTGGATCTGTAGCAGGACTTCTAGGACAAACTTTCACTTATCCCCTAGACGTTGTTAGGCGGCAAATGCAGGTAAGCTAGTGAGATTGCATAAGTTGATCAATTATTCTTGCAACAAAACTTGCAAATGACAGAGTACACGAACTTTCAGGTCCAGCGACTCTCAGCATCTACCAGCCACGAAATGAAAGGAACAGTTGATACTCTTGTTATGATCGTGCGGACACATGGATGGAAACAACTATTCTCCGGGCTTAGCCTCAACTATCTGAAGGTAAGCAACAGACTGCACGTCGACTGACCCTTATTGGCTTTTGTATCTATTATGTTAACTGATCACTATAATATGTTTGAAAATAAGGTTGTACCATCTGTTGCCATTGGGTTTACTGTTTACGATGTGATGAAAGCACACCTGAGAGTACCATCACGAGATGATGCTGTCGTAGAAGTTGTCACTAGTAACAAGAGATAGTCAACCATCCACCCTGCACTCTTAACAATCTTCTTCAAGCTCAGAGATTGTCGAGTTCAACTGACCATCTCGAAAGCTGCTAAAGTTTGTAAATTTCTATTCTTTAGCATAGTCATAATTCTTCTTTACAATAAGTCGTTTACGCATGAGCTATCAGATGGTACTGCCTTAATCCCAAATTAGTTGGGATTGGCTATAAATCCTCTTACTAGTTCATCTGTATACGAGGTTACGGTGCAAAAATGTATATCAACAAACTTGTTGTAAACTATTGCCTCATTCTGGCATCTTATACGTTGATCGACAAGTTTAATGATCTGAACGGATGAGTTATGAAGAGTAACACATGTTCATGTGTTCAAGCGTCTGTTCTTAAGCAGATCTGAGTTCTCGATGAAGTGTTAACTCTATATGTGAATCGTTCTAAGTATGAAATTCTTCAGTTCTCGTTGATAATGAGACGCGTTTCATACGCAAGGACAATTGCATAGAAGTGGAGAAATCAAACAATGGAAGTGTTTCTTCTTCTGGCTGATTGATCTTATACCAATGTACAGGTTTTCAAGGGCCATTCAAACACCAATTGGTAACATGTAGTGAACTCTACTGTGAAATTTGTAGGAATCTCTTTAATCTTGACTCTGATGGACTTCACCATTAGTCTTTGCATGGCATTACCATCTCTAGAATGATGAAATTGTCTCTCTCAACAATCTGTATGTGACGCCCAAGTTCAGAAATACCGTAATGAGAGGAATATAGGAGCCAAAAATGGATTGCCCCTTGAACCGGGTCAAGTTATACTTGTTCAAGTTGACTCGATAAGATAGATTTCCACGGAAAGGAAAAAAGATAGTTTGATCGAATATTTACTTTTAGATGCTTTTATCTGTTAGACAGATAATCTATTATGTTTTCCGAAAAGGAATCTATTGACTCTCTTCCAATTGGTTGGATTGTAGCTGCGATGATTTACTTCAAGGGCGAGGTATCTGGTTCAGACTTCGCAATTACCTTCTATAACAAATCAAAATTTATATTATTAATCCATTGCATAATGACTGGACCTTGATTCTATTTTATCTAGTTCACTTATATTGGATCTTACGGAGCCTGCTCATGTACAACATGATTCGGATCACAGAGAAGATTCTCTTTAAGTGAACTAACCTTGGCAGATCGCTTAGCCCTGTTCATCTTCAACGCTCGATCAATGAACTATTATGCACTTTTCAAAGGGTAGCTACTTCTAGGCAAACCTCCTGATAGAGGGCAAGCTTTTGAAGAAAGAATGCACATGATACATTAGACAAATCCCATAATGTGAAAAGCTTAGAACAAATCATGAGGCATACTGGGCTGAAATTCAGAAAAATCAGCATATACTAATAATCGTCAAGTTTTAACTTATATAGTCGTCTACCTTTCTAAATATTACTCAGTTCCAAGAAGACTATACTTTTTATTCATCCATACTGAATATCTTCAACCTTCTCAGTATGTAAGTAGAGTAGATAGATACAACATCTTTTTGTTATAGACTGTTTGACTAGTAGTCAGCAGCAATAAGATCAAACCTCTGTCCTCTCGTTTATGTTCTGAGACGATGACTTCTTGTTTGCAAATGTAGCAAACATGGTATGCAGGTCATATGATGTAATCAGACCATCCAGATATGAAGGATGTATGGTCCATACTCTCTCCGGGACACTCCTCGTGCTTAGTTGGCTGTTCTTTCCCTCCCACCAATCTAGCTGGATTCCCAACTGCAGTTGTTCGTGGTGGCACGTCAATCAATACAACTGATCCAGCGCCAATCTTGGCCCCCTCGCCAATTTTCACATTGCCTAATATTGTGGCACCTGCACCTATGAGCACTCCATCACCAATCTTAGGGTGTCGGTCACCACCAAACTTACCTGTTCCTCCTAAGGTTACATGGTGAAGAATCGACACATTGTTTCCAATAACTGCAGTTTCGCCAACAACCACTCCTGTTGCATGGTCAAAGAGGATGCCTTTTCCGATTTTGGCAGCTGGATGAATGTCAACAGCAAAAACATCAGAGATTCGGGATTGAAGTGCAAGTGCAAGTGGCCTTCGGGATTGATTCCAAAGTTTGTGAGCTACTCGATGTGCCTGAAAAATAAAATATTAAATTGTTATGAAATATTTAATACTACCATTTGCAGAGAGAGAGTCAGTATGATATGAGGTGACAAGTACACCCGTTGGCTTGTTTCAGAAAGGAGAATGGGGCAGAAACACAGGGAATCTGTCAATATATTTCCATGAGATGCTAATAGCTGCTCATTAATTGAAAGAAAAAAATCATCAAAAAGATGTTACCCAAAGGAACCATTTACTTTTCCTGTTGTGATTTAGCATACGGTGAATTGCCCGAACATATTTGTAAAGTTATCATTGCCAACAGAGAGCCAATTGAGCACACGTTAGACAATGGACATTGCATATATATTAGTGTGTTCGAGTCTTCCTACAAATAAATAGAAAAACCCAGGGGTACGATGCTCCATTAGCTGCTTATCTCAAAATGGAGTGGAATTGAATAAAAAGAACAAGGAATGATAGAGACCACCTAACTGCCAACTTTTTATCCTTGTACTACTTTTGAACCATACCTATCACAAAGATAATAGAGACTACTTAGCAAACAACATGAACATCAATTGGGATGATGCCCAATAAAATGTAGGATAATTAGAGTACAACCTACACTGAACCCTCTCTCCTTTCATCGAATGCTTTTAAGTTGTCAATCACACTCCATGGATCCATTGCAGCACATACTTTCACCATTCTAACCCATTCAGCCATGAAACAAGTACTGGCAAATAGTAGTTTGGCCAAGAAGTCTCAGATATCAAATGAAGTATTATTTGAACTATAAATGAAATCTTGTAATAGTGGTTTGAAAGTTTATTTGAAGCAAAGCTCTTCAAGTATTCGACTTCTACTTGCAACATTGACAAACTTTTTTTCCCAAGAGAATTTCATTTCCAAACATACCATTAACTTCCACAAACTTTTTCCAACTTCAACTTCAAGTATTCTCTTTTCAACTTCAACTCAATTGTTATTCTCACACATCCCAAGTGTTACATCCAAGGAATGATCTAATTCCACCACCTTGCTAAAGTTAGATTTTAACAAATGCACCTATTCTCATAACATAGTAGCGTAGAACCAAGCAAGTCTTGAACAATGTCAAATCCTCAAGTAAAAAGGTCTTATTATCAGTCTCACATTCAAGTAGATTGGCACATACTTCTAACATCCTTTTTCAAGCTTTTGTTTGGTATAACTTCCCAAGGCAAAAATGAGAAAATTTGAGTCTGTGTTCAATCAGGGGTGGAGCAACTCTTCACTTGAGCCCTTAGGAGTAAACCCTTGAAATTTCTGGAATTTGAAGAAGAATCATAGTTAAGACTCGCTTAATAGGTGAAGAAATTAGTGGGGAAGTTCTAGGAGGGACTTACCTTGGTGGGAGAGAGTGAACAGAGGAGAGAAAATCAGTTTTGAGTAGAGTAGAAATGAGAATGAAACAAAACTTCCACAATTTGTGTACTGGTAGGCCCTATCAACCCGTGATATAGGGTGGCCATATGCAGCCCGGATGTAGAACATGCGGTCTGTATGCTGGCCGCAAGTCGACTTCCCAGAAATTCTCCCCCCAACATATGATTGATATACGGACCATATGTCCCATATCCGGCTTGTATGTGGATTTTGCATCCTATTCCGGAAGTTAAGTTTTCCGGACCAAATTTGAGTTCCAACATATGGTACAACATGCAAACTGTCTGTCCAGCATGTGGTCCATATGTTTCTTTGCATCTCAATAGCTGAAGCATGAATTTCCAACATTCTCGGACCTCAACATATGATACAACATGAGTGTCATATGTGCAACATATGGGCTGCATATGGCCACCCTATATCACGTGTTGATAGGGCCTACCAGTACACAAATCTTGATCACTGAAGCTCAAACTTCTTGATCACGGGCTGCATATGGCCACCCTATATCACATCTTGATCACTGAAGCTCAAACTTCCAACCCAACATGTTGTTCAACATTCGACCCTCGAGTCACTTATGCAGCAGCATCCTATGCTGTATCTCAAACCAGAACTCCCAAACTTGGTTCTTCCAATTCTTTTCAGTTCCAACCTTGTATACAACCATTTCATGCCTGAAACTAGGGTGCGTAAGGGTGTTCCTCATCGTAATATTTCACTATACGTAAAAGGTCAAAGTTATCTTTTATATATACAGTAAATATTGAATTCTTTTTTAGTTTTTCATGTGGTTATTCTCTATATTTTGAATCCCCTAATTGAAATTCCTAGACCCGCCGCTAAATTCAATAACTTCAATCATCAAAATTTCATATAATTCCAAAAAAATTCTCCCTCCTTACCCAAAAGTCCCCATCTTTCAAGAAAAATTTCACAAAAGTTACCACTGTTCCTGAATGAACAATTACACTGCATCACAATATAATGCCCATAAAGTGAAAAAAATACTCCATCAATCCACTTTTACTCGTCCACTGTGCTAAAAATAAACATGCACTTTTCCAATTTAGAAAATCAAGCTAATTTACTACTTAACTCTTAATTTACCCTTATTATTAGATTCTCAAAATCCTAAATTTATTATGTCCAATCAGTGTCACAATAAAGTTGTCATTCTATTTATAATTTGAGTGTGTAAAGTCAACACCGGAGAAGTAAAAATGGACGGAGAGAGTAATTACGAACCTGACAAGCAAGGAATCCTTTGTAATTAAGCAAACAATGAGAGAAGGAAACACAGGCCGGGTCACGGTAGCGAGCGGCCAGAAGGTCAGCGGAGGCGGCGGCGCGGAGCTCAGGATCATTGGAGAAATTATTGAGGAACAGATCATACAGAAGAGTAGAGAGAAGCGTTGAAGAACAAAGCTTGTTCCCTAAATGGAAAGAAAGCGAACGCTCGAGCGAAGAGTGAGACAGTATAGTTGAATACAAATAGCTGGCTAATGCCGGCTCAGCTTCAGCGTCGCGCCGAGCTTCTGCTTTGATCTGTGTCCATAGCCAGATAGCTTCTTCCGCCGTGTCCGTCGGTGGATGCGGCGCCGCCGGCGAGGCGTTACGGTGTTCTTCAGCTGGCATCTCGGAGAACGTCGTCGTTTTGGTGGCGTAGTCCGCGAGATAATTTCTTTTTATTTATTTTCCAATTTTAAGGGAAATAGGATGATATAGAACGCAGATTAAGATGACTCGTGGAAGAATCTGAATGGTCAACATTCTAGAAGGTTTTAGAAAATGTATAAATCAAGACAAATACGTAAAAGATAAATAAACTAAAAAAATATCTCCTCTTCTTTTTCTATTTGTCATGGTTTTATTGTTAGGAGTCAAGTGCTATAAATTTTCACGAATACTTTTAAAATAACTTTTTTTGGAAATGATATTTTTAAATGAATGTGTGGATATACTAGGACTGATAAAATTAGGAATGAGACCATTCAAAAGAAGTTAGAGGTGACCCCTGTAGCTGACAAGATAAGAGAAACGAGACTGTAATGGTTTGGACATGTGTAAAAAAAAAGTACCGATGTGTGTATATAGATACTTGGTTAGGAGGTGCGAGAGGTTGAATTTAGGGGTTACACGTAGAAGTAGAGGTAGATTGAAAAAGTATTGAGGGAGGTGGTCAGACAAGATATGCAAAACTTCATTTCATCGAGGACATGACCATAAATAGAAATAAATGAAAGTTGAGAATTAGAGTAGCATGCCAATATGTTAGTAGGAGTAGATTGATGTCTGACCTTGTGATATAGTCGGTTAATAGGATTAATTGTATCTTTATAGGATTAATTTTATCATATTTACATATTATCATTTGTTTTTTTGTTACTGGTCGTTCTTCCTTTTTGTTTTTCATTTATTCTTTCCATATCTAGTTTATTCTGCTTATGGAGCTTGATATTTGAGACGAGGGTGTTTCGAAAATAACTTCTCTATCTTTATGAATGGTAAAATTTACGTACATTCTATCTTCTCCAGACCCTACTTACGAGATTTCAGTAGATATATTATTATTTTTTGAATTAACATACTTTAGTTAAGATTTATAACTAAATTAAATTGATTCTCAAACACGTAGTATGACAACTAAAAAAAGAACGGAGGAGGTAAGTAACAAAGCCACATAAATTAGTATTATATTTCTTGAGTGTGTATTTAAATTTAAATATAAAAATATAAAATGTTTAATTTGTTGAATTTTTAGTGCATGTTACGAGAAGTTATCATTTTATAACTTAGCGGTCCTCGGCCTCTACTTACATTTAGTTGAAATTTTCAATTATTATTAAAAAAAAAAAGGAATTCAATTATTTAAATCTCATTATTTTATGTATTGTTGTTTATATCTTTTCTTACAACAACAACAACATACCTTAACGCTATTTCGAAGAAGTGGAGAAGTTGTTTCCTGTGACCCTCATCTTAAAATCTATAAGTAGAAAAAAAAACTAGATATGACAAAGATATAGGGAATGTTTATATCTTTTCTTATATTTTTAATTTATTTTTAGGTAACTTTTTGTATTTTATATCTCAAGTAAAATAGTAAACACATTAAATTTTTATACGTATTCGAATGTTTATATTAGATGAATGGATATATGATATATTTAAGTATATATAATTAATTTAATCAGGATAAATCGAATTAATTTGATGTAAATATTCCATGAAGATACAATTTTACCAACACCCTTATTTTAGCACCTTTATTAAGTGGATTCTTCAAATCTCAGAACATTTATGATCATTTAATTAAGGAAAAATAACATAATTAGACAAACATATGATATGCATTTTATTATACAATTATAGTTTAAAAAACATTACAATTTATAGCTATAGTTGAAATTTAGTTGCTATAGTTAGAGTTTGTTGCTATTTTTTCTCTCCTCTCTCCCCTCTCTGCAATTTCTTGCAGATATACAATTACAAATGTCGATTAGCTGCATATATACAAATATTTTTATAGGTATACATAATCAATTCGAGAGATTTACATGTACAATTCGTCTTTCTCCACTCGCTCTCCTCTCTTCTCCCTCTCTCAATCTCGTTTGCCAGATATACAAATATATATGTATATTAATTACACATATACAATTATTTGACAGATATCACATACAATTCGACAAATATAT
>JAABOM020000012.1:2439190-2449757 GCA_011800125.2 Solanum clarkiae
CCAAACCCCTACCCGCCGCCCTAGCGTTTTACTAGATAACATATTAGGTTAATATTTTTTTTTTATTTATCAAACACTAAAAGATGAGTAACAACCCACTTATTTTCCAAGAAAGTAATTTCTAGGAAATCATTTCCCTCCATACCAAACACACCCTAAATGTTAGTCATGTTGGATAAACCCCAAATCATCAAATGGCTATGAAACAAGTCAAAAAAAAATTTCAACTATCAATTTCCAATTTTGTCATTGTTACAGTAAATTAAACCGAATTACAACATTACAAACATCAGAATAAAGGGTAAATCTATTTAATGGGTAGAAACACAATCAATTCCCAGAAACAAAGTGAAATTAAACAAAAAAAAAAAGGACACTAAAAACATTCAAAATCATAGAAAGGAGAATACCTAAAAGGAGTGAGAGAACCAGGTCGAATTTCCGGTCCCCGAGAGAATCACAGACAGAGAGAAATTGAGAAACTAGGAATTCGGTGTGGAAATTATGGATGTTGAGGATGAAACCGGGTCGAATTTCAGGTGTTGGTAATGAATTGGACCTTGATCCAAAATCCATTCAAATGGCCCAATTTCATTTTCTTTTGGGATTTTCCTTTTTACATTTAAAAAAAATATATTTTTTATTTTTTAATCTTTTTTATCTGGTGCTCAGTACCCATACTAGAACACGAGTTATTTGAATTTGGAATGGGTGGGGTCCATGTGGGGGTAGCCCGCTCCCTATACCCACACACACACACTAGTAAAGATAGCCTCGGCGTTGCCCGGGCCCAACATGAGCATAGATTTGTAGTGCCAACAAAAATTTTATCTATCTTTAATGCTAGTCCAATGGATTCAGGTAATATTCTTGAGGAATGAGGCCTAAATATTCAGATTATTAATCAACAAAAATATGAACAGACCAAGCAAAGAAATGTTAAAAAAGATTCATTTTAGTGATAAGCAATACTGGATGTGTGTATTTACCACAATGTACTTGCAAGCTCATAAAAATCAGCTCCTGACTCCTCGATGCTTGGTTGTTCCTGTCTTTCACGCACTCCTATATAGGTTTAATTGACTGCAAGCCAAAAACAAAGGAATGAGACTGTTATGAGTCCAAATTTGAATGATCTATTGACATTTTTAACTGCAAAAAGAGCATTTCTTTTATAAGCTATAGTAGAATGAGCATAACTTTGCATTATCATGATGGTTCACTAAGCTTTTAGGCTCAATTGTTTTATAAGAATCCAAATTCCCATTGATTTATTGGAATACGCCAATCCTTTTGAATTCATATTCACAACATTCTTTTTATTGACAGGTAGTATATACATTCCTCATTGTTGATTACAGGTAGACCTAAACAAATTTGTCATACCATGGTTTAAGAGTGAATCTCCCCACCTCCCAATTAGTAATTCAACAGTTCGCCAAGTTAGAATGCTTATGAAGTTAACACGATTTTCACTTTCATCTACTTGAAAGCCATTTCTCCCCACCAATCCACCCACCTCTCTCTCTCAGACACACAAAAAACCATAAGAACAACATACCTAGTGTAACTACACTAGTTATAGATCCTAAAAAGGAAGCAAAAACATCCAGTTTTGCAGTCAAATGTGCCTAATAAGTATGTTGCACGCTTCAAATACCTGGGAAAATATTATATTAGACATTAAATAATAGATATTTATTGTTGATTTTTACCAAGAGAACAAATTCCAATAATTCTTTGTAACATGAATTTACAAAACCTTGTTATCACAACATAATGTTAATACACCAAAAATAGTCTTTACAACACTTTTCCTACTGTGAGCATTTCATTACCTCTTTCTATGTCTCTCTTAATTTTCTTAATTTTCTGCTTATGGGGCTTGACTCTTGAGACGACGATTTCCCAGAACAGCCTCTCTATCTCTGTGAAATAGTGGTAAGTTCTGCGTACATTTCGCCCTGCCAGACCCCACTTGTGGAATCACACTAGGTATGATGTTGTTGTTTTTGTCTCTCTTAGGAATTTTGTCAAACACGTGTCGGGCATTTTGTCAAACACTAAAGTTTCTTTCCCAGTTGGGTTTTGCCTGAATTAGACCAAATAGGGCTCTTTCTAATTGCAACACCAAAGACCAAATTAAAATGCCATTTTTTTCTTGAGAATCATAAATTTAACCTATTGATCAAAACTAACACTCCAAAAGAATTACAGGTCGCGAGTTATGATTTTAAAGAATTAAAGAGGACCCAGATCAGAAATGGCAAAAAGGAGGAATATCTGTGTGGTTTAAGCTCATCCCATAAGCAGAATCAACAAATCAAAGATGAAATGCACCGAAATCAGTAAGAACAATCGACCAAAAGCTCACCTGACGCAGATGCTAACTCCACTGAACCCCAGATGAAAGAGGACGGGAAGAGAGAATAGAGCATGAAAATGGAAGAGCTCGGCGTCAGTCTGTATATTATAGTCAACCGTTTTTTATTTATCCATTTTAAGTTTTTAATTCTTTGATTTTTTATTTATCAGATTCGATAATAATGAGAATTTGTATTAATAAAAGTAAATAAAGTAGATAACTAATCACTTAAAGTAGGGTGAATATTAAAATACGTAAAGTACTACTATATTGTTCTATTACTATTAAATTACTGATATTTACTTTATAAGGGGATAAAATAATAAATTATTGTGATCTTATTTTGTTATTGTTTACCTAATAACTTAATAGTAAAACTCGATATCGAACCAGTAATTTAATAATCTTTTTCTCAAAACCATTAAAAACTCCATAATTTAATAATCCAATAATAATAAACCAATAATATTTTTATCGTTTTGATTTATTGGTCGGTTCGATTTTTATACACCCGTAATTGATATTGGGATATCCAAAATGCCCTTCAATTTCAATTTATTTTTAGGGAAGCACACACGTTGATTGAGATGTATATGCTTATTCCCTCTTCTCAGTAAGTGATATATATATATAGTTAAAAAAAAAAAAAAAACCTCACATACGGTTAAATTTGAAAATAGGAATAGAATAGGTTTAGATAATTGTTGTATTCCTTCTTATGGGACTATATATTTTTTGACCTCATTTATATTCTGACGCTTGACATGAACTCACATTATTATTTCTATATTTATCTTTTCATTCCTTTTTCAATACTATTTTTCATTCTCTTGTCATGTAAAATATATTCTATTTGCTTACAAAAAGATCAAATTTGTATTATGGTATCTTCCTCAAATTTCAAGTATTGTCACAAGTTAACACTATTTCAACATTATTATATCAAATTATTAAATTTAATGTCAACACTATTTCACTATCATTGCATCAACTTCTCAAATTCTTGAGCTAAATTTTATTTATTTCAACTATGTATTATATTTTATTATTGAAAATTTGCATTGTTTATTCTTACCTTATAAAGTTTCTTTATTAGATAATTGTTCTCTCCAAACTGCATTTATAGAATCACATTAAAAATGTTATTATTATTCATTTTATAACCAAAAAATAAATAAATAAATTGAAATCTCTTCGTGAAATTTACTTTAAATGCTCAATCTTATTGAGAGATCTTGTATAAATATAATAAATTTGATATTAAGTACGTCAAATAATAAATCGATCAAATTTAAATTTAGAATTTGTCTGCTAAAATAATAATTAAAAAACAAAGTTAAACGTATGACGTGTTTGCAACATTTCGTTAACGTTTAAATTTTTTTTGTGTTTTTATTATATGGTGTGGGGCGTAGGGGACCGTGTGATGAGGGTGAGTTGACATTGGAAGGGAAAAAAAAAGTAGATATTATACATATTCTTTTGATTTCATTTTATGTGATATAATTTTACTTTAATTTGTGTAAAAATATTGATTTTCTAAACTCAAAAATCATTTAACATATTTTTTTTCATTTTATTTTTAACGAGAAACTTTTAAAACTGCAATCTTACTTTTATGAGGTGGAAAGGTTCTATCCGATTGACTCTCGACAACTCATCTTCATTTTTCGAGCTTGGGACTGATAACTTGAACGAACTGACACAAATGGAGTTTTCTTTTATAATCACTCTAATATTATAAAATGTTTAAGATTGGAAGTTGTAAAAGTTTTGTAACCATACAAATGTTATTATATGTCTTTGACAATGATTTATTTTTAAAAATTACTTTTTTCTTAAACTTCGTGTTATTTTAAATATTGTCACATAAATTATAATTGAGGGATCTCAGTATTTTCATAGAGCTTCTTTTACTTTATATTTTTTAATCTTGTTTTAAAATAATATTTTTGGATAATATTTTTGAGATAAGAGTCTCTCGGAAATAATTTCTTTATGTTTTTAAACATAGGGGTTAGGCTGCGTACATCCGACCCCCCCTCACCCCGCAATGAGCGGGAGCCTTTTGAGGCACTGGGGTATGTTGTTGTTATATGAGGTAATAGTAAGGTCTGCCTATATTTTACTCTCCTCACAGCGCACTTGTGGAATTTTAATAGGTATGTCGGTTGTTGTTGTTAAAGCAATAGAGTCACAGTCTATCAATCGAACCTCACAAGATAGTGATAACGTCTGCGTACATTTTACTCTTTTCAGACTCCACTTATAAATCAGACTAATACTATATTATTGTTGCATTGTTAAATCAAAATTTGATGGTATATGTAATAATTAACTTTTTGCTGCAAAGTGACTTCTGCAAACACCAAAAGATACTGTTTATGAATGAAACATCAACATTATGATTCATATATAGACATTCATGCACAGTGTGTACATGCACTTTATGTTTCTTGTTAAAAGCTTAATTTGTTTTCTTTTGTGAAAGATGGTCCCAAACCCTAGTTGTTACTCTTCTTGCAAATATACCCAATTATCTAGACATCACATATTTTTGACAAGTTGATCGTTTGTACTGATTGATATTTTTATTCAAATAAGAAATGATATTATTTTATCATATGATATCAAAGCAGACAGATATTCGAGATTTAGTCTCCAATTTGTTGGTATTATATTTGATCCTTGTGAATTGTGATAGTCAGCTAAGTGTGTTGAACTAACTTTTTAACTGATTAAAGTGATGTACTTTTAGTTATTTTGCTTGTGATATAGATTCTTCACAAAAATTATCGAATAACAAATTGAATGGCGTATCACTTAATTATCCATGTGTCACTATTGTTGCTTGATATCCAAGGATAATATAATTCTAAAAATAGTCTACATATATATATCCTACCTAAGGAACCAAAAACACACATTTTTGTTAGTTGAATATTAAACTGGGGTTAATTTAAGTCAATATATATCACAAAGACGATCAAAATCAGAATTCCAATATATATTTCTCTTTTTTCTTCTTTTTAAATTTGTATCACATCAGATTCTACTACATACAATAAGACGAAGAGAGTAATCAATTAAACAACTTAAACTTTTAAAAAGAATTTTGTAGATAATAATATTTCAATAAACTTCAAAATCATCACACAAAGGCAATAATAGATGAACAAGTGACCCCAAAATGTTCTTCTAATTGTCACCTTGTTCAAAAACTATCAATGTTTATGAGCTTACAAAAGATCACCACACACATCAAACTTATTATAACTCCTATTTCACTAATCAAAAGTACTAATTATTAAGCTTTTTTAAGCTTGACTTATAGAAACTCTCACTCTCATTAACATTAATCTAGCTCAATTTCACACAACTAACTTGGTGCTAGCTAATTAATTTAACTAAGAATGGTGAACTCAAGAAAATTTTTACGATGACATTAACCATGAACAAGGCCACTAGATAATGCCATTAACAAGATTGCAGCTTCCTTCTCATCCTGTGGGAAAACGCGATGGATTGCCAAATTATTGCTCAAATTCACAAAGAAATCCTCGAAACAAAGCTTCTTCTTTTGTTCCACGTCGTTGTTGTTATTATTATTGTAAGAAGACGATGATGATGATGATGAACCAACACGAGGTGTAGGTGCAGGTACAGGTGCATGAGCAGGAGGAGGAGTACTTAAAAATTTGCACCTTTTCTTGAAAGGTACAACATGATTAGTATTCACTTTTGTTATCTTGTGCTTATGTTGTTGTACCTTTATCTTCATTGTTGTTGTTGTTGATGCTTCAGTACTATTGAAATTTGTCCCATTATTTGTTGCTGCTGCTGCTGCCGCTGCCGCTGCCGCTCGTCTTGCTTTCCTCTGTCGAATTCCACACGCGTTACAAAGCGACTGCATCCAAAAATAAAAGTATAAATGAGTCGGAGAATGATTCAGAATTTTAAAAATTTACTTATTAAATTTTAGAAATATTGCTTATTGAGTTCAAAATTAATTATTTATACCTATATTAAGAAAATTCTTTCCAAAAGTTTTTGTGTACTCATATGAGTGTACACTTTTTCCATACAATGTATTACAAATGACCTACCCAATAGGTAACTACCTAAAGTAATCTTATTTGGCATTTCAAACAAATGTAGCAAATCACATGTGGACTCTTAAAAATTGTCCATTGATACTGCTGAATCCTTCAAAAATAGTGTATCTAGTACAAATATAACAATATTTTTTTGAAAATTCGAGACAGATAAATTTTACTTTTGAACCAATTAAAATAAAACAAAAATCACATGGTTTAATTGATTCTTTACTCTAAATGTCAGTGATAGGGACGAAGCTATGCGGATGTCAATGAATTTGTCAATTAGATCTCCTTCATTGACAAATTATACTAGATAATTAGGGTAAAAACAATTTTTCATGTATGTACTTAAAAACACAAGGAAGAGTTTTAGTATAGTGACAAATTAAAGGAAGTTCAGACATTATTTTAGGTCTTTAATTAAATTAAATTGGTGTATCTTTAACTATCTTGTAAGACTGCTAGTTCCACAGTAATTTATCAGCATATATAAGTTAGAACAATAACAATAATAATAAACTCTTTCATAAGTAGGGATATACAATTTTATTCCTACCGCTTGAAGGTAAATAAATTATTTATGAGAAACCCTCTGCTCAAGTAAAAATATACTAGAAAAAATTAGGAGACTCGTATAAGAAGCAACCGGTAACATATCTAGTATAATCTCACAAGTGCGATCTGTTCGCAACCTTATCCCTATCATCTGAAGGTAGAAAAAGGTTGTTTCTGACTAACCCTCGACTCAAGCAAAGCATATCAGAATAATTCATTTGACTCATATAAGAAAAAAGGATAATTATTACCTTAGGGCCTTTAGGACCACTTCTCCAAAGAGGGGTTTTAGTAGTGTTACAATCAGAACAAACCCTAATTGGGATGATATTGTTGTTGCTGCTTTGATCAGTTTCTATATGCTGCTTTTGATCTTCTAGTTTCAAATTCTTCATTCCTTTTTTCCATAGGGTCAATTTGAGGCCCTTGTTTTTCTTCTCTTGATGATCATGTGATCCACTTGATTTTGAAGCAAAATTATCAACCTATAATGATCCAAAAAGAAAAATTAAAGGCAAAAAATAAATTAAAATAGATCACTTTGATTATCCAATGATTGTAGAAAAATAATAATTATTAATATGACTTTAATTCAAAACAAGCGCAAAACTAGAAAAAGAATTGTGATGATCAATTCTTTTTCTATCATTTAGGTACAGTCGTGTGATTTTTCAATAGATCATCAAAAATGTTTAGACAAATTAGGTGGACTAAGGAAGATAAGAACTATTCTCATCTTTAATCTAGCACTCGATCACCCCACAAGATATATTGTTCCTCATAACAGAATGTTACGAAATTAAGCTGGCTTGATAGGTCAGAAAAATCCTGATCCATAAAAAACCCTATAACTTCCTTGCATATATGTACCTCATGTTGGTGTTGTGGCTGGTGAAATTGAGAGTGATAATCAAATCCACTTTGATCTTGAACATTAGTAGTTGAAATATTGAAGAAAGTTTGACAAGATGAGTTTGAAGATGATGAAGCAAATTGAAAGTTATTATAAGGACTAAAATGATGAATATTATTATGATGATGATCATTATTAAGCTCAAAAGGAAATGAAGAAGAATTTGTGTAAGTGGGAATCATGGCTAAAATGAAAGAAAAAAGAAAATTTTTCTTGTGATCAAAGAAAATAATATTGTAACACTATTTTTAAAGAGAAATTTAAAGGGGGACAAAGTGTGAGGGGTCATAGAAATTCACGTGAGTTGATGACAAACAGACAAACAAATAGTTCTTAAAAGAGACAAAAAAATAATAAAAGAAAAGAAGAGTAGTATGCTATACCACAAAGATCAAATGGACAGAGAACCCTATCTTCAAAGGTTTCATGATTATTCATATATTTTCAATTAATTTAATTAATAATTTTTTTTCACAAAGTCAAAATTTATTGGAAAATAGATTTTATTTTATGGATAATAAATACAATTAAGGTGTTCGGACAAAGGATATGTCAACCACACAGAATTCCTCATGTGTACTACTCAATCATCAAGTGATCATCTAACACCAACTCCTCTTTTTCCTAGTAAAGTCTATTTCACTTCTTAATTAGGGTTTTCACTTATAGGTTTTCTTTTTTTTTTTTATGGGGGATAGGGTATATAACCATCTGATATTCGAAATGCACTAGTCTAACTAGTTTAGAGTCATGTTGAACAGAATTCATTAACAGGGAAAGCACTTCAACAAGCTGACGACGATGAATCATGCATAGAGAAGAATTGATACATTAGGTGAATTTTCACATAGGAAATCGGAGAGAAAACTGAAAAACTTTATAAGACATGTGACGCAAGTTCACATGTTATGGGGGTGGGGGTGGGGGTATATAACCATCTAACATTCAAAAAATGTACTAGTCCGACTAGTTTAGTCTCACATTGAACAGAATTCATTAACGTGGAAAGCACTTTAACAAGCCAACGACAGTGAATCTTTGAGAAGAACTGATACATTAGGTGAATTTCACATAGAAATGGTCGGAGAAAAAAATAAAAAACTTTACAAGACAAGTGATACAAGTTCACGAGTTATGCACATTTTTTGGCTCGATGAAGGTATAGATTTATAATATGAGGGATAAATATGTAAGGTCAATCATATATATGTCATAGCTAGGCTTAGGTTATAACAAGTCTTATAAAAAAAATTCTCTATTCTAGTTAAGAGTATCGAAAAAATTTCATTCATGTCACAACATTCCTCGATGAACATCCACTTGATAGATTGGCCAAAAATCTGCCACACCATCCACCACAAGCATTCCAAAATCTTCATTACACAAATATCTCTAAGATCACTTGCATGCAAATAAATATATTTATATTATTTTATGGGTTTGTGTTGTTATATTGCATGGAAACTGACATACAAGAGGGAGACCTAGGCAAAATTAAAATTTTGAATTTATGAGTTTTGAATTCAGAAAATGCAAGTTATTGAATTAATAATTTATATGTATTGAATAAATTTTAATATGTATAGAAATTGTATTACACAGGCAAACATGAAATTTGGGGAAATTTAATTAATTTCAAAAAAAAAAACTAATCGAAAACAATTCATCATAATATGTGATCCTGATTAATAACAAAATACGTCATTTTGTGATTTTTTTTTTTTTTACGATCACAACTTTTTATCATGATTTTATAACATAATGCGCCAATTTGTGAAATCTTTTTCTTTTTACAATCATAATTTTTATTTTTTTTTGGCTATGATCAAATTTATGAACTTTTTTTAATTCATTATAATTTTTTACCATAATTTATTAATTTATTCTTAAATATCTCATACTACTACAACAACAACATCATGTGCATGTCAAGTGGTCTAAAAAGATAGATTTTCATGGAAATAATTTCATATTTGCCATATTAGTATTGCCAAAATTTGCATTCAATGCTGTGCAGGCTAAGGACAATATCAATTTTTTCTATAAATAATTAATCTTAAAAATTATATGAAAGGTTTAAAAAGTTTAAAATAAATAAACAAATAAAAAGTTTGCTGTTAGTAAACATGAGTTTGATCGTTCAATACTAATCTATGGAGAATTAGTAATGATTGTGGTCGGGATGTGCATCGATCGGTTTTATTTCTGTTCAATTTTATGTATTATTTAATTTAATTTATTAGTTTTTATTTTTAAATTTGTTAAATTAATAATCAATCAATAATATATATTTATTTATTTTCGATTTATCAATTTTGATCGTTAAAGATTTGTCCTTCGATTTATCTAATAAGAAGATACTCCTAAATTAAATATACGATTTTTTCAACATTTTAATGTGATCGGACAATAATATAACTTTATAGAATATTGCTCATAAAATTGAAATCATAGTAATTAACTATACAAAAAGCAACACAAATAAATGAGTTCGATTTTGTAAATTCAAAATCATTGTAAAGGTTTAATTGAAAGCTAATTAAAAGGTAATTAACAACAATAACTAGTAAGATAGTAATATTAATATTTGATATTTATATAAGTATAAAGTAATATAGTACTATAATCTTAATG
>JAABOM020000012.1:2465100-2479271 GCA_011800125.2 Solanum clarkiae
GGGAGGGGGGAGGGGGAGGTGAAGTGATTAACATATACTAGAGTTGATGTTTTCATTTAAAAAATAAATTATGAGTCTTATTAGGTTTTCCCTCGGGAAGGCTCCCCCAACCCTCGTGAGTCCCGTCCTGCCCTGTCTTGAACTGGAACTTGGAAATCAGGACACATAACTATAAGAGAGTAGCTGTCAAAACAAGCTCCCTAAGGTCGCACCTAAGATTCGAAGGAATCGCTTGAGAACTAACTGCATACCTGAAAAGTCTCGCGAAAGACTAGGTCATTACTGAACGATCCCTGTTTACTAAGAAACTTTAGGGTGGATTCTAACGAAGGTGGGGGGGTGTTCGCCATCTATTTTCATTGTTCAAATCTTTGACAACACGAAAAAATCATTGTTCAACTCTTTGACAACATGAAAAAACCAAAAGCTCTGCCCTCCCTCTCTATCTATCCAAGGGATGGAAGTAGTCTGTGGTGACCAGAGTCTAATATTGATCTCGATCTTGAATATTTATTAATATACAAAAGATGTGGACATAATCATTTTTTTGATTTAAAATGAGAATTGTACATATTTAATGCGTTATATATTATCATCTTGATTTTTCATATAAATCTAGATGAATGATATACACTTAATCAAAATATGTTTGATTATATATATAAATTTAGTTTGTGGTGATGAGAGTCTGATGTTAATTTCGACCTTGAATATTTATTAATATACGAAGAAGGTGAATATAATCATTTATTTCGATTTAAAATGAGAATTGCACATGTTTAATGCGTTATATATATATCATCGTTTTGATTTTTTATATAAATCTGAATGAACGATATACACTTAACCAAAACATGTTTACTTATACATACATTATCAAAGTAATTTAATATTAATATATTGCTTACATTAAAATTAATTATATTTTGTTGATTAAATTATTATCTCTTGCATGTGGATAAGAATTTTCTTTCACGTCAAAATTTAATATTGCATGTGAAAGCAATTAGCTATAGAGATATTTACACCTATATATATATTTAATTTAACATTTCTCATTGACCAACGTGTATTTTATTTAATTTTTTGTATAAAAAGATAAATTATTTAAAGAAGAAAATTGAATTTACCTTGTTGAAAATAATGCAGGAGAAGTCCTTGTCTAGGTTTGAAATTTATATTATTAACTTCTACGGCCATTGACAAAAAAATATTATTTTTCTATTTAAATTTTATATTCAAAAATGTCAGTGACTATTTTCATATATATTTTAATTAAATTATGAAGAAAAAGAAAAAATATTTTCACAAGAAAAAAATTAGAAAGCTTCAGAGTATTTCGAAAGACTTTCTATAATTGAAAGACTTTCTATAAAAATGAAAGAATTATAGTTTCACCTTATGTATTTATGTGTATAGAAAAGGGTGCTCAATAAGAAGTAAATATATTTTCGTGAAAAATATTTTTTACTTAATATTTAACGCTTAGTAAATAAGCCAAGCTTTTTTTTTAATCTCAAAAGCATTATATATATATTTAAGATCTAGCAAAACACTATGGGGGTGACGGGATTGAGGGTATTGATTAAGTAGAGGGGAAATAATAAACTTGAAGCGTTACCAACATAATTTTTTTAGAAAATATCCATTGAAAAAGTCATTTTTCTTTTTTTTTTTTTCAAAATTTATTTTTTTAAAATAAAATATTTTCAAAATAATCTGACTAATCATATATGAAAAAATTAAAAAAAAAATCAAAAGTCATTGTGTCGTAAGTGACTGTTCCGCTTTATTGTCATCCCTGTTACTCGTAAGTCGTAGCTAGTTGACTAATTTTTACTACTAAAACCATTAATTGCCTAATTTAGTAGTTTCATTTTTTTTAAAATATTTATTGACTTTCTTGGTGACTTAAATACTAGTACTCTAGAATTAGTTAGAAAATACGTAATGTAGTCCAACTAAAATTGTTTTAACTTTTTAAAAAATGTCTATGTTGTAAGCATGGTGTATTAATTAGAATGAATTTTTTTTTTTACAAATCTTTTACGTGTAGAGGTATTTTGCTATTTTTTTTCTTTTTTTCCACTATAAATAAATAAATAAATTAGTCGTTAAATTGCTCTTAGCAAACAAAACTTTATAACAATCCATTATTGATTTGTTGCTAAATAGAATTAGAAATAAATTTTTGCCCTTTAATTACAAAAAGTTGTCAATCGCTAATTCTTTTTTGAAAAAATTATGCGGGTAAGGAAATAATATTAGTTAATTAGCTAACATAATTATAGTTTGAATTAATTACGGCTTGCGATAAATATCTAACTGTAATTATAGTTTGAGTTTTGTATGATTCGCGTGATTTATACAAGCGTTGTGTGCGAATCAAATTATATATTGAAATATACAAACAATGTGAATTGCATAGCAAATTATACAAACGTTATACAAAAACTGCGAATTGTATAACGAATTATATAAATGTATACAAATGTTGTGTGAATTAATGCATTTTTTCTTTCTCTTTAAAATCAAAATAGGAATTATTTTAAATGAATAAATAATTTTTATTTTTTTTTTAAAAAATTTAGTTCATTGTTTTTTTTTTTTTTGCGTGAAAAGAAAAATGGTAGGTATAGTAGTCAACTAAAAATTAATAAGCTTGATATTATTGATGGATTTGTTATGAATAACAACTCAAAACTGTTGACAAAAGGACCAATTGCTTAATTACTTGTTGGAGTTGTCTTCTTTATATATTTTTTTATTTTTATTTCTAATAATTGGATATTTTCTTTATTTTTATTTTATTTTTAACTATTTTAAGTTATTTAATTTATAATAATATATTTATACTACAACAACAACAATAACATTACCCAGTCGAATCCCACAAATGGGGTTTAGAGAGAATAGAATGTACGCAGACCTTACCACTAGCTCATAAAAGTAGAGAGTTGTTCCGTGGAACCCTCGTCTCAAAAACCCATAATAGAATAAACTAGATACGACAAAAAGTAAAAGAAAGGGAACAAAAACCAATTAGCCTACCACTCTAATTCGCGACCTCCACTTCTTTCTATCTAGGGTCATGTCCTCAGTGAGATCAAGTTGCGCCATATCATGTCTGATCACCTTCCCCCAATACTTCTTCGGTCGACCTCTACCCCTACGTGTAGCTCCTAGAACTAACCTCTCACACCTCCTAACAGGAGTATCGGTACTCCTTCTCTGCACATGTCGAAACCATCACAATCTCGCTTCCATCATCTTATCAGCCACCGGAGCTACCTCATCTAATGTGTCGTAGAGCTTGTACATGGCTCGACAATCCAATGCATGAATTTATTTATTCTTGTGATGACTTTAGTTGCATTCTTATTTATAACGAATTGTAAGATTCAAGATACAACTTATTAGGGTCAGGAAGGGGTAGGGGTGGGGGTGGGGGGAGGGGTCACTCTAACATAATTCTTTCACACGATCATAGTCGTTTAGGATCATGTACGCTGAAAGTTGTTTCCTGCTTGAATTTTCGTCATGTAAAATCAATAAAAGTTGAATTTTTTTTCGAGAATCGAACTCAAATCTTTTGATTATGGGTTGAAGACACCACACTCCCATTATATGGCTTTTGGTGTAAATTAAAATGATATTTTTCCTCCCTTATAAGTCTTATATTCTTTAAAGATTCAGAAAAAGGGACCATAAAAGTTTGCTTGTTTGTTCTTCTTTTGCTTTTTGTTTCATGAAGAAAGATGGGCAGTAGCGGCATCAAGATTTTCTTTTAAGGGATTTAAAATTTTTAAAAAATATATATACAAATTAATTAAGGGAATTTGATGTCTATTATATATATATAAAATTATTTTTATCATATAGAAATAATGTAAAAGTCTGTGTAGACATTATTTTTATACCCCATTCATAAAATTATATTTAATAAATCATTATTATATTATTGTTATGAATTTGGTGTATGTGATGTATTATTTTATTTTCTTAACGAAAGCACAACTACTGTTATTATATTCTTATCTTTTTCCTCTCATCAAATAAAGTTTTTTTTTATTCTTTATTGAGAAAAAGCATTTTTATTTTTTTGCTTACAATGATAACCAAAGTATGTTATTCCTATACTTTCAAAAACAAAGTTATTCAACATTTTTTATGGATGAAATCAAAATTTAGTAGTATTAATTTGATTCTGAATTTAATGTACATATATATTTAGTGAATTTTTAAATATGAATATAATATTATTTATGATTAAAATCACCTTAAACTTATTATATTTATACTTAATTCTTTTTATCTGAAAGTCTTATCAAACGCTCTATCATCATAAGTTACAAAGCAAATAGTAATAATTAGAAAAGTTGATATCGCACAATCATGTTTATAAATATTTTATTTAATATTTTAAAAACTTAGCGAATCAAATTTGATGGAAAATTGATATAAATTCATCTTAATTTTGTCTAATTAATCGATAATAATGGATCTATCTTTTACGGAACGAGTCACGGAGCTATTTTTTCTTTCTTTCTTTCTTTCGTTCCACATGTCTTGAAATCGTAGGTAACTTTCTAGCTCCGCCCCTACATTAAGTAACTTCCAAATTTTACTCAAAAAAGGAAAGTAAAATCATTAATAAAATTAAAATTAATTAACTTCCCAAATTTTACTCAAAAAAGGAAAGTAAAATCATTAATAAAACTAAAATCCATAAATTGGATAATCCAAGTGCTGAGTCAATTTTTGGGCCCCATTTAAGGAGTTGCAGCTTCTACTTTAAACCAAAAACACCAAAAACACACACCAAACACACACAGTAAAAAAAAATATTTCTATAAATATCTCATTTCTCAAAAGAATCAATTGAGAACAGACAAGAAAAAAGTGTCATTTTTTTTTTCTTTCTTCTAAAAAGGAAACAAAAATCAAGAAACTTTTTTTTTTTATTTTTTGAATGTGGGAAAAAAATGTTAAGGAATAATGTGGTTTTATTATTAGTTATTTTCTCATTGGATTTTTTTTCTTCAGTGAAAGCCAGTGTTTCTTATGATGACAGAGCTATACTCATAAATGGGAAAAGAAAAATTCTTATTTCTGGTTCAATTCATTATCCAAGAAGTACTCCACAGGTAAATTATGCACAATTTTTTTTTTTTTGGTATAATTTCATTATTATGGGGCTCGATGTTTTCTGAAAACAGCTTCTCTATCTCTACGAGGCAGTGATAAGGTCTGCCTACACTTTACCTCTCTCTGGAACCCATTTGTGGTATTCCACTCGATATCTTGTAGTTGTCTTGTTTTTTGTACTTGGGGTTTTCTTTTTTGTTGTAAAAATCATTTCTTTATATTTTATTATTGATTTTCTGAAATGGGTATATTTTGTTTTTCTGTCATTCTTGATTTTTAAAGCATTTTGGTTGTAAAGATGCGACCTTTATACTTTTTTTATGGTTTCTGAAAAAAGGGGTCTTTTTTTCTGTAATTTTGTTCTGAAAATGTTTTCTTTGTATATTTTTATGGATTCTTGAATGGGTGTGTTTTGTTTTTCTGTTATTTCGGTTATAAAAATCTTAACTTTATAAGATTTTATGGTTTCTGTCAAATGGTTCTGTTTGGTTATCTGTAATTCTTGTTTTTTGGTTCTAAAAATCTAATCTTTTCCCATTTTTTATGCTTTTCGAAACTTTACGGAATTACACTAAGTATGTCATTGTTATTGTTGTTTGCTATTCAAGTGGAGGTTTTATCGAAAAAATATCAAGATAAGGGTAAAGTTATGTACATAATATTTTCTCGAGACCCCACTTGTGTAATTACATTGAATGTTCGATTGTTATTTTTTTATCGAAAACAATCTCTCTATCTTTACGAGACATTGATAATATCTGCGTACACCCTATCTTTCTTAAACCCCACTCACTAGAATTTTACTCGATATATTATTGTTATAGTGGTTGTTGTTGTTTGTGTTACTTGAGTCGAGCGTCTACGAGAAATAACTTCTTTATTTTCATGAGGCAGAAATAACTGAATAAGACTGTGTAAACCCCATTTTTCTGGTTTTCCGAACCCTACTTATAAAATTATACTGAATATGTTATTGTTTTTTTCTTTCTATTTGTGATTTTAGATGTGGCCTGATCTTATACAAAAGGCAAAAGATGGAGGCTTAGATGTTATTGAAACTTATGTTTTTTGGAATGGACATGAACCTTCTCCTGGAAAAGTAATTCTTTTTTTTAAACTCTATTTAATTTTTTTTTTTTGCAATTAATATTTTTTTTAAAAAAGAATTTAATATTTTTCATATATATTTTTTTTAATTTTCAGTATAATTTTGAAGGGAGATATGATCTTGTTAAGTTCATCAAATTGGTACAAAGTGCAGGACTTTATGTCAATCTAAGAATTGGCCCTTACATCTGTGCTGAATGGAATTTCGGGTAATTATTTGTCTGATTTTAACTTAAGATACGTAAAATATCTATTAATCTTATAATCTTAAACATGTTACACGATAATATATATATATATATATATATTGATCGGCGGCTGCCAATATATCTCGTGATAATAAAAATGTATTGTTCTGGGGTATATCAAGGTTATATTAAATTCCCCTGTTTTATTTGTGTGCAGGGGATTCCCTATTTGGCTAAAATATGTTCCTGGTATGGAATTTAGAACAAATAATCAGCCTTTTAAGGTTTGTTTTATATTTTATTTTCCGATCGTCTAAAAGTTTGAGCTGTTAGAAAGAGCATGTTGTTCTTTGCATGCATGCGTAATTTTTTTTTATGAGTGGGAAACATGTAAATATATTTTTATTTTTTTAAATACAAGTTATAATATCATATTGAAGTGTATGATGAATATTCCTTTAATGAATATCCTGTTTAAAATTCTGAACCCCTTTAATTAAAATTCAGAATTTTAAGAAGTAACACGCGAACTAAGCAAAGGGGTTCAACATCTATTATATATAAATAATTTTTTTTTATCATATATAAATAAGATGATTTTTTGCAGAATCAATGTGGCTCCGCCGCTGATCTATACTTCCAAATTAATATCTTTACGATTGCTTGCTTGTGTGGGGTTAATTCTTTTTTATGATCACTTATTTGTTACGATATCATATTGAAATGTGCGACTATTTCATGTCATAACTACTCTTCATGCATGAGGTTAATTCTTTTACCACTTAATGTCAGTGATATCATGTTGAAATGTGTGACAATTTTATTTTTTAAAAATTTTAGACTAATAAAAATTGGAAAAAAATTATTTTTTTAATTAAAATTGTGTCTTAACTGTCATGTTTTCTGGTTGACTATAATGAAAGGTGGCTATGCAAGGATTTGTTCAGAAAATAGTCAACATGATGAAGTCAGAAAAATTGTTTGAACCTCAAGGAGGACCAATTATAATGGCCCAGGTTTGGATTATGTTCATGAATTTGTTTTTACACTATTTATAGAAAAAAAATTGGAATTTTTTGTCTCACTTTTAATTGTTGTTTTGTCCACTAATTCTTGATTAAGGTAGTAGTAGTCGAGCGTTGTTTAGTTTTTTCTTATCAGGTAGTATTATTAGTAATTCTCCTACTATCGTTTTCTTTGATTTCATTATCACCTGTTGTTTTTGTTTTGCTTCGTTTATTTTACTATTTGTTGTTGCTACTGTTCTTTTCTTTCTCCTTATTAATTGTTGTTTTGTCTCCTGATTTTTGATTATGGTCTAAGTTGCTCGGACTCTCCAAAATGTTGCCGTACTTGTGTCAGATCCTCAAAAAATATTCCATTTTTGAATGATCCGACACACAACCATCGACATTTTTGAAGAGTCTGAGCAACATAGATTAAGGTAGTAGTCGAGCGTTGTTTAGTTTTTTCTTATCAATAGTAATATTAGTAATTCTCCTACTATTATTTTCTTTGATTTTATTATTACCTGTTGTTTTTATTTTGCTTCGTTGATCATACTATTTGTGGTTATTACTGTTCTTTTCTTTCTCCTTAGTTGTTGTTTTGTCCACTAATTCTTGATTAAGGTAGTCGAGCGTTGTTTAGATTTTTCTTATACTATTAGTTATTCTCCTACTATTGTATTCTTTGATTTTACTATTACTTGTTGTTTCTTTTCACATTTATCGAACTATTTATGGTTGTTACTATTCTTTTCTCCATTATTTTCTATACGCTTCACTTGAGTCGACAACAATGGCGTAGCCACATATTGTCCACAGTGGTCAATCGAACACCCTTCGTCAAAAAAATTATATTATATATATAGAAAATTATATGAAACATATCTGTTGACACCCAATTTTTACCCTCCACGGTGTCAAATTTATTAAACTGATTTTTTTATTTTTTCTTTAAGAGTCGGTCATTTTTCGGCGTAACAATATCAATCAATAATTACTTTTTATACATATATATCAAATCTTGGACACCCTTAATAAAATTTCTGACTTCGCTACTGGCTCGAGGGTCTATCGGAAACGACCTATGTTGATGTTGTTGTTGTTGCAGATAGAAAATGAGTATGGACCTGTAGAATGGGAAATTGGTGCTCCTGGTAAAGCTTACACAAAATGGGCAGCTCAAATGGCTGTAAATTTGAAAACTGGTGTCCCATGGATCATGTGTAAACAAGAAGATGCTCCTGATCCTGTTGTAAGCAATTTCTCGATTTGTTTGTGTCATCCTTACTTTCGATCTAGTCAATTTTCTCTCGGAAACAGATGACTGATGTTGTTTTCTTGATTCTGCTACAGATTGATACTTGCAATGGCTTTTACTGCCAAGGATTCTATCCTAATAAGCCTTACAAACCGAAAATGTGGACAGAAGTTTGGACTGGATGGTAAGTAGTTTATTTTCTTCTGAGTTGATTTCTTGATTCAGTTACTCTTTTTAATCGAAAGTGTGTTAATTATATACCCTGCTATGCTTAGGTATACAAAATTTGGTGGTCCGATTCCTCTGAGGCCAGCTGAAGACATTGCGTTTGCAGTTGCATGGTTTGTTCAGAACAAGGGTTCATTCTTCAATTACTACATGGTAAGTTAGACCTCTGACTTCGTGTTGAAGGATTTTCTCGTCTACATAATTATGTATCGTGTTGATACTGTGTGGTTGCTTCAGTATCATGGAGGAACAAATTTTGGCCGGACATCTTCAGGGCTTTTCGTTGCAACTAGCTATGAGTATGATGCTCCTATCGATGAGTATGGTACGAAAAAACTTCTTACATCTACATATCGCGTAACACAGAATGGAAATTGTTCATGTTTGTCTTGATGATTTGCTTTCTGGTGTAAAAGGGTTGCTGAATGAACCGAAATATGGGCACTTGAGAGACTTGCATAAAGCTATCAAGCTATCCGAACCAGCTTTAGTTTCATCATATCCCACGGTCACTAGTCTTGGGAGTCATCAAGAGGTTAGTCTGTGATATAGATAATCACTGGTTTCTGTTTCTTTTTCCTTAAGTCGAGAGTCTATCAGAAACAACCTCTCTATTTCGGAGGTAGGGGTAATTGTTCTAACGCTATTTGCATTTTTGTGACCAACATAGGCTCATGTCTACAGCTCAAAATCTGGATCTTGTGCTGCATTCTTGGCCAACTACGACTCTAAATATTCCGTTAGAGTTACCTTTCAGAATAGGCCGTATGATCTGCCTCCATGGTCCATCAGCATTCTTCCCGACTGCAAAACTGCTGTTTACAACACAGCGCAGGTAATGAAAGTTGATCCTTGTATTGTATGTTTTCATAACAACATTTTGCTATAGCAGTCACAGGTTCAAGCCTTGGAAACAGCCTTTGACAGAAATGTAAGGTAAGGCTGCGTACAATAGATCCTTGTGGTCGGGCCCTTTCCTGGACCCTACGCACAGCCTGAGCTTGCCCTTTTTAGTCAAAAAGTACTGAAATAGACGATATTGTAATGAAGCAGTTATAGAGAGGTTTGACTGTACAAGCATTCCGAGGCAGAAGTTTTAATGTCTTCTGCGTAATGCTACAGGTTAGCTCTAAAGGATCGAGCATAAAAATGACGCCTGCAGGTGGTGGATTGTCTTGGCAGTCATACAATGAAGAAACGCCAACTGCTGATGACAGGGATACAATTTCAGGCAACGGACTATGGGAACAGAAAAACGTCACAAGAGATTCATCAGACTATCTGTGGTACATGACAGAGTGAGTAACTTCCATTTTCTTACTTTTTTCGAATGATTATATCTGGTTCCGTCTTAACTCAGACAGATATAACATCACGATAACATTTTTCGTTACTTTTTCCAGTGTAAAAATAGCATCTAATGAAGGATTTCTAAAGACCGGAAAGGATCCTTATCTTACTGTTATGTCCGCTGGTCATGTCTTGCATGTTTTCGTCAATGGCAAACTAGCAGGTACCAGAAACGATACTCTATCCCTTCGTTTCAATTTATCTGTCTGATTTCGACTTGACATGAAGTTTAAAAAAGTAAAGAAGACATCTGAATCTCGTGATCATAAACCAAAGACACATAGAATGTAAAGTAAAGAAGACTTCTGAATCTCGTGATCATACACCAAAGACGCGTAGAACGTAAATAAAGAAGACTTCTGAATCTCACATAGAATGTAAAGTAAAGAAACTCCTGAATCTCATGATCATAAACCAAAGACACAGAGAATGTATCAAGGTGCCTTTCAAAAACGACAGTAAGACTAACAAATTGAAACGGACAGAGTACATCTCCTTACGTCTATTCCTATCTCCTAATTTTGATGTCCTTGAATTGTGGTAGGAACTGTTTATGGATCACTGGACAATCCAAAACTTACATATAGTGGCAATGTTAAAATGTGGGCTGGTGTTAACCGGATCTCTCTGCTCAGTGTTTCCGTTGGTCTCCCGGTTAGTTTTCTACTTCCTGTTTCTCCGATCCTCTAACTATCATCGATAACTAAACCATTACAGCAAAATTTCATATAACCCATGGTTACACAATACATTTCAGAACGTTGGATTGCATTATGATACATGGAATGTAGGAGTTCTAGGTCCAGTCACGTTGAGCGGTCTCAATGAAGGGTCAAGAGACTTGGCCAAACAGACATGGTCTTACAAGGTACGTTAACTAAAGCTTGATCTTCATTCAAGGGTCTATCAGAAACAACTTCTCTACCTCCCAAAGTCTGCGTACGCTCTACCCTCTCTATACCCCATACCCCACCTGTGGGATTACACTGGATAAGTGTCGATGACACCTGAATGATATATCATTTGCTTGTTCATAGGTTGGTCTAAAAGGCGAATCGTTGAGTCTTAACACCTTAACTGGGAGTTCTTCGGTTGAATGGGTTCAAGGTTCACTAGTGGCTCAGAAGCAACCCCTAACTTGGTACAAGGTAAACTTCCTAGTGTTATAACGTCCACAAAACTACATATCAACATGTGTTTATCGGTCTTATGATGTTGAATAACATGTTATAACGCGAAGTTAATAGACTAATACACCTCTTCCAGGCTACATTTAACGCGCCTGGAGGAAATGAGCCACTCGCGTTAGACATGTCAAGTATGGGTAAAGGGCAGATATGGGTAAATGGTGAAGGCGTAGGTCGCCACTGGCCTGGATACACAGCACAGGGCGACTGCAGCAAATGCAGTTATGCTGGAAAGTTCAACGAGACGAAATGCCAGATTAACTGCGGACAACCTTCTCAGAGATGGTAAGACGTTTAATCCCTTATGTTCTATATGATCACACGAGGTAGGGGTAAAGTCTGCATATACTCTCTACCCTCTCCAGACCTCACCTGTAGGACTACACTGGGTATGTTGCTGTTGTTGACCCATAGGATCACACGAATCAACAAAACACGAGATGTTTGAAGAAACATGATATTTTTTAACTTCAACTTGTTCTGAAAAACTTCGCGAAACTGTTTAACCTCAGGTACCATGTTCCGCGATCATGGCTGAAACCAACTGGAAACCTTTTGGTAGTATTTGAAGAATGGGGTGGTGATCCAACAGGAATTTCTTTTGTCAGAAGATCAAGATAAATAGCTCATAAAGGTATGCTTAATGCGTTTCACCTTTCATCAGAGTTCTGTATTCACATCGCGTCTAAACTCATACATTATGTACATATGTTCATACTAGCCAAACTTTTCTTGTTATTTTCTCCTACTATGGCAGGAAGCTTGCTTAGTAAATATCCGAAAATCGCGATGAATGGATGAAAGAAGCTAACAATGGAGATTATATATACAAATTGCAGATGAATAAATCATTTGAAGCACAAAAATATATAAATTTACAGAGAATGTTCTTGATTTTCTGTAAAAATTTGGTTTAGAAACAAAAATTTATACAGTTTCTAAACGCTATATATTAGCCAATATGAATTTGAAATTTAGAATACATACAAAAAAGTTTCATGTAATTGTATACAATTACTATAATGGCTATGAAATAATAATACAAGTTATTTCAAGGAAGCCGTATCTTTTCAGTTTTTGGTTGATATTAAAGGTTTCGAGTTCGAGCCCTGTGTGAAATTGTCTTTAGTAGAGAGTGTTTTACTTTTTAAAGTGGGACTTCTCGGCGTGAATTTGAATTAGTCCAGATGTGAAATGATAATACAAGTTTTAAGGAAGCCATATTTTTTTTCAATTTTTCGATATAATTAAAAGTATCGAGTTTGAACCTGTGCATGAAGTTGTCTTTAATAGGGAGTATTTTACTTCTCAAAGTGGGACTTCTCGGCGTGAATTTGGATTAATTGGAACCTACAGGCAACAACAATTTCTGTAAATAGACACTTTGTCATTTTTTTTTAACTAGAACTTCGATTCTATAACTAAGAAAAAGATGAAAAGGACAAGCAAATTTAGTTCAATTGATAAATCCATCTTAGAAGTAAGCTGCTCTGTTGTAATCACTTTTGTACCTGTATCGACTGAAGCAGTCGAAATATTGATACTGGAAGATATGAGATCCAAAGCAGATATCGAACAACGGATGAAAATCAAACAAAAAGAAAAAACAAAGAAGCTATAACATTTGTATGTTCATATCATTCTTATGAATCTTATTATACATTTGTTTCAATTATTACAACTCTACTAAATCATTGTCATATACTCGTGCTGGTGAGAAATAACAGACATTTCGTAAAATAATTTAAAGTGCACATTAATTGATTGACATCATATTTATAAAAGAAAAAACGAAAAATTGAAAGTAGGATGATGGTGGACATTGTGCGTTTTTCGGTCACATATTCGTAACGGACTTGAAGTAGGATGATGGTGGACATTGTGCGTTTTTCAAGTCACCTACTCATAACGGACTTGAGGGAGTTAAAGCTATATTGACGCCCTTTCCCAATGACTTGTCTTACCAAGAAAAGATTTGCTTTAACTGACATTTGCTTTCTTGTCCTTAAATAGATCAAGAGGTAGGATAAAATTTATTTATTTCAAGCCAATAGAAACATGATATACGTTTGTACGTTGATTTTTAACGCTTAATTATGATTAATTAACATGCATATATTCTCACCTCGTTAAATCATTTTTATTATTATTGTAAAAGTCGAATATTCTCATTAAAAAAGAGGCCATTCAATTTTATTTTTTTAAATTCAAATATTTTGCTTTTAGGATTTTAAACTTGATTTTTGGATAGAGGTGAATTATTTTTATTGTTATAAATGAAGAATGGTCAAGCTTCAAATGCTAATAGAATATAAAAGAATTTATTATGTACTTGACTTAAAAAGAACATTAATTATTAACTTGACAAATGAAATTGTATTTTCTTGGCTAAATTTAGTTATTCAATATTCGTTTTTAAAATAAATCTCTCACCTTATTTAGTTTAAATATTTTTAGGTGTGCATTTTCATAATAATATTGTATGCATTTAAAATAAAAATTTTTGAAAAAAATTAATTTACAAATAGAACTTGCATTTTTAAGTTTGTTAAAGTAAAAAAGAATTTATGAAAAAAATAAAATATAAAAAACATAATAATTAGTCAATAAAAATTATACTATATAGTGTAATCTTTTAATAAGTATGTTCACCAAGATTTCCAAAAATTCTCACACCACACATGGAATAATTTCATGC
>JAABOM020000012.1:2479371-2496276 GCA_011800125.2 Solanum clarkiae
GTCAATAAAAATTATACTATATAGTGTAATCTTTTAATAAAAAAATATGAAGAAGTATTATAAAAATCAGGAGTGAAGATTTTGAATATTATTATATGTTGTATTAAAAATAATGTATATATACAAAATAAGGTATAAAAAGTGATAAAGAGAAGGGTACATTTGTCATTTACAAATTTGTTGGCATGAAATTATTATACCATCCCTTCTAAGCCAACCAAATAGATATTTAAGGGGAATAAAATTTTACCCCAGGATTATTTTCATTTATCCCTTACACCAAATAATCCCTTAGAGATTTAAATAAGATCTCAAATTACATTAGAGGCGTTTCAATTATTATTTTGCCAAATATGTATAATTAATTGACTTACCAAAAATGAGATATTTAAACAAGATATTAGTTTATCTTTGGAGATATTTTAGTCGGTTTTTTCCCAAGGTAAAATACTACTTGTCCAACAACTTATCCCATAATTATGGTTAGTAAATTACATTTATAGATTATTTCAATATACTCCTTTAAATTTTAAGGGTCAATATTTAGTGCTTATGATATCTAACTAAGCATATTTGAACTTCAATTAATTGAAATATGCATTTTTGATCCATTTACTCGTGAATACTAAAAAATTTACAAAAAAAAAAACATCAGTAACTCAGGGGCTAAAAGTATAAATTACGTAAAAAGTACTAAGATAAACCCTCCTATATATATCAAACTTGTTCAAGTAGTTTCTTACTCACAAAAATAAAATAAAATTCTGCCTCTAAAATCAAGAATTTACCAATAACCGAGGGGTTAAAAGTATAAATTACATAAAACGTATTAAGACAAACCCTCCTATAAATACAACACTTGTTCAAGCAGTTTCATACTCACAAAAACAAATTTTTTGCCTCAAAAATGTTGTCTCAAAAGCCCAAAATTGTTATAATTGGGGCAGGAATAGCTGGTCTCACAGCAGCTAAAAAGCTCTACACAACACAAAACTCTGATGATCTATTTGAGCTTTGTGTTGTAGAAGGTGGAAACAGAATTGGTGGAAGAATTTTCACTACTGAATTCTGTGGTGATAGAATTGAAATGGGAGCAACTTGGATTCATGGAATTGAAGGAAATCCAATTTACAAAATTGCTCAAGAAATCAATGGGTTTGAGACTGATAAGCCATGGGACAGTATGGGAGGTAAAAGAATGGAGAGAAACGTGACTGTAACAGAAGATGGTCATGAGGTAAATTCATCTTTTGTTAACCCCATAGCAAGTTTTTTCAGTAATCTGTTAGAGTTTTCATCAGGTGAAGGGGATTTTGGAGGTGGGGTTGGTAGAAAAATTCTTGAAAGCTTTGATCTTGGGAAAAATGGTGGCATTGATAATCTTAGTATTGGTTCTTTTCTTAGAAAAGGGCTTGATTTTTACCGGGGTTTGAAGAAGGATCAAGAAAAGGTTGAAAGTTTCAATCTTGAGATTGGTGGTACTGAAAATGGTGAAGAAAAAGTTGAAAGCTTGAAGCTTGGAAGTGGTGGTATTGAAAAAGATCGAGAAAGTGTTGAACGTTTCGATCTTGAACATGGTGGTACTGAAAAAGATGAAGATGTTGAAGTTTTTGAAAATTGGAGTAGAAAATCACTTGAAGAAGGTGTTTTTGCTATGTTTGAGAATATACATAGGCATTATTCAGCAGCTGGTGATTTGGGTACTTTGGATTTCAAGGGAGAAAGTGAGTATTCTAATTTTCCAGGAGATGAGATAACTATAGCCAAAGGGTATTCATCTGTGATTGAATCATTGGCTTCTGTTTTACCACCTGGTTTGATCCAACTAGGCCGAAAAGTTGTGAAAATTGAATGGCAATTGGAAACCAGTGATGGTAATAAGCCAGTGAAGCTGCATTTTAGTGATGGATCAGTTATGTATGCTGATCATGTCATTGTTACAGTCTCATTAGGGGTTCTAAAACAAGGAATTCGTGAGGACTCGAGTCTTTTTAGTCCTCCACTTCCTAGTTTCAAGACTGAAGCAATTTCAAGACTTGGTTTTGGTGTTGTTGATAAGGTATTCTCGCAGCTGAGCCCAACTCATCATGAAAATGTTGGACATGATGGAATGAATTTCCCTAATGTGATGATGGTTTTTCATCAGCCAGGCTCAAAACTGAATAACCCGAAAATCCCCTTGTGGATAAGGAGGACAACAGTTACACATCCAGTTTATCCAGAGTCAAGTGTTATTATATCATGGTTTGCAGGTGAAGAAGCTTTGAAGGTTGAAACTCTAGATGATGAGGAAATCATCGATGGGGTCTCGACAACACTGTCACAGGCTCTAGAAAACACAAAGCATTTCAAGAACTCAAATGAAAATGGAAGTTCCATCAAGATTTCTAAGGTTTTGAAGTGCAAATGGGGTACTGATCCATTGTTCTTGGGATCATACACTTACATAGCTGTTGGATCAAGTGGAGATGATTTGGATGCTTTGGCGGAACCACTGCCAAAAGAGAGCAGTGATGAAAAGAATTTGAAGAACTGTCCTCGACTTCAAGTTCTATTTGCGGGTGAAGCAACAAGTAGAAATTACTACTCAACAACTCATGGTGCTCATCTTACTGGTCTTAGAGAAGCTAATAGGCTTCTTGAGCATTTTCAATGTGTTGATGTCTGAAAAGAAGTTGTTATTTTGTTTGTTTGTTTGTCTTTCTTGCAATTGTTTTTCATATTTATTTGGAATTATGATGTTTGTTTAGTTTCTGTGTGTTGGGAATTTGAAAGAGTATAGGGAATTAAAGAAGCTTTTCATCCTGTATTGTTTTCAATTTGATGTTGATGAGGAGTAAAGACTTTTCCTTCTCTTTCCTTTCTATAATTTGATGGTTCTTGCTTTTAATCTTCTTAACTTTATTGATAAATGAAAATGAAGATATACTGGGAAGTTTTTTAAAAGTATATATTTGGAAAAGGAAAGTTAAAAGAATTCCAAAATAGTCCGTTTTCACTTATTACAATCTTTAACTATGCGGGGATTCTATTACTCCCCTATTCTATTGTAACATATCATTCACCTCCTTCAACACTTGATACCACAAAGAATGGATTACACCTATATAATAGCACATCTAGCGTAATCCCATAAGTTTCATTTCGATTTTTTTCTCTTTTTAAAATTTCCTTGTACTTTTTCTTTTCTAATTTCTATTCACTTTTCACTTATTTTCTTCTTCTCTACACATGACTCTCCACCATAATATAACCTAGTCATTTTGTTAAAAGTTCTATCTACACTAGACATGGAAATCTAACCTAGTCACTTATTAAAAGTTCTATCTACACTAGACAAGGAAAACTAACCTACTCATTTATTAAAAGTTCTATCTACACTAGACATGGAAATCTATGCCAGCACGAGCTCAATACATGTTACTCTCTTTGATTCTGTTCGGAGAATCGTACTCCTTATGTCCAATTTTACGTGGCACAAATAAAATTTCAAGAATCAACCAAATTTTTATGTCTTTCAAATATTTCAAGTTATTAATTATTGTAATTTATAGTGCATTTTATGTTATTTTCAAATTCTATATGTTAATCCTTTTATGCCAATTTATATGACAGCGATAGAATTTCGAGAGTCAATCAAATATTTTTTGTCTTTTAAATATTTTAAGTTATTAATTATCGTGATTTATAGAACTTTTCACATAATTTTCAAATATTCAAAAGACTAAAAAATTAAGATAAATAAAGAAAAATGATTTTAAAATTACATAAATGGAAGCAGGCATGTCAACAAAAAGATGCTTGCTTCTAGACTTCTCTATGTGGTTATAATTATATGTTTTCTGTATAACAACATTTCATTATAGCAACCAAAATAATATCAAGACAAACAACATCATATAGAGGCTTTGATTGTATAGAGTTTGAATTGCTATGTAAATCCAAGCAAAGGATCCTCACAACAACAACAACATACCAAGGTAGTCTAACAAATGAAGTTTTAAAAGGGTAGTGTGTATACAGCCCTCATCCCTACATTGGGAGGTAGAGAGACCATTTCCGATATGTTCTCAGACCTTACCCCTACTTTGGGAGGTAGAGAGATCATCTCCAATAGATACATAGACCTTGCCCCTACCTTGAGAGGTAAAGAGACCATTTCTGATTGACCCTTGGCTCAAGAAAAAACATAACAAATGGATCCTCACTTTTGTTCTACAAAGTAATTGATGGCAACACTAATATAAACTATCATAAGAAGTTGTATTTTCTTGTACCTCAGAAAATTTTCAACCAGTTCTCCACAATGCTTGCCATTCAGTTATAAATTCTCAGACTGCACTAGGTGACAATAATCAGTTCTATAGATATTGTTTTCGACCTTAAATCATAAAATCAACTGCAGTACTCAAAACCCTTTTTGTAGAAACAGTAATTAAAAACTTCATCTTTATCCATATGGATAGATCAAACATATACGCCAGAAGCAAGCAGCAAAAACAAGGATCCAAAACCCTGCACCATGTATGGTGAGGAGTCAGTGCAAGCAACAAGCCTAAACGAGAGATCAAATCATTGTAGTGTACATACCAAGAAAACAGATGCCACTGTCCCTGTTACAAGCTCCTTTGCAAGACTGCGATATTTCCTTGGAGAAGTAGCTTCATAGCTGTCACACATTCATACGTTTTGTTAGAAGAAGAAAAGACCACAACACTTGTAGAACAGGAAAAGAAGTCATGTAGCAAACTATTAATCGTTAACATTGTAAAGTTATAGTCTGATGAGTAATCCGTGAATATCTTTTTATTCGTTAAAGTACTATAATTTAAGGATTTTGGAGAACTTCCATGATTCATGAATTATATCCCAGTAAAGAATTTCGGAGAATTATCTCAGTGAAGTTGGATATCTATGTATATGTAGATTATGTACTCCTCAAGAAGTACGTCATAGAACAGATATTTCATGAAAATGATGTCTCTCAAAGCTCTTAACCTTGCTAGTTTGCCTTAAGGTAACAGAAAAAATATTTCTCTTACCACTTTTTCCCATAGGTTATATCTAAGAGTTGCAATGCTAAAGTTGTACAGACTTCTCTTCTTTTCTTTTCTTGATTGTTAATTTGCATAGACTTCTGAAGAGTAATCACTTACAAGTTACAAGGAAGGAAGCATCAAAGCCGAAGAAATTTGAAATCATGTGGAGGAAGACATACAACTAACACTACTCCCGCTACAAGCCCTTAAGCCATAGTTGTGACTTGAACTTTTCATCTTAAAGCTTCACATCAAATACAAGTGGAGAGCTCTAATTTTACCTAGAAACAAGTTCAATGATTTCTCTAAAAAGGAAAAGAAAAGGGCTTAGATTTAAGGGGAAAAAAGAAGATAAATCCACCAGGTTGCTGAATCTATACGTACTTACTCCTACCTCCTTCCCACCTTGAGAAGGAAAGAAAAATCTCTCACCACACCTGGTTAGACAGATCATCTAACACAAGCATGTGACATTTGTAAACATGAAATAAAGTTGACCAAAAACTAATGGCCCAAACTCTTCAAGTTTGACTCCAACACAACCAAAAGATGCTATAAAACATAACAAATGGATTAAAAGATGGTTTCAGTGATGATAAAGCCCTGGACAAAAAATAATATCTAATGTAAGCACATTCTACAGTTGTGCAAGCATTAGCATTAAACAATGAAGTGCCCAAGGTGAATCTTCTTGCAACTTACACACTACGACATAAGCATCATTTTTCAATTACATCTTTCAAGTCACGGAGCTCGTAAGTAAAATACTATGTCTACGAAGCAGAGCGACCTCATCTTGCTTGCAAGTTCAAAGGGTTAAGTGATTGAATGGTAAACAATAAATGACATGGATTTGAAATCTCACATAAACCGATTAAACCTGAAAGCCCAAACTCTCAACATTTTCGCAACGTAAGCATGGACATAAAGGGTCAGAACCAAGAATGACGGAGAATTCATAAATACTCTATTCAGATCCCATCAATATACCACAATATCTTTAAAATAGTGATAAGTCTCTTTGACATTCTTCTGAACCAAAGGTGCTCTACCAAACCATAAAAATATAGCAATTCCTGAGGAGAAAATGTAATCAGATATTTATTAGTCTTTCCTACAACATTGTTGTCAAAAAAGAATGGAGCTGAAAAAGAGGGCCCAAGGCTTCGGTCCAGCGGTAAAAGTGCAATGTGTGATGTCTGAGTTAGGTACATGTCAAGGGGTTTGAACTCTAGAGCGGGCAAAGGGATGGATCCATTATCCACCAAGTTACAACATGCACCACTGGCTCTCAGAGATTTCTACTGTAGAAAAAAAGGACAGATAAAGGCTACAGTTGGTGTGAAACATTTTGTTTGTGGAAAAAATACTTCCAAACTTCATCATTTCCAGATAACTACAACAACCACACATCAATTCCAAGCTATTTTACGACGACCAACCACTAAAGCATAATTTCTCTAACATTCCTAATAAATATTTTACATCATATTAGACAAACCGATTAAGAAAACCACATAACCAAATTAACAATTTCATCTTAGTTCATTTCCTTATCCACAACACACAACCAACCCTTCAACACTAAATTTCACTTTCAAAATATCAATCCCATTTCAACAAAGTACACCTTTCTCACAAATGATGATACTATTAATCAACTATGCCGTAATCACTTCTAGCTAGGAAAGTCACAGACACTGTATATTTGTAGCTAGGGGCACAAGAGGTTCATTGGAATTAAGATAATGATCAGTTCAATTGTGAATGTGCGCCTTGAAGTAGCTGTTAAAATTGATGCCATGTGACCCGGAGGTCACCGGTTCAAACCTCGGAAACAGCCTCCAACAGAAATGCAGGGTAAGATTGCGTCCAATAAACCCTTGTGATTGAGCCCTTCTCCAAGCCCTGCGCATCGTGGGAGCTTAGTGCACGGGACGGCCTTTGGTTGGTTTCAATCGCAAATGCAAGTCATTCGCTCTTCCAACAAGAGCTCAAGGGCTATGAACAAGGTGAAATTATTTTTTCATGTATATAAAGTTGATATTGAATCCCTAAAGCTACTTCGCATGAGTAATTCTTTATATTTTGATTCCCTTTGCTTGCACCATAATCAGATAAGCATTAATTAACTACGCCTTAATCTCAAACAAGTTAGATCTACCAAAAAAATCCTCTATATCTCTCTATTACACTACAACATCACCTATAAACAAAATCCAACATTTTCTAAGCTTGAAAAAAAGATCAGATCGACGACTTACATGAAGAATGAAGCAGTTACAACAAGACCAATTGCAAGCATGAACACTGCTAGGGTTGGGTACCACGCATCAGGTACTGGACTCGAGATCGGTTTTGCTGATTGAGCCTTTCACCAAAAAAATAAAAAAAATTACAAAAAAATCACATCCAAAATTTCTGAAACTACACACAAAATACAAAATTGAAACAAATTGTATACCATTTTTTTCAAGCAATTTGAGAGAATCAGATGATCTTCGTCTATGGACTCGACTGTTTCAGAAGCTTCAACAATGGCTGTGAATCAGAGATACTAAATTGTCGGGTTAAAGTTTTCATTAAATAGCCTATTTGGACGCTAATATTTAACTTATAGCCACATTAACATAATAGCCAATGTTTCTCTCTCCTTTTTCTTTTCTTAGTTGTTGTATGATGATTGTATTAGTTAATTTTTACTTGATAGAATGATAGGTTTACTATATTATCCTTCAAATATAATAAATTTAAATACTTTTGAAAATTCATTGAAAATAATTATAGTTAATAACGGGAGAAAATTAGGAACTAAGTGAGATTTTGTAAACTAGATAAATAAAATCGAATATGTATTTTCAATATAGTGAACAAGTAAAAATTACTGATGAAAGGAGTAATTTATTCCATTTCTTTTTTGTGTGAAGAAGTAATTCTTGAAATCGAATATGAATAATTCAAATCGAGTAGTTATTGTAGAAAAAGTTTGAAAACATTGACTATTTTTGCAACTTTGAAAAAGCGAGCCTTGAATTTGAACTATGAATGTCAAGTTTAAATCAAGACGAATGTCATTTCAAAAGCTTGAAATATTAGTGTGAATGTACATTATAGTAGCTCAAGCTTCAATATAAATTATTCACAATTTTTGGAACATATATACTTGAACCTTAATAACTTTGATTCAAACTTCAAGATCGTACGATAAAAGTTTGATCATGACATATCAAATTTCTTGTATAATGTACGAACTTAATTAACTATTTGTGTAAAGATCCCAAAATTTAATCCTCAAAATCTATAGTCCATGTGTGTTTAGTTTGACTTATCTTTTTGGTGTTTGATGGGAGGGCAAAAAGTAATTTTTCAAAATAAATGTCTATTAAGTACAAACAAGAAATAAAGTTCAATTGCAATTCATCAAGGATCCAAATATTTTTAACAAATAAAAAGCAATTCTTTGCTTCAGAAAAAAGAAGTTACAATTGTGTATTACTACCTTATCTCAAAAAGTTGGAAAAAAAAACCTCACAAGCTCATACATGAACAACTACCTCAATAGCCTAACTGACAGACTGAGTTACATACATGAAAATTGCACTAAATGTTGTTGCTCAAATATACAGCAGTTACTGCCCGGTTAGGCGGCTACAACATTCTGTCACACGACAAAAACATTTTCATATCATCATATAGTGAATACTCAAGCATAACACGGGCACATGTACGTAAAGAATTTGCAGGTACTTGCAGTTAGATTGAAGCCGGCAGCAAAGAGAACCTCAAGGAAATGTTGAAGTTGCAGAAAATGAAGAGCGTGAGTGAAAGAGCTCTCTAGTGTTGCATCTTTCTTGGGTATGTATCCTATTGATTTGGATCGTATTCTTGAAATCCGTTCTTGAATCTCTCAACCATTTTAGTTTCTTCTTCTTTACCGAGCTTGCAATTTCGCCAATCAGCTCTATCTGCTATATTCAACAAGCCTGCTAAAACCTGTGGGACATCATGCAATATTACGTCTGTTATTAAAGCAAAATTGCAGCTGTTAAGACATATTTTACATAAAAGGGGTGCAAACTAAGCGTCTAATCCCTTGTTGAAAATTTTAGCTAAATGACACATTACTATTAAAGGTGGATAAATCTTACCTCGCGACCAAATTGAGCTGGGAATTTTTCATTCTCCTCAATAACATGCGACAAAATATCACCTCCAGGAACTTCAACATAAAATAAGCTGCAGCTTCTGTCAAACTCTGTGCGCAGCTCTTGTCTTCCTTCTGCAGTAAAAAGAAAGCAGTACATGTCATCTCTAGACTGAATTGCTCTCACGCAAGACAATCTGTGATAAGATTCAAAACAATGAAAGCACCAGAAGAGTTTATTCAAATCCATGAGGTTTTCTCCAAATCCATGCTAACCCACATGTCCAATTAGCAGAGACAAACGAGAAAAGGATTTACTGAGAAAAAAAGGTTTAGAATTTACCATCCGCAATGCTACCTGTTATAACAATGGCTAATGGTTACCAGTTGAGTAGAACTTGCAAAATAGGTTGTAACCTATACACTTAAAGGTGCTGGACATATGTAAATTACGGTAAATTATCAAAAGAAATTGTTCATATACATTTTGGCACTCCCTAGCTTCACTAAAAAAAAAAAAAAAGCAGTCGCTAGCTTCTCAAGCAAATGATATCCAGTCCTATATTCATAGACTGATGGAGAAATTGCCTTTAGTGCTGAAGAAACTTGCATAGCTCAGCTGACTCATCTGAGACAAACTCTTATGAAAAGCAAGCAAGCTAGTACATTTCAGCATAAAGGACCCTAAGGTGAGGCAGAAGATCTTCTCGCTAAGGCAATCGGCATGTAACTCATTTCTGGTATTAAGACAGCGACAGAGATACACTTGATGCAGGTGCCAAGATTGTATGTTTATTTGAAGAAACTACTCATTTCAGTCTGTATACGTTTCCAGGAAATTAAAGGACAATGACAAGTAGGTAAAGCTGAGGCATGAATAATAGTTGAGCTGTTTTCTCGACTCTATTTTCTCAACCTTTACCATTTTTCTTTATATTATCTGGTTGGGGAATGAGGCAGGAATTCAGGATTTCATGGCTTTGTACAATAAAGTAACCATACCTTTAACCATAGTAAACTTGAATCCCAATTTTTTAGCAGCCATGTTAAAAATATCTTGAACCACAGGTGCCCTGGATGAGGGAATAGGAACAACCTACAACAGACACAAAGAGCGAAGGTTAAGATAATGGTAAGTAATAATTTATTTTAAAAAAAGTAATAATAAACAAGAAAAAGTAATGGAGTAAAGAACTGCGACATGAGATTAGCAATTACAGATTTAAGGTTGAAAAACAAGATTGATCGCTTAAAGAGAGGCGGATGCAATTTGCCCCAAGGTGTATAATTACATGCATACTTCTAAAAGATGCAATTAAAGCTCTGCCCATTGGATGTCTTCATTGTAAGCCTCACATGATGAGCGTTACACATGTTTGATACCTGATTGAGTCTTTCTTCTCAACAACAGTTTAGGTGAACCATACTCGAATTTTAAAAGCTTCCACAAACAGAAAATTCTTTATTTCCCAAATAAGTATTTAATACTAATTCCTGTTAGCCATTTTTGTGCTTCATGGGTATGCCTCACTGTGAATGATGAACACAGACAAACTCTTTCACAGACAAATGGTAATGGCACTCTGTGGGAGGTTTCTAATCATCCCAGTAATCAGGATATGTTTTTGTGCTTATTCAGAGCTCCTAAGGACAATACACGCATGAACTATATAACACCTTTTTGTACAAGTAAAAAACTGCTGCAACATAGGTAAACTGCCATCATATCTTGTGAAAGCAGATTGTCACCACAGCTAAAACAAAAGGCTAAATATGCTAAAGAAAGGTGTGCTTTATAAAAACCAATTTTTAAGGAAAGAATGGTGATATAGACATATCTTCTTTTCCTTCCCTTTTTTTTTAAAAAATAATATGCAGTATAGGCATACATTCGTTGCAATATATGATGCAAATTGTTCCATACCTGAAGATTGGCATGACTTCCTCGTTTGAATACCCACTCAAAGAAAACAACTTCCTTCCCTTGCTTTTTGAAGTAAGCTTTGAGGCTGCTTTGAAGTTGTTCCAATTCCTTTTCACATTCCAGTGGCAGAGATAACGTATTGGGTGTGTGTTCAATGGGCATAATCAGCACATGATCTGGTACTAAAGGTCCTTTAGCAAGTGCACAGTAGTAATATTCTCCAACACTAGTGATGAGATGCGACTCAACGTTCGGACTAGACAAACAAAACCAGCATTCTCTTGACCTGAAAACAGTTAAAGTTACCACAAAGCTTACTGCATAAGCAAGGGAGCACTAATGCAGGCTCACAAGCCAGTGAACATTGAAACTGCAAAGATATCAAGAAAAATCAAGTAGTTCGACAAATATTAACCTGTTAGAGCTTGCTGCCCCAGATGCTGATCTGTCACCTTCTTCCTGCAAACTGTGCTTGAAGTTGCAATCAGGACCTTTTTCACATTTTCCCTTGTTGAGAAAGTCAAAACAAACACCTCTTGAGTATTGTTCTGAAGCATCTTCATCATGTCTAAACTGGCACTTGTTTCCTCTTGGACAAGAGCCAGAAGAGACAAATTTAAAGCAGAGCCTGTCACCAGCACCATCTCCATGTTTCTGCCTTTTCTGCGATACATCATATCTCCAATACTGTGACTCAGAAGTACTATCACCGGGCCTCTTTGTTGCTCCCTCGGGTGGGGCTGTTTTGTCAACATTCATATATGGGCATAAAGTAGTATTTGGTGGCTTTGCGCTAAGCTCAGTTTTCGACATTGTTGACGCTGGAGTGGGAGATATTGCATGAATAAATTTCTGTGAAGAATTCATGCATAAAATGAGGTATCAAAGTGATACAAGAGGATGGGGTAGACCTAAAATTACACGGGGAGAAGTTATCTTAAAAGACCAAGGAATGGATGCAGACTTTGCTAAGAAGATAAGTCCGCATTTGTTGGAATTCACCTCATATCTTGTAACAGCATTTCAAAATTAAAAACTAGATCAGAATTTCAGCAGAAAAATGAATACATTTTAAGAGTTTCTATGGCATTTTGAGAATATATAATCATTATAAGCAAATTTGATATTCAACCATGACTATGCGGCATAATTTGTTGTGGTGGTGTAGGGGTTTGAGGACAGAATGTGTGTTAAAGGGCGACAGCCACCGAATTTAGAGAAAGTGAATAACGTTTGATTAAACATTCAAAATATGTGATAGAACTGCTTCAGATGTTAGAACTTTTACAAATGCTTGCAGGAAGTTTAAACCAAATGTCGGTTGTGGTACCTGTTTATTTTTGTTTCCAACAGGAGCTAAGCCCAGAAAGCGAGTTGTGTGTAGAGCATCAGCATTAGCATACGGTTCACGATCAAAGTAGACATCCATAGTTCCTGCAAAATGATACCTACCAGCAAAACAACTTCAGTTGGGGATACATTTACATCTATGGATTTATTCAGCAAAAAGTACAAACTGAAAGTTCGGGTTTGTTAAAATGAAAAAAAAAAAAACTAGAAAGCAACAGAAAATGTCCAACTTCAAAAGCATTTCTTTTAAAATAGCAGGATTACAAAATAGCCATTTGAACAAATGCTTCCATCACATGAGAACATTGTGGATTCTCCGAAAGCCAAGAATATATCTTTTGAAATTTTACTTGATTTTTCAGATTGACATCGAGTAACCTGACAGCCATATGTAAATTTCCACTGCTTAATTTTATTTTAGGAGAAGCCTAAGTATATCAAGTCCGAACATATCCACTGTGAAATGGAACTCTTCGAAAAGATTACCAGTTCAACCACGAGATAAAGAAGACCAATGACACATATCACCTCAAATTATCTATGAAATGGCAGTTCAACCTAGGTGTGATGAAGCTTGCACTATTAATTGATTAAAAAAATAAGCTGAATATAAAGAGAGCACGTGGAAGCATACAGATATACAAACAATAGATTTTGTAGTACAAAAGTAAAATGAAAAATTCCACATAATTGGCTCCAAATGTTGAGGAGTTCAAATTTTCTTCTCCAAAGGTCAAATGAAATGTTCAAAATGAAGCTCAAGAGCAAAGGACTCGGTAGCCCATGACACCAACTCAACAAGTGAACTGCACTTTGAAAAATATGATCACTCACCGAGGCTTAATCTCAGTTACTAGTTCTGACACAGTGGGATCAATTCCAGATGAATCGGAAATTTCTGCAGGAACTTCTGAAGTCGTTCCATTCGTTACTCCACTGGGCCACTCATTAGTGATTTATTTGATTAAGGAATCAAAGAGATTGGAAAGAGTACTTGCAATAGGAGGTGGAGAAAATGAGGGAGATCAATATAAAACCAAAGGATATGTAAGAAAGATGTCTACTGTTCCTGGATCCTCTGCTAAAGCCCTCAAAGCATCAACATCATCTTGACTGTATGTTCCAAATTGAGTCCCACTTGGCGATCGCCTACCAGATAAGTATGCCACAGATAACCCTAAACATGAGTACAGTATATCAGCTATCGTATCCAACAAAAAGTCTCAAATTATTGTGGACTCATACACCTCCATACAAGAAAACTGCAATTCGATGCGGAAACATAATATGAAACCTTAATTTCTTTCAGTCTCATTATTCCAAAGACATGAGCTTAGAAACCCCCTTGTTTGGTGAGCTTCTACTCTCACAAAGTAAATTAACCTATCAATAGGATGAACATTCCAAAATCAGGGAAAATCCTGGGGTTATCATGGACTGGATGCAGTTATTACAAAATAACATTGAATAAGAAAATAGTATGATATCAGTTGGTCAACCAACTGCGCTTCAATCCCGAATTAAGGCAAAAAAGGTACACAAATACACGATCTTAAGATAAACTGTATGATGTTTGGAAGTGCTCATAACATCTTTTTTTTTTTGGATATGTAAAATTGCACGGTGCTTAGATACTCTCATGAAAACTTCCAATTTTCAAATCTTAGACATCGCCATCTCACAACATATAACTTGGAAATGGTGCAACTGTCCACTATCCTTAATCAATACGACATTGGGTTAACAATTTAGCAGCATACAGTCTATTTGGCTTCTGTCGGCAATGGCATAGGCTTTTCTCCAATACCACAGAGAGGTAGGAGACAACAGAACCCTTTCTTTACCAACTACTTTAGACAAATTAGCCGATAGTTTCAAAGACTTAACAGCTTTTATTATCTGTGTCAAGATTTCATTCTTGCTACATGTGTAAACCGCTAGACCAAATAGTTCAAGTTTGAACAAGGAAATGATAAACTGCACTAAACAAACGTCATTCGGTAAAAGGTGCACCCATCTGCTTTGCCCAACAGACCAATAGTAACAAATTTTAACCATGACCCAAATGCTCCCCTCTCTATCCTTATACACCAAGGTGGATTAAGAATTGTGGGTGTGTATACAAGCCACCATTCTTTAGTCGCAATAAATACAAACTTTGTATAACATACATCTTTTAAGCATGTGTAGGTGAGGCTTTTGTTAAAGAAGCCAGAACAGACCATACGGAGAACAGGGTTGAAATCCTGGAAGAAACAAAAGCAAGGTGATTTCATTCCACCTGTCTAAGCCTTGAAGAAAGCTATGTGATATTGCAAAAGTGGGCAGTGCGGGTACCTGATGAAATAGGAGAGGTGTGCAGAAACAGGCTTGTTCAGCCAATAGACATTTCCAACCATACAAATATATATACACACACACTCCCTAGTAGAGTAGATGCAGACAACACCCCAAAGTGTGGCCTAGTGGTTAATAATATAGGTTGAACCATGAGGTCTCGGGTTCAAATTGTAGCTGAGGCAAAAATGGTAAGCTTTTTTCCCGTGAGAGGACTCAAGCTTGCCCAGACACTATGATTATGAAAATTAAAAAAAGTGGATGAAGACACATCAACTTCTAAGCCGCCTGTTCATTCCTTACACTAAATCTTTCTTTTCACTAAGCAAATTGGAATGAAACAATAAACGAGGTGCTGGTTCAGGTCTTACCATGAAGGCTAAACTTCCCACTTCCTTTCAACCAATACAAATTGTCACAGACTTTTAAACCCTCCATCTTAAACCCTTTGTTACTTGGGTCCTTCAATACTTCTGACAATATTTTCGGGGACCCCGCACCATAATCACCAATGAAATAGGTCGGTATAGGAATCTTGGAACGCCCCTCAACATAGACATTGAATTCCTCAAGCCCCTCAATTGAATCTGGAAAAAATTGGCCTACGCAAAGAAGAGCATCAAATGGACCAGCTGCCTTGTTCACCTGAAAGAGTTCAAGTTCAGCTCTAAACTACAACAACATTACCCATGTAGTCCCAAAAATTAGGGTCTGGGGAGGATAGAGTGTATGCAAACCTTACCCCTACTTCAGAAGTAGAGAGGTTGTTTCCAATAGTCCCTTAGCTCAAGAAAAAAAGTCCAAATCAATCAAAAAGAAGTAACAAAAGTTAAAAGCATAAAAAGCATACTGAGCGGTTACTACAACAAAATAATAGGATATTCAAAGTACAAAAAAACAAAAAAAAAAGTCAAAGGGAAAGAAATTACGAATATTAGGATGGACGTATACGAGAGAACACACTACTAACAACTAACCTTCTAGCTACCTATCTGGGGTCATCTCCTCGAAAAGCTAAAATCGCGCCATATCTTAGCTCTAAACTAAGTATTCCATATTTAAACACAATAGAAAATCTAAATCTAATGTCAGCAAAGTATGAATAAGTATATCAAATTTACGCATTCTATTTAATATCAACTTTATGCACCTTACACATATATTTATGCTCCACATCACAAGTATTGAATTCAAATAAACTCCGCACCAAGGGCAAGAAACTACGAATATTAGGATGGGTGAATAGCGAGAGAACACACTACTACCTACTAAACTTCTACCCTAATTAGTATCCTCCACAATCTCCTATCTAGCGCCATGTCCTCAATAAGCTAAACTCCCACTATATCTCAACTCTAAACTAAGTAGCCTATATCCAAACACAATTGAAAATCCAAATCTACACCCAGTAAACTATGAATGAGCATATCTATCCAACGAAGTATCCAAATTTACGGATTCTATTTATAGCAATTTGTATGCATTTTACACATAAACTTATGCTCCACATCGGAAGCATTGAATTCAAATAAACTCAGCACAATTACTCTCTACTATCAAAAGTATTGAATTCAAATACATAACAAATACACCTATATACAATTTGAGAGAAGACGAACCGAAGAAACGCGCTTGAATAGCTGATTGAGACGGCCGAGTACATCACCACAGAGGAGAATTTTGAGAGGAGCCATAGCTGAGAGCTTAGAAGGAGAAAGAAGGAAAAATAGAGAGAATTTAATATTGGGCCAAATCCTACAATGGGCTTTTAGGCCCAATACGTAACAATTTAGTGTTATAACCACTTTTCACTTGAGTTAAAATTACGAGGCATTTGATTATGAAATCTTTTTAATTTTTTTTTAAGTTTAATTTCGAAAAATATGTTTAACGATAAAATTTGAGGTACAATTTAAAGTTGGATTTTTTAGAATTTAAAAATTTGTAAAAAGATCTTTGTACTATAAATTACTGATAAAAAGTAAAAAAAAAAAAAAATAACATTGACGTCCACTTGCCTTGTTAGATGATTTTTAGAAAATATTTAATAGGATGTATAAGAATAGTGTTGAATCAATGTGTATTAGCAATGTTGATATTTTTATATATCA
>JAABOM020000012.1:2496376-2508148 GCA_011800125.2 Solanum clarkiae
ACTAACACATATACACTAGATAATGCAAAGAAAAGGAACAATAATAGTAAAAATAATACAAATGCTAATAATAATAATAAGAAGAAGACGAAGGAGAAGAGTAGGAAGAAGAAGAAATTAGCCTGCTACTCTAATTCGTAACTTGCACACCTTTCTATCTAAGTCTGTCCTCAGTGAGGTCGAGTTCCGCCATGTCCTGTCTAATCACCTCCCCCAGTACTTCTTCGGTCTACCTCTATTGGAGTTGTGTTTAGCCATGAATACATATTAGAGGTGTTCTTTACTTTTTTGTGAGTGATTTGGAGTGAAAATTTTTTATTTATTATTGTTGTTTTTCAACTATTTAAGTGTGAATTAAAGGTGGAGCTAAGATTTGAAGATTATAAGTTTAGTATTGTAGTTTGTTTAAGTGGTTGTTTAGCTATGTTTCCTTGTGAAATTTGAAAAAAAAAAAGTGAAAAAATCAAAGGCTTTAGTTTGTTGTATTCCATTAAACTATCCAATTTACTCACACATAAAGGGTGATATAAGATTTGTGGTAATTTTCTGGGTTTCGAAGTCTGCTTCTTTTTAGTTTCTCCATAAGTTGAGACATATTTAGTCCCATCTCAATTTCGGTATGGTGCGAGTCTGTGTTATCTTTCCATTATTTAACTCAGCACTGTTAACTTTTCTTCAAATTGTTGTCAATTCATTTTATGAACTTAAGGACCTTTTATTCTCCTTATTTTAGATTTATTTGAAATAAATAGCATATATTAGAAACCCCAATGACTTAATATTTTCCTGGATGTGCGCAGGAGCTGCAGGTCTGGTTGAAAGACCTTGGAAGGTAGCAGATGCTAGACTTGTTCTCGAGGATGGTTCAATTTGGAAGGCAAAATCGTTTGGTGCTCGTGGAACTCAAGTTGGAGAAGTGGTTTTTAATACCTCTTTAACTGGGTAACTCGCTTGCTAATTTTATGACCACGTATCTTCTTAAAAGGAAGTGCTATGTATGAAATTTTCTTTAGCTTTCGGTCGTATCCAATTGAGGTGATAGAGCTATCATAACAAACTAGTACAGAACTACTATAGGCTTGTTTCATTATCATTCCATGCACATTTATTTAAGTTTGAAATCTGATCGTATAAACTTCCATTTATGCTGATCTATGCTCAACGATTTCAGTAAAGGTATCGTTACCTCAAGTTTGCGTAAAACTATTAAATAAAATTTGGCTTTCGTTCAAGCAATTCCCCAGTGCTCCCTCTTCCCTGGAAAGAAGTCAAGCGTGTAGTGATTTCTACTTTAGTGGATGTTTTATCAGGTGGAAGTAGGATTCAACTACTCTTGGTTCTTTGCATTCTTTATTTGATTTCATTACCTCATTATTTTCTCTGTGACTGATGAACATTCCTCAAGAAGTACGATGAGATGTTCTCAAGAAGTAAACTAATTCCTTTTCTTGAAAACCTCCTCCCTAGAAAATGAATACATCAAAGCTCATTTCCGATATGAAGAAAATCCCCTTCTATTATATTTTTTTGGTAATAAAAATGGTGATCAAATCATCTTGTGCTTATCTCGACTATTCTCCACAAATAAAGGTGTTGATAACTCTGCCACCAAGCTTACCTCATAGAGTTATTCAGAGAATGCAGGAAAGAATGAGTTATTTGCTCTCTAAATTCAACTTTCTACTTGCCACTTTTTTCTTTTTCAGATTCTTTTGAGTGTCTATTTACGAGCTGCTATTTCTATTTCCCGATATTACAGATATCAGGAGATACTTACAGATCCTAGTTATGCGGGCCAATTTGTCTTGATGACTAACCCTCATATAGGGAATACTGGGGTCAATTTTGGTGAGTTTAGCATTTGTTTCATGAAAGATTGTATTTTTGTTTGAATAATCTTTTACGACTGTTTTGGAATATCTTTGGGCAGATGATGAAGAATCGAGGCAGTGCTTTCTTGCAGGATTAGTCATTAGAAGTTTAAGTATCAGGTTTGGTCGCTATGCCCTGCTTTTCAAATCAGATTCCAAATGGTATCATGTTCATACTTTAGATTGCTGTATATTTCTCTCAGCACCTCAAATTGGAGATGCAAAGAGACACTTGGTGACTATTTGGCTGAAAGGAACATCATGGGTATATGTAAGTCTTATGTGTGTCCCATACAAGATCACTTGTCATTTCCATGTCAAATTATGGAATTCAAATTCTCTGATGTTAGCCACTCTACCATGCAATAGATGATGTCGACACTCGAGCAATTACGCGAAGATTGAGAGAAGAAGGAAGCCTCATTGGAGTCTTAAGCACAGAAAATGCAAAAAGTGATGAAGAACTTCTTGAAATGTCCCGTTCATGGGACATTGTGGGTAAGTTTTGCCCGCCTTGTTTCTTTTGGAAAAATTGTTTATTTTAAAAATGAAAGAATGTTATTATTTAATTTAGTTATTATTTAATTTATTACACAATGTTGTCAAAGGCTCACTTAAGCCCTGAAGCGTCCTGCAACAGATATTGAGTGTTTCACCTTGCTTTATGGGTGTTTCAGTGTTGTCATCTAGGTTCTAAGACATACTTATCCTTGCCAATGAGCATAATCCTGAAGATGTACAACACAAAATTGATTTTCGGTTATCGTATTATTTTTTTCAATTTCTTTGTCCATATATTTGTTATGCATGCTTATGATTAGTAATCTTGGGCTACACATACGTAAAGTACTTTTTTCTTCATTTGCGGCTTTTTAATGAAGCCCACACTTTAGTTGCGTTTAAAGCCCCAAAGAATCCATTTTACGCTTTTTGCTTCTGATAACACTAGTATTATGTTCATTCTCAAAAAAATAACACTGGTATTATGTTGTGTAGGTGTGGATCTAATCAGTGGTGTTTCATGCAAATCTCCTTATGAATGGGTTGATAGGACTGCCTCAGATTGGGAGTTTAATGATAATGGAAGAAATCAAAAAACGCTTAGTGTCAGTATTGTTAGATTTTATTGGATTCTGGAAAAGAACATTTTTTCTTGTGAGCAAACTAATTCTTTTGCTCCTTCGGTGGATGAAGGTCGTTGCATATGATTTTGGAATCAAGCATAATATACTTCGACGCTTAGCATCCTATGGCTGTAAAATCACCGTCGTTCCTTCAACATGGCCAGCCTCTGAAACTCTGAAGATGAAACCTGATGGAGTTCTTTTCAGCAATGGGCCAGGAGATCCCTCTGCAGTTCCCTATGCAGTCGAAGCGGTAAAAGAACTTATTGGAAAAATTCCTGTTTTTGGCATTTGTATGGGTCACCAGTTGCTTGGACAAGCATTGGGGGGTAAGACATTCAAAATGAAATTTGGTCATCACGGAGGAAACCATCCAGTTCGAAACCTTCGAAATGGCTGTGTTGAGATCAGTGCCCAGGTATGTGCAATAGAGAACTCTAGTTTGATTGTTTCTGTGTTGATTTCCGAATTTCTGTACAATTACACCTTAGTTCATCAATGTGTACATCTCTCTAAGTACTACATTCTTTGCATAATGACAATAGTCTCAGTTTTTGGTTTAAATTAGAGTTGTTTGTACTTCAGATTTGTAGCGTGGATGACATTGATTAGGGTAGAAAGTTACTAGGTACGAGTCCATTGTATTGCCGACAGTTCACACTAGGAGTTGTAATATCACACTTCTAGTTTCTTGTCCTTCAATTTCTGGTACTGTTTGTTGTTTCTTTGTACTTCGACTATCATATTATTTCGTTGTAGTATTGTTATGCTATTATCTGTTGTTCCTGTTACTATCTGTTGTTTCTGTACAGAGGTAGAGAACCTCTGAGTTAGAGGTAAAGTTTGCATGCACTCTACGCTCCCCATACTCCACTTTGTGGAACTACACTGGGTACAGTCTTGATGACTTTCCATATGCAGAATCACAACTATGCTGTTGACCCAGAGTCTCTTCCAGAGGGTGTGGAGGTGACTCATGTAAATTTAAATGACGGAAGTTGTGCTGGTCTTGCCTCGTCTAAAATGAAGTTGATGTCACTTCAATACCATCCTGAAGCATCTCCGGGGCCTCATGATTCAGATCCTGGTAAACCTATCCTAACTCGATCTTCCTCTTATGCAACAAACCTTGGACACTTGTTTCAGTGGCTGTCTTTACCTCTAAATGTTTAATGAATATTGCTGTCTACTATGAGGATTTGACGAAGACGATCTAGGATTCTGTTGTCTAAGTCAATTGAAGTATTTCTAGCTGGTCTCGTGTTCATGATAGCTCTCTTATTTCAGTAACTTTTCAGATAAATAGCATGATAAGAGTCGAAATTTCATAGTAAACCAAGATTTGCTTGATTCCGAATGCTATTTGAATCAAAGCCATAACTATGTCAAAATTCTCACTGTATCCTTTCTTTATCTGAGCAGTGTTTGGAGAATTTATACAACTTATGAAGCAAGAAAAAGTGAAGGCATAAGCCACAACCGCGCTGAGGCTGAAGCAATAATTTGGTCAGATATATTTGAAAGGAACCACATATTGTAAAAGGGAATCTCGACGAGGACTTGCCATCAACAAGTCAGAACAATTCGTCGTGCTGCACCTCCTCCTTGCCATAAATCAAGTCACAGCAATCTGTCGTGCTGCGCCTCTTCTTCGCAATTATATTGATGGATATATCAATATATAATTTGTTCAAGGCTGTACCTTTATCTAGTCTAAAGACATGTTACATTTGGTTTGTGTAATATACTCTGTGGTCTGGTACTTGTAATAGTACCCTGTTTGTTTGGCAGGTTTTAACTGGTATTTTGGAGCCCAAATTTTACTCCTACCTTTGTGGTAAATGGAGTTGTTTTTGAAAGAACTTGAGGTCAAAATAAGTGTAATCAAAGTAAGATTAGAAGATAAATAATGAGAATGAAAATAGCAAGATAAACAAAGTAAATAATAAGATATAACGCGAATGCTAAATAATACTACTTACTAACGAAGGAGACGATGCAAAGAGGAGACACAGACAATACTCGGTGACCTTCTATTCTTCTACACTAATCTTTAACTTCCATACCTTCTATAATTTAGATATATGTCATATCTTTGTCTAATCACCTCCTTGAGTGAGTTCTTTTTCGACCTTTTTACCTCTTTTGAGATCTATTATGGTTAGCATCTCACACGTCCTCACTGTTGTATCCGCACACCTTTTCTTCACATAACCCAACTAACTCAGCATCACTTTCCTATTCTTGTCTGTTATGGACGCCACCTCACCTGATCTTGTAAAACTTTGTTCCTGATCTCATTCCTCCTAATATGTTCATGTATTCATCTGAATATCTTCATCTTCGTTATCTTCATCTTCTGAACATGCACATTTTTTTAAAATATAATTTTAGGTTAAAAGGGAAAAAGAACTTTAAACAAGCCAAAAATGGAGGGGGTGGGGGTGTGATGTGGGAAGTTTAAAGTCAAGACAGCATAAAGACAAGCAGCCACAAAGGTAAAAAGGGCAAAGATTTGGCTATTTCTTAAACTCTTTATTTAGATTTTAGCAGCTTTTGCCTTTTATAAAGTTCAACATTTTGCCCTCTATATTCCAAGCATAATCATTAATCTAAACTCACATTGTTCAATCATTTCTTAATTTTATAATCATCTCATATTTAAAATTCATTCATTAACTATTCATTCCATTTGTCTTGTGTTTTACTCACCTCACGTTCACTTAAAATTCGTTTTTGTATTTATGAGTTTTTAATTGTTTTTCAAATATAATTATTTTTGTATCTAGTATTTTCTGCTTTTGGGGCTGATATATTTGCGTTGAGGGTCTTTCGAAAACAAGCTTTCTATCTCTATAAGATAACGGTAAGATCTATGTATATTTTATTCTTTTCAGACTTTACTAACGAGATTTAAGTGGATAAATTATTATTGTTACATTCACTTAAAAAATTCGAAAAGAATCACCACTTCTAAAGAATGGGATGTAAGCAATCCACGTACAATGCTGATTGATTCCACAACTCAAACTTTTGAACCAAAAATTACACCAAAATATAGATTTAATCGATAGCTTCTCCAAACACAAGAAAAGAAAAGAAAAGAAAAGAAAAAATAAGAAAAATAATGGACACCTATAAAGTGGAAAATACATAAATGATAAAAGCATTAGATTCATTAAGTTGCCACGTGCGAAAGATCTAGTTGTCATAATTCCCACTTTTTTTTCATAAAAGTGATCATTAAAATATGTTTTCTTCTTCTCTTTTTTAAAAAATAAAAATAATAAAAATTAAGAGTGATCCAATGTACATTCTTTCTCGAGAATACATAGTATCAAAAGTAAAATATCAACTATTATGAGTATATATTTTATTTTTGGCACATGTACTTTAGGGAAATTATTCCATTTGAAACAATTTAGTGCCATTAAAAAGGTAAGAAAATATAATTATATTTTTGTTTTTTTAATTTTGCACTTAATGTTTCGAATTTGCATTAGAGCTTCGATTAAATCTAAATTGGGAATCGTAGAGCTCGAATGCTCACTCGAGGGTGACATTCCCTACAAATTTTTCTCTATATCTAAAGCTCAGATTCAAAACATCTGATTAAGAATAAAGTGATCTCATCACTGCACACTAGTCTCATATTAATAATATAATCATGATATAGCTTTATATTGATTAAGACGAACGTGAGTACGAATTAAACCAGATTGAAAATCTTGAATCCATTCTTACTAGTCACTAACGAATGAACCAATCCAAAGAAAAGCACAAATTGATCAACTAAAGTCAAAAAGATTGATATGGAAACAGTTCATAAATGGTAAGGCATTGCTTAAACAAGTAAATGATTATATAAGTAAAATTTCCTCCCTCCAATTTACTATATCCATTATAATAAAAATAAATATTTAGTATTTTTTACTTGTCATACTTCTTTAAAAAATCAAGAGATATACCATTTTTATACTTATTTATCCTTATTATTAAGTATTTACTTATTTCTCCATATTTGAATAACTTACAATGCGTTACGAGTTGAATTGATATAGTAAGATATATATAAGAGTAATTTTCACATATAGCCACTCGAAAAAATCTTAATCATGCTCTATAGCTATAGTTTGGGTAATTATATCTATTAACTATAGTTATAGTAGTGTTTGTATAATACGCGCAATATTTGTACATTTTGGTATAATTCGTATTGCATTTGTATATTTGGCTATACTATTCGTGAACAATGTTTGTATATTTCACTATACCATTTGATTCGCGCCCAACTTTTATATAATCACGCACAACGTTTATATAAATCGCATGAATTATACAAAACTCAAACTGTAATTAAAACTAAATGTTTACTGCGAACCATAACTAATTCAAATTATAGTTATGTTAGCTAATTAATTAATATATTTTTACTTATCCGCATAATTTTTCCTATATATATAAAATTGAATATTAATTATAGAAGCAAGCAAAGAGGAAGGCCAAAATACTAATGTATTATATAATTAAGTAGCTAAAAAGCTTTACATCATCTAGTTTATTTTTCAATTTACCCGAAATATAAAATAAAATACATCAACTAAAATTAATAACTTATAATACTATTTTTTTACTTCCCCACTACTAATTAAATATTTTTTGACCAGGTGATAGAATCTTTTTTGGATCAAATTGATCTTTTCTTTGTTGAAAAATATTCCATTTTTTACCAAAATGTTTTATCCAATCCTCTTTTTTCTTGTAATGGGGAAGATATTGTTTTATATTAAGACCAACTTTATCAGAATATTTTAATATTTCTTCATTTTGATCATCCAAAATCTTGCATTCATCATATCCACTTGAAGAATGTAAAAATCCCACACAATAAAATATCTCCTCTTCTGGTATTATTGCTGACATCCTATCATCCCATCTGCATTTTTAAAAATTAATTAATTGCTATATTTATAATTATAATATTCTTTATATATTTATTTATATATCAGATCATTCAAAATATATCTACAGATAATGATATTTATAATCTTGAAAATAACTTTTTGTTTATACTGACTAGGTATATTTAAAGGTGAATACATAAGTTTTAGACTTTTAGTTTATGGATTTTGAATGACAACACTCTTTAATTTACCTGTTGATTAGTTCAGTATATATTACTTCTTCTGTTTAAATTTATTTGTCGTATCTTTTTTTCTAGTTGTTTTAGAAAAGAGCAAGTCTTTCTCTTTTCGACAATTTTTTAATCCTCTTTTCTACGCAACATGTTTGAAACCACAGGATTCAAAGTTCTCTTTATTTCTTAAATTTTGAGTCAAATCAAAACAGGACTAGAGAAAGTATTATGTGTATTAACTAAATTTCATGATATTAATACAGAGCTAAAACAAAGCTCCTAAATTTTACTGAACTCAAAACTTCTATTACGACTCCCCTTATATATAAATTAAATTGTACTAGTTCATCATACTCAATATATCTGGTACACTTTCTTTTAAATCAGTCCCAAAATAAACAGTCAACACACTTTTATACTTAGTAATAATTTATCTTTAAAATATTTATTTTATCTTTCACGCAAAATCTATAACTTTTTTTGTAGCACTATATATTTCAAAAGTCATTTTTCATTAAGTTTCGTATTAAATCAAATAATATCAGATAAATTAACACGAAAAATATATGGTGGGGGTTGGGGTTGAAAAGGAAGTTGTTTGAGAGTACCTTTTCCTACTTGTTGGGTAGACAAGCATGGGTCCATTTGTCTTGTTTTGTCTGAGGATTATGTCCACAAAAACATCAGCATTAAATTGCATGATAGAAGACTTTGGTACAAACAAATTGAGCCATGGATGTGGAACATCCCACATTCCTTTTGATTGTAACTCTAGTTCCCCACTTCTAACTCTATTCAAGAATTCAACAAAAGTGGCATCTTTCTTGAACATAAATCCACCCAAGAAGTTCAATCCTTTTACCAACTTCTTCAATTCCTATCATAACACAAAGTGCAAAAGTTATAATATAGATTAAAAAAAAATATATCGTCAGAAAATTACAACGTATATGATGTACTTTGACAGATGTTAAAACCTCCTTAGAGAAATAACGTGTTGTATATAACGTGTTAGAATATATGAGTAATGTCAAAATCAATGCACGGTAAGATGTTATATGATGTACTTTGACAGATGTTAAAAACCCCTTTAAGAAATATTGTATGGTATTTAACCAATTAGAATATACGAACAATGTCAAAATCAATGCACGGTAAGTTATTATATGATGTACTTTTGACAGATGTTAGAACCACCGTAGAGAAATAACATAATGTACATGGCCAATTAAAATGTACGAATATTTTCAGAATCAATGCACCTAAGAAATTAATTATATGATGTACTTTGACTGACTAAATACGATGACTATGTACTTTCCCTTTACTGGTTATCGTACCAATAAATTAGCAAAGCAAGTATCCGAGACAAACACAGAACTAAGTTTGACTGCGTACAATATTTAAGAAATAAATAAAGATTTTTGTTTTTAAAATAGAAAGAATTAGATCATTTTTCAAATATATATATTAAAAGAAAAGTGAATAACATAAAATTGGGAGAAAATTACCTCATCAATAATATTAGCAGTGTGATCATCATAGTATTTCACCATTTCTAAGCAATAGATAATTTTATTTTTGGATAATAATGAAGCAATTTTGGTTTGATTGGAAGGTGAAAAAAATGAAGATCTCCAATTATTTAGAGTGCTTTGTTCTATCATTAGAGAGCCTTCAACATAATCCAATCCATCATGAATTGAAATAAGATGTTCTTGATCTTTGGTGAATTTTGAAAAATCATCATACAAAATTCTCACCCATTTCACCTACAAGAAAATAAATTTAAACAAAAACATCATTAATAATTAGATAGGTAAGAAACAAAAAGTCAAATTAGTATATAAGGCGTATCCAATAAAACATACAAGTAAACCAGATATAAAGATGATGAGCACGATTCATCCACTCCTATAATTTTATTTTTTTATAAATTTTATAATACTCAATTATATACCGCGATATAAAATAAAATACACACACTTACTCTTGTTGGTGCTTTATCTAAGACAATTCTTGCCCTTGTTATTATTCCAAATTGTCCCAAACCTCCTAAAACTCCAAAAAATAATTCTGAATTTATGTCTTTGGAACAAGTCACTAATTCCCCTTTACCTGAAAAACCAAACATGCCATTAAGAAAAATAATAATAAAATAAACAATTTATTTAATTATATTACCATATATTAGCATCACACAAATATATATATATATATATATATATTACATCCCCAAATCAATTGTGTTTTTTAAGGAAATTAATATATAAATTACCAAGTATAAAGCTGCCAACTTGCAATTAAGTATAGATTTTTCTATGATAAAAAGTTTTTTTTTTTTTTAGTATAAGGTGAAATCTTACCTACAAGATCTTCCAGGTCGAAAAAGTGACATTACAACCTATTAAATGTATACTAGGCATATACTTTTTACATATTATAAGAAAAAAGTATGAACTTTTTTGTAAAAAGAATCTTATATTAGTTAGGCCCCAAACATGACATATTTCTAACCTTAACTAAATATTGATGGTGACTATCTCCCCATATTTTATTTCTTTGGTACTTCAACAATATCCAATAATAATCAAATAAAAAATATAGTATGGACCTTTTACTTTTATGAGACTTTTATTGATACCACTAAAGTGTAAGTTATCGTATAAATTTTACCTGTAATAACATCCATCTCATGAACGTTACTAATCTGAGGACCATGCCGGAAAGTTTGGCCACTAATTCCGGCATTAGAGAGAGTACCACCAACGGTGAGGTACAAATAATCCGTCCACGAGACGGGTGCCAGGCCGTACTCTAGGGTGTCGCGAAGAACATCAATCCATAACTGTTCACCCCCAACATCTGCGTAAAACCCTAAATTTGAATCCCAAGAAACCCTAATTCCACGATTCTCGTTATTATTATTATTGTTATTGTTATTTAAGGATCTCATTTCCACAACTACCCCATTTTGTGCCATGGCTTGTCCCCTAATGGAATGGCCATGGCCTTTGGCTGCTACATGAAATGGGACGGAACGGCCATAAGAAAATCGAATGAGGTCAATTATGTCGTTAACACTAGATGGATAAAAAACAGCAGCTGGGAATATTTCTTGAACAATTTTTCCAAAATCTTTGGAAGATTCTCTAATGGCATTAGAATTTGTACTAAGTTTAGATGAAATATTAAGGGCAAGAATTTCATAAGGAATTGAAGGATTCCATGGATTATTATTTAACTTTCCTAAGATGGACATTAGATGGCTAATAATGAAGAAAATGACAAGATTATAACCATAGGATAAAAAAAACTTAGCCATATTTTTAATATATGGTGAAAGAAGAAAGAAGGAAATTAAAGTGAGTTTTGGTGAAGAGAAAAGAGTGATATGGGGGTATATATAGAAGGGGAAATAACATGCACTAATAATATTTGCATGCAAAAGATTAAAAAAATAATAATAAAAAAATCTTGGATATAGTGACAGTACAAGATTTAGAGGATCTTGGAAAAATAATATTACACATGGGGGGGGGGGGTTGGGGGGGGGCGTTGGTTGGAAAACTCTATGCCCAACAACAAACAATGTTTGACAGTAAGGACTGAAACTGTTTTAAGAAGTGAAATGGATAAA
>JAABOM020000012.1:2518386-2529789 GCA_011800125.2 Solanum clarkiae
ATATGAACTAGAGCTACCCCAAGAGTTTTCAATGGTTCATCCAGTTTTTCATGTCTCAATGCTTCGAAAATGCATAGATGACTCATCCAATATCACTCCTATTAAGAATTTACAGGTAATAAGTTGAGAAAAAAGAAAAATGTTTAGTGGATAGTTTCCAAATTTTGGAAGGATTTTGTGGCCACTAGCCCAAAAGAGAAAATTGTTTGTCAAATAGCCAAAAATGGTAAAAATCTTGCAAAATCAAACAATAATGTACAATGAAGATATACTTGGGTCCATTAGATTCTTTGGATTTCTTCATTATCCATAGCTCCAACTTGGATTACAATTTTTTTAAAAATAAAATGACCATACAATTTAACACGATATATACGACGCATAAAGATCATAAGTTGGAATTTTATCGTCACTTATTCTTCATATCTTAATACTTTAGTTCTGAGCCTGCCACCTATCAGGCCAAACAGAGCCTTTCGCTTTAGGGGCGATAGCTTCACTCTTAACCCGCATTATATTGACCCATAAACAAAGGATCGTATTTGCACGTTAGCGCACATATTGCAAATATTATTAATAGAGAAGTGTCTTATTTCTTACCGTTTAAATCTTTAAAAGTAGTGATAGTAATGAAACCTAACACTACTCGATGTTAGTAACAAATCTGTTTATAAATATTTCAGAATCTACAACGTCTAAATTTTGAATTTATTGCTCTAATAGATATCATGATGTTGTCGACATATAGTGCAAATATAGTCAACATGTAATATAACTTCAATATTACTCTAATTATTATTCTATTAGTATTGCTGTCTAATTAATACCATGGTATGTCTAGCTCCCCATCTATCCAATTAGGCTATGTAATTAAGAAACATCTATAATCATTTTTTGTCTTGCAAATCACTGTACAAATCCCAGCAGATGGTAACATAAAGATGGAAAAAAATCATAAAATTATGACTAATATTTTCTATTTTCTATGTTACACGATTTCAATTATGAGGCTAATTAATCAATAATCATTATGCTATATATAGATTACAAACTTAGCCAAAATAATTATGCTCCCATATCTTTTTTAAGTCTTTTTTGTCTCCGTGTGCACGCATGCTTGGTTTAAGATCATAATTATCTTGGATTAAAGATTTCAATTATTTACTTTGTCAAGGTAATCTCATTATGAAGATTGACATTGATCACAAGTAATTATTGGAGGGATGAGTTAAAAGTTTTATGTACTGACGGTGTATATAATAAATATTTATCAGATATGATGATAACATATTCAGTGTAATTTCAAAAGTGATGTCTAAGAAGAACAGAGTGTATGCAGACGTTACCTCTACCTAGTAGAGTTAGAAATCGTTTTTGAATAGATCCCTGACTTAAAATAAAACATATTCAAGTAGTTTGAATAAAAAATATAGAAATAAGAGCAGTAACAACAACATAATAATAATGTGAAATGAAGAGTTGTACCATATACAAAGGAACGAAACAGTTTTATCATAAAATAATATGATATTCGTGAACAAATAATACAGGTGATATCCGAAGAAGAAAAAACTATGAGAATAGTATAACTACTCGAAAATAAAGAAGGTCCAAGTACGTTCACTAAGCCTATCCCGTTGTAAAGCGTGAGAATGTTCATCAACCAACTAATATTGTACTCTAATCCGCAACCTTCAAATCCTCCTTTTTTTTTACATATAACCTCCATAATAAGTGTCATTCACCAACCTGATAAATATGGTAACTAACATGCTATCACATGTTAAACAATAGCGATGATACAAAAGGTCCTTAAACGCTAAAAAATTACATGTTATACAAATAAAATAAAATATAATATATTATGTATATAACCTATACGTTGCATTTACTTTGACTCTTTCATGCATTTACTTATAATTTAAGTGTTCCTTGTAAAATTTTTAGTTTTGCCTCTTTTAAGTAATCCTCTTAGTAAAAGTTTTAACTTCGACATTGTTAAGAATCGTGTAATAACCAGTAAAAAAATAATTTATTCACACACATATATATGTACATTTATTTTAATATAAGTTATACGATGTTCGATAGCTAACTTGGAAAGTAAGTTATTCACGTATAAAAGTATTATGATATTTGGTTTGCAATATAGAAGCCTCATAACTAATACATTAAGGGAATTGATCTATTATCTCATACGAGATAACAATGAAATAATTCAACTCACACAATTAATTACTGTATAAATTCCCGGTGTTCTCAGGTCCTGAAGACATCGTCTTTCCAGTCATTTTTCAGATCGACGTTCGGTTTTCTTCCTTGTTCGTCTTCTGAGACTCGAAACCCACTTTAACGCAATCCTTTGGATCTAACCCTCATATTGCTGATCTTTTGGGAGTTGTTTCAAGAAATTGGTGGTCCTTCGATAATACATGCATAACTATACTAATAAAGCTGCATATTTTCTAACCAACTACAAAACCATCCCTAAAATGTATATAGCCACTATATCACTCCTCCTAGTTAAAATCATGATTCCTACTCAATTACTATTTCTTGTTTTCTTGTGGCGTGGTGTAATTCTCTTACTAAGTAGTAAGAATGTATTACTTTGTTGGGACAAAAAAGAGTTCTATGATACATGTTGCTGTAGTATATTTGAAATTTGGGCAATCAAGAGGACATATTCACACTTTGGAATGTCAAGAAAATTGTAGTTAGGCATGTGAAACATATTAAATAGGTGGGGCTAATCTAAGTCTTAAAAGAAAAATTCAAAAATAAAATAAAAAGGAGGGCACAAATGTGATATTTGGGTCCAATAAAATTGACTTCACATCAAAAAGTCATTTGGTGGATCAATGGATGTGGTCACAATGATATATTCCCAATCCTTCTTCCCTTTTGGTTAGGTTTGATTCATCCTTTCAATTTCAATTGAGTATAACATGTATAGTCAGTATTCGATTGAGTATAACATATATAGTCAGTGAATAATTTATATATAGTCAAGTTATATTCAGTTTTTGAACGTATCATAATGTATATTTAGTGTATAGCTCATGTATAAATAATCTACATTGTATAATCAATGTATACTTTCTATGGCCTTTGGCAAACTATATTGTATAGTTATGTATAGTTTTATGATTTTGATTTTTCCTTTATGTAATTAAAAAAGAGCTATATTTGTTGTAAATTAATTAGTTTATTGATATATTAATTTACAATAAATATATCCCTCTTTTATTTACATAAAAAATTAGCCTAAAATCATAAAAACTATACATGACTATACGATACAACTTATCAAAAGTCGTAGAAAGTATATACTAATTATACAATGTAGATTACTTATACATGAGCTATATATTAATATACATTATGATACACTCAAAAACTGAATATATCTTGACTATACATAAAGTATACACTAACTGTACATGCCTATACAACGAATGACTTTTTTTTTATAATTATTTTCGCCAAATAACCTTGATTAGTAATTATACCTCAGTCTCAAACAAATCGAATCAATCATGTGAACCTTTATCAAAAATGGTATATGATATGAATTAATCCAAGTTAGATACATTTTAGTTATATTTTTTATATAGATGTGTGCGTAAAATTACAAAATTTGATAGTTATATTTCTTATGATTACTCGAAGCTAGTACTAGCAATGGAGGAACACTATAAATTTAGAAAAAATTACAAAAATACACGACTTATGTTTATATAATTTTATATAATCACGATTCTTTTAAAAAATTACAAAAATTCCTTAAATGCTACAAAACTACAATACCTATCGATACAAATTACAATATTTACTTCTCTATGTATCATAGCTAAAATTCCTTAATGCTCTTACATTTTCGATATGTATCACTGGTTTTGTTTCTTGTATCAACAAGAAGGGATTTTTGGTAATTTTGAAAAAAAAAATAGTATTAGTTCAAATTACCTCCAAAAAGTATGGAATTTGTGTAAGTTATCTATAAATTCAAGGGTAATCAATCAAACACTTCTCGTCCAACTAATTTCTTATTATAATAAATAAAATCAATCGAGCTCGATCCGGCTTATTATTGAAAGAAATTGAAATCAAATCGAAAGATTAGTCAATCAATTTGAAAGTTGATCGACTTTTGTGTGTTTTTCAGTAGTCGTCATTAATTTTTAAGTTCATTCTATTTTGAGAGAGGTATTGAAATCACCCTTAAGTTTGACCTGAATCATTAGTTTCATCCTTGAATTATTGATAATGTTAAAAATACTCTCTACTTTACCAACTGAACTTAAATACACTATCGATCTTGCAGCATGTGTAAAACACATTCCTAAATTATTATACACGGACCCCTCTTTCGAGGGCATCTAGGTAGTGAAAGGTTCTCCCTTTGCAAGCTGGAAGCTAAGCAAAGTCACGAAGCTGGCTGACTACGCTCGAGTAGAGCCCAGATCCAGAGGTGGTGGTTGAACTCGCCGCAGAGTTCAGGAGGGATATTTTAAACAGTCGTGGCAGATCAAGGGTGTATTTAAATTTAGTTAATAAAATAGATAAATACTTTTAAAGTTATCAATAATTCAAAAATAAAACTAATTACTCGCGTCAAATTCAGCGTATCCATTTTATTTACTCCTATTAGTTTGAAACCAAAGATACTCCTCTTAATACGCCGTCGTTTTACAAGACAAATTGGCCTTCAATTTTCATCATATTTCTCCGCAGTAACGAACCGGATTCCCTTACTCGAGTTCCTTCTGTAATGGCGGAGAAACCCCAGCCAGTTGAAGTTCTATATTGTGGAGTTTGCGGGTTACCCGCTGAGTATTGTGAATTCGGATCCGAATTTGAGAAATGTAAACCCTGGTTGATCCAAAACGCACCCGATCTCTACCCGGACCTTGTTAAAGGTTTTTTTTTTTATAAACCCTAGAAATTGAGCTTGTAATCGTGATTATTTGTTAATTTGTTTGTTTTTTGGTTGATTAGTTTGTGTACTTGTTTGTTTGTTTTTGCAGATTCTGATTTGAAAGAAGCTGATAAAGTCTCTGATCAGCTCCAGTCGACTTCAATCTCGGAAGGTAAAGTTCTTTTGCCCTGGAAATTGAAGTATGAGTTTCTCAACTTATTGAAGAAAAACAGTGTTTATTTTTATAATGCATTGTATTGTATTGTATTGTTTTGGTCCAGCAATTTGAAGGATTAGAGGGTATAGTTATTTCCATCAATCTTGGATGAAGCCAAAGATTCACTATTTTTTGGCTTTGGGGTATGATGGAATAAAGCAAAATGGTTCTTTAAACTGTCTGCGCTTCTTTCAATTGTGAAGTAGCAGTTAGTCAATGCAACTTTTGACGCTCATCATGGGTCATCCGGAAACAGTCGCGCTATGTTTTTAAACATAGGGGTCAGGCTGCGTACATTCGACCCCCCCTTACCTCGCAATGGGCGGGAGCCTTTGAGGCATTGGGGTAATGTTGTTGTTGTAGAGGGTATAGTTACTATAAAAAATTAAGTTAAAAGATGAAATTTGATTAACAGATAATAAGTAAAGATAAAATGAGAAGAATAAGGTAACAACGGGATCATATCAAATTGGTCGTTATATAAAAATGAGATTTTTTGTTGTTACATAATGATGGATTTAACAATACAATACAATAAAATTTAAGCATCAATCTAAACAAATATTATATTTAAACTAACAACAGAATTCAATACAATACTACAATATATTAGGTAAGAACCATTTAATTAAGTGTTGTGAACAATGTTGTCATTGTGTACAAGTAATGTATCAAGAAGTAGAGGACCTACAGATAGATATGCTTCCTCCCCTCCTATTTGATGTGAATGTGTTTGGCTGGATACGAGTTAAAGAAAGAAACGAAGACTCCTGAAATTTGTTGTGGTAAACATGCCATGACATTTTTGTAGCTATAAAATATCATCATGAAGGATAGAAGGGGACTCTATGATTTAACTGTTTCCAAAAGGAAAAATGTGTCATTCCTTTTGAGCTGCTTAAAAAAGGAGACATTGGTACATAAATATGATGGATGGGAGTATTTTTGTGAAAGATGCCTAATCTTTTTCACAATTTGGGACCTAATAGGTGTTCCAAAAGGAAACTGGAAATGAGAGGTTATTCCAAGTGTTCAAAGTCATTTTGCATCCCGTAAAGAGCTCTCCTATTTTCCCCTTTCTATATAACCCCATTAGTACGAATGGGTAACACCTCACGTCCTAAATCTTCTCTCCTGTTTTTTATAATTCCAATTAAATAATGCCTCCTTTTTGGTGCTGGTGTAGTCCACTTTGTCCTGAACCATGTCAAAATTTACCACCACTAATGCTTAGCTAGCTGACAATACAAAAAGAGGTGATACGCAGCTCTTTACACATATAACACCAAATAACATATGTGATCCTTCTCCTCAATTTTTCAACTAGTAGGAATGCTCCTACCGTTGCCAAACAAGTGAAAAAGTGGCACTAATCACTATAGGTATCCAAATGGTACAGGGAGCTCGAGTTATCCCCAATTAAAGGCTTATCGAGTAGGACATTACGAGGAACAATCTGCTGCCACTCCCCCCTCCACATCTACGAGTCGTGGTTCTACGATGTAGTTTGATTATATAGCATTTCAATCAGGCTTTGAAATTCTGCTACCTACAAATCCCAAAGGTTCCTCGTAAATTGTAGGTACAAGGTGTTCACACTGTGGGGTGGGCTGTATTCCTTTTGTTGCTATATGATAGCCACCTACCGACTCCTTTCAATTGCTTTCTCCAATGCTTTGTTAGGGCATTGCATTACTTTAATAACTAAGAATCGTGAGAGAGTAGCACTTTTGTCTTAGCTCACCATGAAATGGGATGAATCCTCCTGAATCCCCACAATAGAAGAAGTGAAGATTGAAGGAACTTCACCATATTGCATAGCTCAGATATGCTAAAGGAGGAGTAATAACAAAAAATTTAAGATGTCGAGTTCCTTTTTTCTCATTTCACAGCTTTGACTTCATAGGTATCGAGAACTGTGGGTTTGATTTTGATATTCATTTAGCTACCTTCCAACAACTTGAATGTTGTTCTTGACCTTTTCGATTTGGAAAGTGTTAGAGAACCCTAGTTTGGTATTTGGTTTGTGTTTCAGATGCATTTCATCTATCTTCTCACAAATTGAATTGCGTTCTTAACCTTCCTGTTTCCATCTACATTTCTGGCTTTTTTGTCTGTTCTTGGAAGAACAATATTTTGCTTTTGATGTTTAAAAACCTGTCTTCCTTCCCTATGGGGCCAATAGTTGTAGAGAAATGTTTGAACTAAGAACTGTAGGTTGATTTTGAATCTTTTTTGGCTTTTCGGATTTCATTTTATCCGCATTCCCCTGTGCACATTAAAATTCTGTTGTTAACCTTTCTGTTCCCTTTGTTGGGCCAGGTTCTTCTACATCTAAGAAAGAAGAAGTCAAGCGCCTTCCTGGTGGAAAGATAAAAAAGAAAGTAAGGAATTTTAAGCATTTTTCTTTTTGTCTAATGTATATTAATCCTTCTTCCAAAATGGCACGGCTCTGCGCCATCCGTGTGATATTATAAGCACTTAAGAAAATTCGATTTTGTTAAAGTTCTTTTCCCGTTGAATGCCTGTGCCTGTAAAACTTTTCATTGTTGTTTCCTGCCAGCTATCATCTCAAGGTTTTAGTTTGACCAAAACATTATGAATCAGGATCATTCTTATTCACTCTTTTGCATTGAGATATTAAGTCACAAATCTTGCTTTTTTCATTTCTATTCAAATATTGGGCGGATGCTATTTCACCTAGTTGAATTTACTCAAAGCTTTTATGCTTTGGTATGGTTTTCCCGTGCATTGTAAATATGCAAGCATCCTTAGTATTTTCTCCTTAACTGTTCTTTCTCAACAGAAGAGGCAGTAGGTAGAGACTACAGAAATAAAATGAGCTCAATCCAAGTATTTTCTCCTTAACTGTTCTTTCTCAACAGAAGAGGCAGTAGGTAGAGACTACAGAAATAAAATGAGCTCAATCCAATCAGTTTACCAACCAAAAAAGAATAATCAGTGAATTGGTATTAACATCCAAAGTTGCTACATACATCTTCATCGTTGGAAATTTTACATTTTTACATACTTATATAAATCAGTTTCAGTTGAAGCGGTTTCCTATGTAATATTTCATTGCAGTAGTGAATCGTAGATGGCTGGTCTAGATATAATTAAAATATTTGGACTAATTATTTTGAAGTCTTTTTTATGCCAAATCAAAGGTTTGCTTCTTTATATCAATGTAACTAAACCTGACCTGGACGAATCTGGAAGGTTGTTAAATGGCCTCTTTTCTGTAGCCATCTGTTATGATGCTTGATGTTCAGATATGCATTCCCTGTTGTGGATGCAATGTAGGTATGGTGAAAAAACTTGGTTTCTGTGAGGTGTGGTGGAAAAGTAATTGGTTCATGACCTTTGACTCTTGAGAATGATCATTCTCCATTGGATATCCTCTTGGAGGAACTCAAGAAAATAGAGTGTCTGTTACTAAAATCAACTAGACGACCTCAGTAAATGTATTTAAAAAGCTCCCTAGTGAATTTCATTGTGATGCTTCCATATTATGGTAAACTGAGTATGAAGATCCCAGATCACTTGACATGATCTTGTTTCCAATCTGGCATGGTGAAGCAACAAATGAGGGTTATCTATTAGCACGTTGCAACTTCCTATCATTTATTTATGTCTTTTTAGCTATTATTTCAATCTGGTGCACATTTCTGCTCCTTCGTTCATTCCCTCAGGAATACCTCATAAGCAATGTAACTGAAGCCATCATTTTTCCTAATGCTAACCTGAGGCCTCACTATATTTAAGCAACTTTTCATATAATGGTTTTCTCATTTCAAGGCGTAGGATGGAACCCTATCCATTGGTTTAGTAGTGGCGCCTTGATCCAAAAAATAATGCTGTGAAACTGGACTTATAAGCAAGTCCACAAGTAGTAAAATTTGCTTGGTTGTTATTTTCTAGGATAAGCAGGAGATTATTATTGAAAAGGTCACCAGAAACAGAAGAAAGAGTATCACTACCATCAAGGGCCTCGAAATCTTTGGTAAGCAATATCTGTAGTTGTATATTATCGTTCGTTGTCTTACACTTCGGTCATTCTGTCTTCCAAGTTGTGATAGTATTTAGCTTCGCTTGTTTTGGACATGTAGGTGTTAAACTAAGTGATGCTTCAAAGAAGCTTGGCAAAAAGTTTGCTACTGGAGCTTCTGTGGTTAAGGTGCGTTTAACTTGTGGTTTCTGATTTTCTCTGATATGAATTAAATGGATACTTAACCTGGATTGATAATTTAGGGCCCAACTGAAAAGGAGCAAATTGATGTTCAAGGGGACATATCCTATGACATTGTGGACTTCATTACTGAAACCTGGCCAGATGTATGTTTGTTTCACCTTCTGATTATTGTCTTTATTTGTCTCTTAATCTAGCTATACTTCCAACAGAAAATTTTAGTTGATGTTGTGCGTGATTTTCTACCATAACGTTCAATCTTGCTCTTTAAGATAATAAATTCCATCCTATTTTATCTCTGACTATAATATAATAAGAAATTAAGTTTACAGTGGTTATTCTTCATCCCTGGTATACTGGTCATAGAAGTACTTCACTAATCTACTGAATCAAATTATATACCTCTGTAGTATTCGCATAGGATTTTCGTTTATCTAAACAATTTTGCAGCTTTTATAGCAATTCATGTTCCAATTAATGCAGTTGATGAAATGATAGTTTTATACTACTCAACATTTATTTCTTTTGAGAACTCATCATCTTATACTCCTTATGTTTAAATTTGTTTGTCGAGTTTTGACTTGCCACGGAGTTTAAGAAAGTAAAAAAAAGACTTTTGAATCTTGTGGTCTTAAACTAGAGATAAGTAAAATGTACCAAATGTCCTTTAATCTTATGGTCTTAAACATGCTATATGGAAAATTGAAATTAGAGAGTTGCCAAAAAAGAAGAGGCATTTTTCTTAACGGACTAAAAAGAAAAGTTAGACAAATAAATTGAAATGGATGGAGTACTAAACATGTGCAACAAACAAAAGGGCCTGACCAGCATTTCCCATTCATTAGATGGTTTTTTCCTTTTTATCCACTTTTGCTCCATGTGAATCCCCCTCCTTTTGCCTCATCTCTCAGCATAAGAATCTTATATTTCCATTTTGTCAATTTATATTTCTGTTGGAGATTACCTATACTCGAGAACATTTATCCATTTTATCATATCAATGTCAGTTGCTATTTTCTCCATGTTAACATATCAACATTTTATCCTTTTCATGCATTTATCATTTTCTACTTTCTACTAGTAATTTGATCTAGCTTTCTTGGAAACAGCCTCTGGCAAAAATGCAAGGTAAGGCTGCGCACAATAGACCTTTTGTGGTCGGGCCCTTCCCCGGACCCTGCGCATAGCGGGATCTTTAGTGCACCGAGCTTGCCTTTTTAGACAACCCCTGCCCACTTAGTGGGATTTCGCTGGGTATGTTGTTGTTTAGACAACCCTTATATCTGTCTTAAAACACATTAATTGGTATTGAAATAAAGCAGCTCAGAATACAGAGGATTCAGTTTGTATTTGGGAACACAGATATAGCCATTCTTGCTCAATTTCCAATTTCATAAAAAATGTTAGCTAAAGTCATTGGCTTCGCGGTTCTCAGGTTCCGGAGTCTGCAATATTCTTCATAGAAGACGGAAAAAAGGTTCCAGCTGCATAAACTTGGGAGGTGACATCTCCGTTTCCAGAAGGGTGTTTGCTGAAGAAATGCTCGTAGCACTGTGTTGGTTGAAATTTCGGGTGAGAATATGTATCGGTTCTATAGATGTGGTTCGATTCCACCGTCTATAGAGTGAATAATATAAAAAAGCAAAGAAACAAGGCTGCTTTTTGCAGTTAGATGTGGTTTTGTTTTGCTGTATCTCACTCTCTCTCTGCTTGTACAGTTGCTGCTATGCATAAATATTATTCATGGGTTTGAAATGATGGATGAAATTTTGAACTAGTCCTTAATGGAGATGGCTTTTTGAAGTTGTTATTTAGATGCTTAACTTATTCATGCAAGGATGAATAGTTCTACATTGAAAGTGAGGTAGAAGATTGAATTGTTTGAAACAAATCTTTCCTTCTAGGCAAAACCGAGTTGAGCGTCTATATCATATACGCTATGTGTCCATTATTGATAAAGATTCATATGATCGATCCAAACTTGTTTATATTGTGTTTTAGCATATGAACACATCCAATCACAAATAACTTTTTGACGTGTAGTCAATTTAATTCTTTTTTCTTTTTTTCGGTGTG
>JAABOM020000012.1:2568103-2591642 GCA_011800125.2 Solanum clarkiae
CTAACAGGAGCGTCGATACTGCGTCTCTGCACATGTCCGAACCATCGCAGTCTCGCTTCCCTCATCTTTTCACCCACTGGGGCCACCTCAGGTTTCTCCCGAATCGTCTCGTTCCTAACCTTGTCACTCCTAGTATGACCGCACATCCTCATCAAAAATGAAATTTACATATTTAAAAATTATACAAAAAAAAATTATATTATGATTTATAAATTATCACTGGTTTAATTTGATAGAAAAAATATTTTAAATAATAGTCAAAATTTATGTAATTTGAATCTGAACGGCGGCTATTATTATCATACCTTCTATATATTTTTTGCCAAAAATTAATTAATTAAATAATGTTTTAGTAGTGTGACTTGATGAAAAAAAAATAATTGTTTCCAACTTTCAAGTGGTCAATTTGATCCAAAATATTGAAAATCCAGAATGGCATTTATTCTCACTATTGACCAATCTCTATTTGATTTGACTATTAATTTTCAAGTCTAAGAGGTTTGGTTCCCCATCCTTTTATATTAATTAACAATTAATAATGGATTAATCAAAGGATTATGAAATTACCATTTAATATTATTTATTTATCATATATTCATGTGCATATGAGTAGGAATTTAACTAAAGATTTATGGAAAATAATTTTTCATTTAATTTTTTTATTTTTTTCGAACATCATTTTTAAATTATACTAAAATATGTTATTGTTGTTATTGATACTGTTATTGTGTACAGTGAGAATCAAAATTAAAATTAATTTAGTTAATTACTTTTTAAAAAAAAATTATTGTCCAAAATTAGATATTACTTACCAGCAATCAAATTAGAAGTACGATGAAATAATGATATTTTTTTACGCTTGATCAAGAATTTGAGTTTTAAGTTTTGAAAATAGAAAACCTCTTTTAATAATAGAGAGTTATTTCCCCCTATTTGTGCATTTTATGCAAAATAAATCTAAATTAATCGTGTCATTAAATTTCAGGACAATAGCCTATCTAAGTGTGAATTTTTCGAGCTCGGGTTCAATTGTTCAAATATGGTAAATATAAATTCACATCCATCTTTTGTTATTATAAAATTTTATAATAAAATGAAATATATATGTATACTATCAATGAAAAATGTAATATATTATCAATAGGTTCAATTGAATTTCTATATTTTTAGATCGAGAACAATCCGTATTAGAAGAATTACTTGTTCCAATTAATTTATTTTGCAACCATGAACCCTTCAATTTCACATTAAATACACACTAGACACTAAATTCTGAATAGCCAAAGTAACATGATATTTATAAAAGTAGTCGAGTTGCTTGAGCAAAAAATCTCTCAAATTAGGTGTTAGATTCGAAGCCTTCCTGCTCTCTTTCTTGATCGACCTCGTCATATGAGACTTGGCTGGTATGATTTATTTATTTCTTATACAATTTGTGAACTATTATATTAAAGCCAAATTTATTTTATGCGCACTCAAAAAATAATAATGGCGAATTTAGATTCACATTTTATATTCTAAGAATAACTTGGTTCAAGCTCCTAGAAATAAAAATAATCCTACTAAAAGTATCAATCCTAAAAATAAAATTTTACAACATATAAAACTCAAATTTAATAAAATACTAATAATATAAATATCGAATATCAAATCTGAATACCGTCAAAATAAAAAACAACTTGAATTTTCCATCAAATCGTACTAAAAGTACATTTATTTTTTTCAACTACCAACTCTCCCAATTGCACAATAAATGAAACTAAAATAAATAATTTTTTTTTTGTTTACATTAAAGTTTATCAACTACTACTTATACTATAAAAAGATATAAATAAAAAAAATAAAAGTCAAATATAATAAGGGCAAATCAGTCATTTAATTATTATGGACATAGAATTTCTTTTTTAAATAAAAAGATAAATGCAAACAAACAAATCCAACGTAAGCATACTCGATAACGTGTTGGCCCCTTTCATCACATAAAGACCACAAAAGTAGTTGAAGATTTTTTTTAATTGTTATTTTAACCCTTCGATATTCGATCGATTGAAGTCGTTCACATTATCGATTTTAAGTTTAGACTAAAAAAAAAAGATTATTAAATTACCTATTACGCTAGATCAACATTATAAATAACTTGATACACTAAACTCTTATTTTATACGACGTCTGAAAGGATCTAACAAGAGTTATCCTATAACTTTTTCTAAAGGTCATTTCTATAACTCGAATATGTAACCTCATAATCATATAACAACAATTTGATCAATCACATTATGGGCGTCCCTTCACGTTAAATGAGCCCACTGAAAAATAAAACAGTTCATATCAAAAGATTTTCTATCTCAATAATCAAAAGAAAAAGTTACCTAATTACACTCCTTTATTTATCATATTTTTCATTATTCCCATCCATTCTCAAAAATTTCAAAAATTCATTCTTTTCATCCGGATACATTAATTCAGTAATCTGAATACATTAATTCAGTAATTCAGACACATTAATTCTGATTCTGAAGTTATCTCTATGTTCATTGTGTCATACTTCAAATGTTACCTGTTGATACTTAAAAACCTCAATTTGTTAGTAACTTTTTAATCCGTAACTGAATTAATGTATCTGAATCACGGAGTTAAGATAAAAATCCTAATTTGTTAGTAATTTTGTGTTCAGAACTGAATTAATGTATCCATATTATTAGTAATTTTTGCATTCAGATTTGAATTAATGTATTTGAGTTACGGAATTAATGTATCCGTATTGCAATATTTTAAAGAAATTTATGTAAATTAAAAAAGATAGAGAAAATGATAATTAACTCTTTACACTGTATAATTTGTGTACAGTAGCCATAATTCATGAAATTAAAACTCAAATCTTTCGATTAAAAATGAAAAAAATTCAATGTACTCACGAGGCAATATAGTTATTCACTTTTAGAAATTCTAACTAAACTAAAAAGTAGTAAAATATTTCGACCAAAAAGTAAAAAGGAACTTAAAAAAGGAAAAAACATAGAAAGCTTACTTTCTTTGACCATCTAAAAATTCCAATATTTTTTTACTAAAAAAGAGGACAAAAAACTTTCTTTTTCTTTTTTTCAAAACAAAAAGTAAAGTTTCAATTTTTCCAAATCTTTGAATTGATCAAAATACTAGTTCGTGGGTTCAAACTTGAATATTACGAAAGTTATAAAAATCAACTCATAAATTCAAATCTTCTATTTAAAATTTTCCATTCATATTTGAGAAAATTCTTTTTTTCATTCGTCTCAATTCAAGTATTACTCTACTTCATGCAAAATTTAATTTTTACAAAATACTTTTAAAAATATAAAATAAATTTTAAATTTTTGTGTGAGTCTGCAAATTATTTAATTAAAGGTAAAAGAAAAATTTTAAAGTAAGCTTTTTTTAAAAAAAAATTATATGACTAAAAGTCAAAGAGAGTATTTTGTTAGTTTGCTGTCATATTTTTCTTGCAATTTGTTTAAAAAAAATCTCTCAAGTCGGGTCTATTAAACAACACCCCATAAAGGTACAGATAAGGTCTATGTACATCATATCCTCTTCATATTTCATTTGTATGATTACACAATATGTATTGTTAATATTGTCTCGATTTTTTTTCTTTTGAGTTAAGGGCACTAAAAAAAATGCGTATCACATAAATTAGACAAATGAAATATTTTATTATCTTGTGGGGTCATATTTTTTTTTTTACAATTTGTTTCAAATCTTTTTTTAATCGAAAATATATTTCAAAACTTTCTCCATTCCACAAAGGTACAAATAAAATTTGTATACACTCTATCATCACCAGACCTCACTTGTTAGATTATACTCATATACGTAATTCAAGAAAACTCTTCACTTTATTAATATTACCGACCCCACTTATGAAATTATACTGATATTTATATTATTTGTTGTTATTTCTAATTCAAGAAAATTCTGACCAAATATAGCAAAAGCTGTCTACAATTCACCATACAATTTCCATTCCACATGCTATTCCATGGTTAGACGAACTATTTGACTCAATTTTTTTTTTTAAAAAAAGAATTCTTTTTTTTTTCTACAAATCCACGCTTTAACTTTTTTCATTTTTCATATATAAAGGGATAGTAGTAAGTCATATTCATAGACATCTTTCTGATTGAGTTGAAAAAATAAAAATAAAAAGGAAAAAAAGTTTGGATTTTTTTTTCCTCTTTACAACTTTGAGATATTTGAGGTAATTTACTCTTTTTTTTTCAATCTTTATTAATTTGATGTTGTTTTGTGTTCGAGTTTTAAGGTTCTTAGCATTGAACACGTTGTGTTTTCTTGAAATTATTCGTTTGGAATTTAATATTTGTTGAGATTTTAATATTTTTTTTCCTTGCACATATTGTTATGTTTCATGTCGAAAATACTGAGTTTAAAGCTAAGTTTTGATCAAAAGTTTGATAATTGGAGGTTTGTTATAAAGTAGAGTTTGTTAATGATTATTCATATATATATATATATATATATGTTTCGTGTCGAAAATACTGATTTTGTAACCCATAGTTTTGGATATGGAGTATAAATATATACGTAAAAATTACTAAAATTTCGATAAATATTAGAGTTGAACCTATAATTTTTTAGCTATACTATGAGTTTATTGCAAAAAAACTCAAAAGATTGAACTCGATAAGTTTAAATTCTGGAACCGCCTCTGATGTACTTTAGTTCAATTTTGTATAAAAGGTTACTTTTTTGGACAAAAAGTTTGATAATTTAGCTTAAGAACTTGAAATAATGGAAGACTTTTTCCTTCTAAGTAGAGTTAGGTAGAGGAAAATATGTAGATGATGATTTAGTTTTTCTTTTTTCTTAATTGGGGGTAAGGGAAATGGTGAATATGATTACAAGATGGGAAATCAAACCTTTCACATAGTTAGTCAACCGATTGAGCTACTAAGATTCCTCGATGATGACTTAAGTTATATTTGTTAGTTATAGTTTTGAATTTTAAGGTCTTTCATTGATTACTTTGGCTTGATGGAGTCAACCGACTGAGCTAGTAAGATTCCTCGATGATGAACTTAGTTATATTTGTTAGTAATAGTTTTGTATTTTTAAGTTCTTTCATTGATTACTTTGGCTTGATGGAGTCGACTGAGCTACTAAGATTCCTCGATGATGAACTTAGTTATATTTGTTAGTAATAGTTTTGTATTTTTAAGTTCTTTCATTTATTACTTTGGCTTGATGGAGTCGACTGAGCTACTAAGATTCCTCGATGATGAACTTAGTTATATTTGTTAGTAATAGTTTTGTATTTTAAGTTCTTTCATTGATTACTTTGGCTTGATGGAGTCAACTGAGCTACTAAGATTCCTCGATGATGAACTTAGTTATGGAGTCAACCGACTGAGCTACTAAGATTCCTCGATGATGAACTTAGTTATATTTGTTAGTAATAGTTTTATATTTTAAGTTCTTTCATTGATTACTTTGGCTTGATGGAGTTGTATGAAATGGTATTGTGCAGGTTTAAAAGGCTTAAAATTTGGGAGATGACTGTTCGATCGAATAGTTTTAAAGGAGCACATTTGGAAAGTATAGTCCAATCGAATAATGGAGTCGATAAGATGACAAGGAAGAATTCGATAAATTTAAGGAACTGTGAACCAAAGAAACTGATGTTAGAGACAACTCTATCATTCAAGAATCTGGTTCAAGACTTAGATATATCAGAATGGAACGAAAAAAAGACGAGAGAAACAGTTTCATTACCTGAGCCTTCGATTCTGTTTTCTCCGCGACCTGTTAGTGAGCTCGATGCTGCTGCTGTTAAGCTTCAGAAAGTGTATAAGAGTTATAGGACTAGAAGAAATCTTGCAGATTGTGCTGTTGTGGTTGAAGAACTATGGTATGTGGACTTAATACATTTTTGAAAAAATGGAATCTTGATTTCATGTCTATCTTGTATTGTCCGGTTTTTGTGGCCTTTAACGTCTTTGAAAAATCGAATCTTGATTTAGTATCTATGTTGTATTGTCTGGTTTCTGTGGTTTTTAACTTCTTTGAAAAATCAAATCTTGATTTCATGTCGCTGTTGTATTGTCTGGTTTATGTGATCTTAACGTCTTTGAAAAATCGAATCTTGATTTAGTGTCCATGTTGTATTCTCCGGTTTTTGAGGTCTTAACTTCTTTGAAAAATCGAATCTTGATTTAGTGTCTATGTTGTATTGTCTGGTTTATGTGATCTTAACGTCTTTGAAAAATCGAATCTTGATTTAGTGTCTATATTGTTATTGTCCGGTTTATTTATGGGAAAATCGAACCTTGATTTAGTGTCTATGTTGTATTGTCTGGTTTATGTGGTCTTAACTTCTTTGAAAATCGAATCTTGATTTAGTGTTTATGTTGTATTGTCTAGTTTATACGGTGTTAACTTTTTTGGAAAATCGGTTCCTGATTTAATGTGTCTATTGTATTGTCTGATATTTCCAGACCTCACTTGTCGTATTACACTGGATATGTTGTTTTTGTATTGTCCCTTTTTAACAAACTTCACTAGCGGGATTATACTAGATATGTTGTTGTTGTATCGTCTGGTTTATTGAAGTGGTTGCGTTTTATATGTATGTGTAGGTGGAAGGCTTTGGACTTTGCAGCTCTCAAAAGGAGTTCTGTTTCTTTCTTTAATAATGTGGAGAAACCGGAAACTGCTGTATCGCGGTGGGCTAGAGCGCGTACACGAGCAGCCAAAGTTGGTAAAGGCTTGTCAAAAGATGAAAAGGCTCAAAAACTTGCTCTGCAGCATTGGCTAGAAGCTGTAAGTTGTTGAATACTTTTCGAAATCTTGAAGGTTTTTCGTTCTTGAAAGGTTCCGATGATCATGAAACTGATTGTTTGTTCATTTCTTCGAATGTTGTGTAGATTGATCCACGACATCGGTATGGACATAACTTGCATTTCTATTATGATATCTGGTTTGAAAGTGAAAGCTCTCAACCTTTCTTCTACTGGTGCGTGTTCCGTTCCAAGGTTCTGAACATTAGTATGTATCCGTAAGCTGAAATGTAACGTACCTGACATTTTACGTTGTCATTCGCTGCGTTGCAGGTTGGATGTTGGAGACGGAAAAGAGATAAATCTTGACAAGTGTCCGAGGACCAACCTGCAGCATCAATGCATCAAGTATCTAGGACCGGTAAGTCCAGATTCTGCGATTTTTAGCATAAAAATGATAAGAAGAACGAGTTGATCCATCCTACGACATGATTGAACCTTATGATGATTCTTCTGCTGTTTCAGAAAGAACGTGAATCGTATGAAGTAGTTATCCAGGAGGGGAAGCTCGTCTATAAACAAAACGGTGTCTTTGTGGAGACGGAAGAAGGTTCAAAGTGGATTTTTGTTCTGAGTACAACAAGAACATTGTATGTAGGAAAAAAGAAGAAAGGTGTGTTTCAACACTCGAGTTTTCTATCGGGTGGTGCAACTACTGCTGCTGGAAGACTCGTCGCTCATGGTGGTGTTTTGAAAGCTATTTGGCCATACAGTGGACACTATCACCCTACAGAAGAGAATTTCAGGGAATTCATTAGTTTCCTCGAGGAACATAGCGTTGATCTCACAAACGTTAAGGTAGTTGTTCGAGCTTCTGTCTTAAACATGCATCCTCGTGGCATAAAATGTCTACATCTGCTAACAAAGATGTTTTTTTTTTCATTTCAGAGATGTTCAGTTGACGATGATGAGCAGTCGTTTAGAGTTAACAACGAGGGCTCGAATCATCAACCACCCATTGTTAAAGAATCGCCTAAGAGAAGCATTTCTGATGCAGAGGAAAAACCAGTAGTCACAATGGATGAGGAACGCGAAGATAAGAAACAACAAGACACAACGTTTAGCTTTGCTAAACGTTTGTCTCAAAAATGGTCCACAGGAAACGGACCTCGTATTGGATGTGTTAGGGAATACCCAACGGAGCTACAATTCCGAGCACTTGAACAAGTTAACTTGTCACCTCGCGTTGCTAACGGAGGTTTCAACATGTATGGACCGATTCCCTCACCAAGGCCAAGCCCGAAGATACGTCTTTCTCCTAGGATCTCATATTTGGGACTACCTAGTCCAAGGACACCTATTTCAGCAGCTAACTGAAGCAACATTTTACATTTGCACCAACTGATGATGCAACTGCCTCGAAAAGTCAGGACTTTCGGAGAGATTCAAGTATCCGACCCATCTCTTTCTCTCGATTCCCCAGGTTTTCGGAGTCTCATTCATTCGTTTATAGTAAGTATATCCTGACCTTTGACTACACACAGAGAAGTAGACGCACAAGCTAACTGAAATCGTTATTTATTCGTTCATTCGTGGTTGATTTATTTGTACAAGATGGCTTCATTTAGCCTAATTAATCATCTTTTGTCAAAGTTTTGCTTCATCATTTGTAATTGAAGGATGGCTTTGATTAATATTCATCCAATTTGTTTCTTTCATATTTTTAGCTCCAATAAATTGAAGTTTCTATGTCCAATCTTGCAATTTTAACTTGTTTGTGTAAGCTCGTTCACATTGTTGATCCCAAGTCCGAATAAAGGAGGAAGGTTGCCAACAGTCAATCGATACAAAAGTGGGGTTTAGAGAGGGTAAAATGTATGCAGACCTTTTCACTATCTCACAGAGGTAGAAAGGTTAATTTCGAAAATCTCAAAAAACAGAAAATACTAGATATGAAACCAAATGACTAGAATGGAGTAATTGAGCACCAATAAGAATAAAAAATAAATTTTACTCCATTTACTTCTCAACTAAAGGTTGACGGAGGGTATATTTTCGTTAACGAAATAGTGGTATAATTAGACCAGTATATTAACGAAGAGGGTAAATTTGCATCAAAATACAAATGGAGGACATTTTTTTAATCCTATTTCCAATAGTTCATGAATATTTTTAAACCGTTTTAGTTATTCTTTTCTATCCTATCACTTTGTTGATTCTCTTTGACTCTAAAAATTGTAAAAAACCAAATTCTTAGAGTTGAATTATTTTTCTTCTTGTTCTTATCTAAACAACATAGATAGTGCCAATCAGCTAACCTAAAAGTCAATCAATCCATGCTCCATTTCAAACTAGTTGAGGTTGGCTATACGAAGACATGCATCATTTAAATACTCAATGTTAAATCTTAAATTCTATTACCTTAAGACAATTAGAGTTACATCACCGCTTTACTAAGGTTTTCATCCAAAATTTATAAAATTTCTTCTCCCGATCTTTTAATATCGGATACATGTCAAATTCTATATAAATTTTGTTATTTTGAAACAAAAAAAGTTATATCGGGCACTTATCAGGGTTTTCATCCAAAACTTATTCTTTTTGACCTTTCAATAGCAGATTCGTGTCAAACTCTATAGAAATTTCGCTACCTTAAGACAATCTAAAAATTATATTACCGTTTATCAGAATTTTCATTCAAAACTTATAACACTTCTCTTTCCCACCTTTTTTTAATATCGAAAATCTGTCAAACTCTATACATCATATTAGCACTTAAAATTCTTCAATCCTTACCATGATTTCTACCTACCCTGAACAACACTTCAATTTTTCTTGTTTCATTTAGGACCATTCCAGTCAAAAGTGGACCAATCTAGTCAAGACCACATCCTTATTTATTATATTTATTTATTTTTAGTATATAGTTTTTTGTAAATTTTGACTTAATAACTTTGAATGAAAAACAAGTCAAGACTCAAATTCTTCTCAAACTGATCTGCACGAAAATCGAGGTATATATTAGAGTTTCTTATTCTGGCTAACATATCATTTTATAATGTATCGTTAACTTAATATATTATATATATTTTTTGTGACTATGATATTTGAATAGATTGTTTAAAATAAGGTCACAACTAAATTACACTCAAGAAAATAAATTGAACTTTACTTAAGATGAAGGAAGCGAGTGCTGAAAAAAGAATCGCTTTCCCATACCAAATTACACAAAAATAACACTTTTTCAATGTTACCTTAATTATCGGTCCCACAATAGGACAAAATAAAAATTTAAGTAATAATCAAAACAAGCATTGTGTGAATAACAAACTAATTTTCCTTAATACAGAAAAAACTGGTGGTTGCATGTTAATTCTTTCAGGGCAAAGGGCGGCAATCATCCAAGCTAGAAATATCATTTTCTTTAGTGTCAACTCAAATATCATCACCAACATAGGACTGAAGTCCCTCTATCTTTAATTAGATATCTCTAGTTTGAGCCCGTAAAAATGAAAAAAATCCTTACCTACACTTCACTTTAATCCAATGAAAACACATTTTCACCTTTCCTTCAATTGTGTAAACCTTATAACTAGCACCCCTCTTTTTCCTTTGTAACTCTTGAGTCAACAATGGAGCTCCATTTCTTTGAATTTGACCCATTTGTTGTTGACTTTGATTTCTTGAATTTTACTTCTTTGAATATCTCCATTTTGTTTATGTTGTAATATGAAGAACTTGGGTTGACATGAGTTCCACTAGCAACATAAGTGAAATTTTCTAGTTGTATTCGTGACTCTTTATGTGAATTGGATCTTAAGTCTTCCATTTAAACAATTTCTTCCACCAATTTTTTAAAAATCTAATGTGGAGTTAGTTAAAATTAATTTTGAGTTATGTAGGAGATGTTAATATTCCATTGGTTTTGTCACTTTTTGGGATGGGTTTTAGTTGCTATCTATTATATGTAATGGTGGTACTTGCAAGGATAGCTTATTGGCTTATTGTTATACAACACCTACCTTAATTTATGTAACGCTATTTGATCGAATATGAAATTTAAAATATACAAAAAAAATTATTATATTTAGCACCTTGCTCTTAAATAATTTCCAAATAAACAAAGGTTGACGTCTTTTTGGGGACAAACAAAAAAGATAAACATGCCACATAAATTGAGACAAAGAGAAAGAATATGCTACGATGATATTGTACTTGAGCATTTTGCTAGACATATGTTTATTCTGCATTATTCTGTCATTTCACAATATCACACATCAATATTATCAAATAATAAAGAGCAAGATGAGGGAGGAAAAAGTAACAGTGCTATCACACAAAATCGATCTCTACATAAATGATACTCTTCATGATTAGGTAACAACATATTTGACAACATGATACTGTAAAAAAATTGAAGTAACATCAAAATGAATGTGTATATAATATATATTGACAATAAATGAATGTGTACACTATACAAATCAGCCAAATAGGGAAATGCTGGTGATTCACAATTAGGTTTTACCTTTGTGACACCATCTAATTTGAGCTTATTACATTTACCTCAACAATGAATGATATACATTAATATATAATAAATATTAATTGAAAGATATTATACAAAGCAACAATTCTGTTCAAGTCAAATTTGAGACAAAATTTTCTCCATTTCAGCAGATGAGTAAAACAGTAGGAATTCCTTGTCCAAAACTTACTCGTCGCAACGCGATATGAATTGAAGCAATTGTCGACTTATAGCTTACCACTTGGGACAGTCAAAGTTGCTACACTCACTCGCGTCCAACAAAATAATCACGATGAAGCTAACTTGCACCACCATTTCTATTCATCACATCATGGTAATACAGAAGCACGCACATTGGTTGACCAACAATGCAGAAAAAGCACCAGAATGTCATGTTTCCCACCTGAAAAAGGTTTCCATATTATAAATATCGCATCTTTTATCGACTTTTACAATATCCAGTAGAAAGAGAATAAATCATCTTATGCTTATGATAACAAGGTGGAAAGACTTACATTTGAGTTCTTGAACTTGTTTTGTAAGAAGTTCGTGAGTATGACCAAGGGAACCTGCTCAGAGAAAAACATCACTACATGTCAATCTTCGCACTGTCAATGAAGATACAAGCACTTTGCGCAAGTGTTACTACTTAATCACTAGAACTCCTTTCTTATCCCCGAATATATATATATATATAATGCTTACATATATGTATTTAGATACTACATACACATGTGATAAACACCATTACCTGAAACATGATTCCTAGGAATGCCCAGAACTTGAATAGCCGACAAGGAACAGCAATACACAGCTGAAGATAACAGCACCACATGTCATTTAAAACCAGTCATTTTGTTGACGCATAGTAGTTGTTTGTTTTTATAAGCTTTATATACCCGCACACCTGGAGTAAAAATAGAAGATGGAAGGGAACAGAAACCACATACCTCGTGGAAAACAGCAGATATAAAGAAGGAGATCACCATTGCAACTCCCTGCAGCAAGAATCAAGTGGCAATTAAGCTAATTTAATAGATCATAAAATAAGATCTAAAATACAAATAGGACGGCCAAAACTTCTGTAAAGTAGTCTGTGGAAAACCATCCGAACTAGCGACTGGCGCTTAATACCAGGCATACACTTAAAAAGCAAACTGACAAATAAAAATAATGACATGAAAGATGTGAAGTAAAATCTGGACGCCAAACAGCATTTGTTTGATCATATATTACACTGCTCTCTGTCACAAAACATAAATACTACTAGCACTTTAACCTTTATATATATATATTTTTTTTAAAAAAAACTACCTTTCATCGATGCCTAGTTTATATGAAGATAGTAATAGCACATAAAAGTTTATCTGCCCGTATAGCTTACGTGCTCTACTTTAAAGTAGAGTCCGTTATCTAAAGACCACTAGAGTTGAAGTTTAAAAATCACATCGAAGCTTGTTTCTCCAATATGTAGAAATGTATATCCTTGCATGTCTTTCCTTTTTTTTTTTTCCACTTTCAGCAAGTATGCTATGTCTAAGAGCAGTATGTTTGTTCACCTTATATCAAAAAAAAGAAGAGAAAAGCAGTATGTTTGTGTAAATTCCTCTAGCTAACCAAGTGAGATAAAACTCGAACATCAACATACAAGGATAAATTATCTTATCCTTCAATTTTATTATTACGGTTGTTTCATTTACTTTGGCTATCTCTACACTATTTTATTGTCACTACTCCTATTTCAAACACGTTCTCAAGCCGAGGGTTTATTACAAACCACCTCTCTACCCCCTTCAAGGATAGTGGTGAGGTGTACTTGTGTACACCTCACACTGCCCAAATCCCACCCCTGTGGGATTATACTTGGTATGATGTTGTAATAGTGCACAAAAGAATAGAAATTAAGCAGACAGAAGACAACTCAAAAACAAGTTAGAATCTAGGACGAGAGAACTCCGAAAGTACCTTAGGTATGCCATTCCTTACGCATGGGAAATAAATGTGACGAACCATCCACTTGTGTACAGGCTGCAGTTGCCACCAAGACTGGGTTACTAATGTCCAAAAAGATGTTTGACAAAGACCAAACCAAACTAAAACACGTACATACAAAAATATTAAAGATAGTCTTCTGAAAGGTTCCACTTCTAGGTAATGAAGACAAACACACATTTTTTGCATGCATAAAAATTGGCAACATAAAGAAGGTAGAATTACATACCATATTCCAGAGTCTCCAATACTGATAACAGCAGCCACAGTGGTGCAAACACAAAAAAGAAATAAATGAGAAACCCTAGCAAGTTCTGAAATTCTTGGGATGCAGAAGCAAAAGAACAAGACAGTTTGATATTTTAATCTACCTCGTCAATTGTTTTTGCATTCCACCAATCTTTGTAGAACTCACGATCACCAAATCGCAGAATTTCCGCAAGTATATTTAGCCTGCAGAGAGATGTATATGCAAATAGAACTATTTATTGCAGTAAGTTCCACGTGTATATTTAGCCTACCGAGAGACATGATGTAAATAGAACTCATTCTGTTGCAGTGCTAGAATACATAATTCATTTATGAAAATAGTCTATATTTCAGAAGCTTTTCAGATAAAACAAAATAAGTTCTGGAGTTTCATCCTGAAATGTGAAGCTTTCCGTAATCTAACACAAGAGTCTTGCAATACACCCATTCAAATATCGGCTTCGGCATTTAACAGGTGCTACCTATGTGTTGGTCTTTGGCTATATATTAAGGAGGAATATAACCTTACTGAATTAAAACCATTCAGATTCATTAAGCACCTCCCATAGTGCACCTTTTGGTCCTTCAATTTTTCTCCCCCCTCAACTTAGTATTCGTGGCAGTTAGATAATCCAGGTGTGAGTATAATGTGATTTGCACTTAAAATGATCAATAAGTGACACAGAACAGTTAAGTTAAACATACTTGAAATGAAAAAATGGACAGCATGATGACAAACACACAGTAAGAATGTTTCAAACACTTGTTTTACAATAAAGTATAAGTACCTCAAAAATAAGATTGGAACATTAGTATGGGAAGAAAGACAATGATCTACAAATAATTCATAAGCATACAGAATTTATAAATTAAATTTAGTGGACATACCAAAGATGAAAGAGGCAGTAGAACATGCAAAGCCAGACATATAAATTTGGAACTGAAAGCTTCAATACCCTCTCGATGGCATATAAAAGGTCTCCTTTCAATGGATGTTGTGAGCTTCGTACAATCGGGTTAATATACTGCATTAAGATGTAAAGATTAATATAGTTTACTTTGCCAGGAGTCAAGGCACGTTGAACTGTCAAGCTCAAGAGAAGTTACCTGTTCAATGATAAATACCATTAATCCTGTAAAAATTACCAGCTTGATGAGTTGGCGGGCCAGCCAACCCTTCCGAATGGATGCAGAGCGAGGATAGCTAAGCTTCAGAAAATAGAATAAAATAACGAAAAACTAATGAGTTGATGAAGCAAATAGTAAGAGAGAACTGGTAAATAAGTTCACAATTTTTTCATTTTTAGACAACTGATGATAACTGATTTCCTATTACTATGAAAGGAATGTGACTATAATCCACCAGGAAGAAGATCGGAGGGGCCTTAATCGTAGTATTCACTAGCTGTAACCCAATTGAATCTGTGAACACCCTATTCAAGTATTACACTGTATGAAATACAAGTACCACCAAACGTAAGCAGGATCTGCAGTTTGCACATGTTCGCAATAATACAAGTACATCTCCATAATAATATCAGCATGCAACTGAAAAATTTTTGTCCAAGGGCCATAGCAACATTTGAAGTTCCAATTTAAGCTTTTTACCATAATTTAATTATATCTTTTTACCATAATTTGAAGTTTTAAACACATCCAACTAATTCACCATTTAACATGCATATGAATACTTCACTCCAGGACATGCTTCAGCGTAAAAACTTGAAGAGAAAAAAGGGTGTAAAGCTGTAAAGCATAGTCTACCTACGTTAGCACAGAGACAATAACAGAAGAAGCTCCACATACTTGGCAATAAAATCACATAGAAGGTAATAGTATCAAAAACCTACAATCTCTTTAAATTTGTGCAGACTAGGTAGAAAACAAAAGATGATGAATCTTTTACTAAAAATCAGAATAAATTGTTCAACAAGAGTAATTTAAATGAAATCTTGGTGAATATAGAGAAACACAAATTGTGATCTGTAATGCACTAGGGAATGAAATCACTGACAACTTTGGAAAGGCCAACTGATCCTACCTGGTAGCATAAAGTTGGAGCAACCATGAAGTATGCCAAACTCTTGAAATTAACATCGTAAGAGTAGTTGATTTCGGAATTTTCACCCTGAAATTATTTAAAAACTTAATTGAGATACTTCATATTTGCGACGTCATCATGAGCAAAATATCAGCAAGAGTACCAAAGTTTAATTAGAAAAGTTGGTTTGTCCAGAAAAAATTTTCAGGAGAAGCCTTAATCAAGTTCAGATGCGTATCCACAAGGACCACGACAAAGAAATAAACTAGTCATACCTTATCCACAGACTTAGCAAGCTCTCTCATATCATAATTTGTATGCGCATAAGAAACCAGTTTCATCCACACAATGCAAGCAAACATCATCAGTGTGACACCCGATAGAAAAGCAGAATCACACCTGTGAAATTCAACATACTTCTGACTCACTGGTTTTTTCAATGAATATGAGCAAGAAAATAGAGTTTGGAAACATGAAGATTCTCTCCTCATAATTTAACTTTCAATAAAGTTTGAACAAGCGTCTATCCCAGTTCCCACCTAGTTAACCAAAGGCAAAAGGCGTAGAAAAGAACTGTCTATCAGACTTTAGGCAACCACTATCTATAGTGAAGAAAAGAGCAATGAAGAAGAAATAAAAACATATACATCTAACACATAAATAATAATTAAACATGAACAATCCTTATATGGATGAAAGAATTTTAAAATGCAATTTGTTGAAATATATGAAATAAAAATCTCATCAATTTAAGTTCAAATATATTTTTAATCTCTGAATATGCAATATTTCACTTGTCCCCTTGTTCGTATGGACATTGTGGCATGCAACAAACTTCTAATTCAGATCAATGACTTTCTTTTACTATCTTTCCAATTTTTTAATCTAATTCACTCATAAAGCTCCCTTAACAATCCAAAAATGCAACAGGTTAATGTTTAAAGATAATCCAACTTGGAAATCAAAATTAGTTCACAAGCACAACTTCTAAAACTCAGATAATAGAACAACTTTGACATCTAAATTCACCAGTTCTACCATTACAATGCCTCAATTTTACAACACATACACACACATCCCACCAGTAAAGGCTGGCTTAGCACCTTCTTAGGAGAATATATTTATCAAAGTTTCATGACCAAAAGCATGAAAACAAACCTGAGGATGACCAAAACTGGATACAAAATGGAAGCTGTTGTTATAACTATGTGAAGAGTGACGACTACCTGCAGGATCAGCTAGAAAAGTTACTTGCTAAACTTAAAGTCAAACAATAAAAAATAAGACAAGTTCAGAAAAGTCCCGAGAGTCAGAATTATTCTGGTGTAAACCTTCTTGAACACTGTGACTAGTCCATGCCTGAGCAGTCACATCTCATTGATATGGAAGAATTAAAAAACAAGAAAGGGGAGAAAGAAGAGGTTACTCTGACTTACATGTTCAGTCATATACCTCTTCTGGGCCATTTTCTCGACAAGAAAAGCAGCAAGAGGGAAAATTGGAAGACTAAGACTGCAAGAATGTAAAAGACTTCAATGTTATATTTTGCAAGTCAGCATAAAGACCAGATTAAGAAGGACCGTAAGACCCCTACCAGCACATCAGAAGTGGCCAATCTCTTACTGATGTTGAACTACTCCAGAATCCTGACCCAATTAACAAGCCATACTGCAAAGAAGTCAAGAGATTGTCATGTACAACATAAATATTAAAAACCCTCTGAAATATAGTCATATCATATAACCCTCTTGCTGCTAAAACGTCACAGGGATTAGAGAGCAATGAGGCAAGTTGGGTAAGTTCAGACAGGAAGAGGCTTCAACCTTCATGACCCACCACATCCCACTGTGCTTTTCCCCATGATAATGTGGCATCTCCTCTTGTTCCTCTTCCCCTCCCCCGCAAACTTTTCAGACATTTTTCAATTTTTTTAAACATCCCTAAAATTCGTGATTCTGATTGCAATTCACAAGTTCTCATTCCATCAGATTCTTCCGAAACCCATTATCCCCATCCCCTTTCCAGATTTTCATGGCAACTATTTGGATTTCAAGACAATAATCTTCCGGCAACAGCATAGCACTTCGGAAAGAATGTGAAGCTGCAATTTTATAGAATTTCATATTTCCCGGTATATTTAGGGATGGAAATACTCCCAAGACTTCCATGAAAATAGTATCCTCAAAATGTGATCTGGATTCCTCTTAAGTGTTTAATCAAATTCATATTCATGTTCATAAACATGCAATGACAACTCAACACGGAGAGCCTCAGGAAACATACTCTATGATTTCTTCCTATTGTTTTTTAACCAAAAAAATGCTACAATTCTAAGCTATTCACTTTGTTCGGCCAGCCATATTGTCACCCATAACAGTGATTCTTTGATGTCAATACAGATGAGTAGATGACGCGTACATCGAGAAGATTTTAACTATCCAGCCAACTGGAACAGAGAACTGATATAAGAGAAAGATACATACCTTCATCAAATTCTCAATAATCAGCCTGCTGTTTACAGCAATAAGCACCACGATACAGAGATTGAGTAAGCCAGCATGACTCTACAACAAGATGCACCAACTAAGTTAGAAGAGCGCTCTACAGCCACTTATTTTACCGAATTCAGACTAATTATGTTGGATATCACTCATAAGACAACTAAAATGCAACTCCAAATAACCTGAATTTGAGGTTCTTTACACCAGAAATTGTTAACTTCCACTGTTTTGGTTAGTTTATTAAATATTAGTGAACGCCAATAATGCAATTAAAACAGTATATGCCAATTCTATTATTGTCGAGTCACCTACTGTTTTTCCAACCATAAATTAAGGACTGTACAATAGGAATACAATTTTACAAATTCAACTGCCAGCAAAAGATCCTATTTAATCAAACCAAACATCGCATTGGCTCATCGTCTATTCCACATATCTTGTCCTCAAATCACAGAGACCAGGCTTCATTGTAAATGACATCTTAGTCCATCATGCATGGTTGTGACCTTCTTAACAAAATTTCTTTGCTCTATGCTGAGGGTAACAATACATGCTGGTAAGATGCTCATTGGCAGCAAGCCGGCAACTAGCATACCTTTTTGGTACTCCTAGAGTATCTTTTTGCACCCAAAAGAAAACCAAAGAAACGAGAACAGAACACAAGTTCCTGAAATTTTAATTTTAATTCCTTGCTTATGAGATCAAATCGAGTACACTCAAGGTAGTTTGCAGCTCCTAACAACAGCAAGCCAACGGATACAAGCCTAAGTTTCCCACTAATATGGAAGTACAAGTAGTTATTGCTTGAACTAAACGTGTAAGTGAAGACAAAATTATTGTCGTTTGTACAAAACTTTATCCTTTCAAGTAAAAAATTTCATCCTTGCAAAGTTTTCTAACAAATTGGATTCTGTTGGCCACCCAACTATGATTCATAATACCATACTACCCATTTCTCAACTGATAACTCATCATTATTGCACTCATACTTACTGGAACCTAAAGCATATATTATTAAGAATGTGGGAACATATTCTTAAAAAAATTTGAGCCGAGGTTAAAAGACAACAAAGCTCTGCCGAACAGAAGAACAACTTCTTAGTTCTTCTGCAGCTGAAGTCGTTAATCAACAACCAATCTCATAGCTGATATGTTCGGAATCCTAGCTTAGCTATTGGCTAATGAATACAACGATAAAAAAATACCTCAAATTCAGAAACTACATCCCATTCTAACTTTTGATTTTATCCTATCTACTTTCAACAGGCTTCCTTTAGCAGAAGTCAACCAAAAAAATTAACTAAGCCAATTAATACAGAAAAGCTTACCTGTTTGAAAATAGCGGCAGAGCTGAGAGGACTTTCCTTGTTTCTCCGGTGAGCCGGCGCCGACGCTCTATAAACATACTTCAACGGCGTTGCTTCATTTATTTTCCTCTGCTCCTCCTGAATTCCATCTTCATCACTGATCTTCCCAACTGTCGCACTCACAGCTTCACTCTCCCTATCCAATCCATCCCTGACGTCACTCGCCACGTCATCCGAGCAACTAGAAGCTTCTATGGAGCTCGAATCCAACTCCGTCACAGCATCCACAGATTTCTCACCGCCGTCACGACGCCGTCTCCGGAGATTGTTGTTTTCGTCGCTCGACGATGTAATACTCTCCGGCGGTCGTTCATTGATCGTCATCAAGCTTAAATTGATTCCCTTCTACAAATCACTAGAAAGTAATCAAACTTTTCCGCAAATTAGTGAAATCGCGAACCGAACCGAATTAGATCAACTTGAAAATTGCCATATGTTTTTATATAGAAACGTACCGAATTCGTTGTATGTAGACGGCTGTTCAGATATGACTGTTCAGATATACAGCCGCCATGAAAGTTGAGATTTGAAAGAGAAGAAAACGACGAAGGATTTGTTTGTTTGTTTCAGTTCACACTAAAGCTGTTTGGCAGTTTCTTTTTAACCAATTCTAGAACAAGTATATCTCGTGAATCTTCGTTGTAAGATATTCACCTCTTTTTTTATTGTACTTTTTCCGCCTGATTTTAATTATAGACTTATAAAAAGTAGTTTTGATAAATTATTTATTTATAAAAATTTATCATTAATTAGAATTTATGGTAAATTAAATTTTTTTCTTAGTTATTATAGATATTTTTTTTATTCAAATAAGGAAGGAGTATAAATCTATCAAATAAGGAAGATTTAAGCGTTTTTTTATAAGTAAAAATTCTTATTTTATAACTTCTTTCCATATATTTTTAAAAGTTAATATTATAAATATAATTAAATAATAATTTAAAAAAATGGTAAAAAGATAATTTGTCTAAAGAAGAGATTTTTAACGAAGGACGGGAAGTTTAAATAACATTTCTAAGGAATTTCACGCTTTTAATATAATATAGATATAGATAAATTAGTTATATAAGGTATTATGACACATCAAAGATTTTCCGCCATGAGACTTTAGGCATAACAATGCAATTATTATATGAATTACTTACACATTAATACATGAATACGAAGGGATATAACCGCCTATAATGGCTTTTCATTGAGATATTTTGAAATAAAAAATTACAAAAATTTAAAATTATACAAAAAGTACTTTTAATTGTAATTTTTCATATCAATATCATGAAAAATATATTTTAAAATATTAATCAAAGTTCATATTATTTTATCTCTTGAAAATAAAACTATGATAACTAAGAAAGAAATGAGATGAGGGAGTTAAAAAGTTACCACTCCCTTTTATTTTTCTGTGTTCTTTCTCAGTTGTTATAGTTTCTTCTCTTTTTTTGAGTTAAAATTGGTTAATACTTTAAAAATGTAATTTTTAAAAATTTGTATTGATGTAAAAAAATTATAATTTATAGTATACTTTGTATAACTTTTGAATATCTAAAATTTTATTTTAAAATATTGACTTAATTAATCTAATTCAACTTTAAAAATTAATCAAATTAGCTTTCAGAAAACACAATATAACAATTAAAAAGAAATAGATTGAGAATCTTTACTCCATAGAGTTGACACGCACATTGACAAAATTATACTAATTAGTAACATAATTATTACATCATTCCTATTAATTGATGTTTAATACTTATTATGTCTTGAAAAATTATTTGGATACTAAGTAATTAATGTTGAGGTAATCACATAAAAAAATATAATTATATTTTTTTGATATATTAAAAGTAACAATAAAAGTAAAAATATATTTTTAAAATAGTAAACAAATAAAAATAAACAAAGGGAGTAGCTGATACTTTCTCCATCTCATTTTGTGTAACATCTATCGACTTGACATAATATAAAAAAATTGTTATATAAAACAATCATCAAGGGTTTAAAAGAAATTTTAAAATTAAATATTTTAATTAAAATAAAGCAATATAATTTAATTTTTTTGCACAAATTAAAAAGGAAAAAATATAACATAAAATATGGCATAGAATAGTAAAAAAAAAAATACTCTTTAACTTTGCGATTTATCTTAGTTGAAATAAATTATAGCATATTTATCTACCATCTAACAAATGATCACTTTTATCCTTTTTTGTTAATATACTTATATTTATTTAATTAAAAAAAGCTAAAATTGATTTTTAATTTTAAAATTGCATAAATTTTACAAATTGGTTTCTCAAACTTTTCTAAAAATTTAAAGTAAGCCAAATTCATGGATTTTTTTTTTGTCGAAAGTTGCAAAATAAATAGAAGTAAATATGGTTGATTGTGTGCAAGGCATATAAGTTAAGGGCGTATTCTTCTATCCACAATTATGATTACTGGGAATGATTGCATAATTTTATTGGGATTTCAAGATAGAAGAATAGCTTTCCTGATAAGATATACGCTTCTATGTACTTCTTAGAACCCTACCCTCGAATTACAGATTTTGAGGTTCTCACATATGGCTTTATAACATTGCTAAAGCAGTACGCTTACAATATTAAATCGAAGTACGTCAATTTACAATGGAATATATCATGCAATTATCTAATATGAATGAAATTGTATGTACTTTAGGTAAGGGTTTTGTACCGCAAACAGGAATATAAAGAAGACAAACAAATTTTATATCATGATTTTCACTCCCACATTCATAGTATTCCTTGAATTTCATATTAAGTGAATTTTTATGATTTTTTCTATTATTCGGTTATTGTATAAGGTCTACTGAATAGTATATGCAAAGATGCATAAATAAGCTATCCCTTAATAAAATCAGTTGTTGTTAATACCTTCTTGTCGGTTCCTTCTTCCATAACTAGAGCTTAGAAAAGAAAAGATAAGATAGCCCTATAGAGAATGTGGTCAGAAATCCATGATAAGGTTAGACAATATAATTGAATTATTCAAAATTCAAGATGGCTATTTACTTTTTTATTATTGAAGTTTTATATTTTATAAGAGATAAATGATATTGTTTATAAAGTTATATTTTAATTTTACAAAAGAAGATAGTGAAAATTATGGTTCAAATTATGTCTCTTCATTCATTTTTAGTTGTAAAAAATTTTATAATTTGATTTTCACTTTTACTTGTCATTTTTGACAAATTAAGATAAAACAATTTTTTTCTATTATACTCTCAATTTATTATCATTGAGTTAATAACTTTGAAAAATACAGTAACTGAACCTTATCAATTAATAAAAATAAAAAAATAAACTTAATATATCAATTAATTATTTTTTAATAATATAATAAATCAAAATTTGACAACCGAAAATGACAAAGTGAGAGTATAAAATAGAGAGAGCATATGAAAAGAAAAGAAAAGAAAACTTGTCTTTTTTTTCAACCAATAATTGACATGTTTAAATCACATGCTTATAAATAATGATTTGTCTTCTTGAACTTGGAGTAGACCTTTAAATAGATAAATAAATAAATAAAACATTTCGAAAAAATAGATTTTGATGTATCAGATGATGAAAGATGATTTTAAAGGCATGTCTAATAATTGTAATGTTAGAAATTGAAGAATCATCATATTCTTTAGTTGAAGAGTAAGGGTTAAAAGTATATGGTAAGCATCCTAATTATTTTGAATTTCATATTCAAATTGTCGGTTATGTAAGTTTTCTATATGAATTATTCTCAAATATTTATCGATACATACATCAATTATTAGTTACTCACTTTTCCTTCATACACAATGGTCGTATTTTGAGGTAGAAAAAATGAACAACTGATAGTTAAAATGTGTCTTGATAAGTATTTGGTTAATTTAGATAGAAAATTCATACATTCTGTTGACACCCAATTTTTACCCGTCACGGTGTCTAATTTTTCACGAAGCTTTGTAGTTTATTTTAATGATTTTTAAACAATTATTATTATTAAAAAAGAAATTAAAATTTAATTAATTTTAAAGCCGGGCGCGTGACTACACGCGCCCCTATTTTAAACCCTCCCCGACCTCTCCTTCT
>JAABOM020000012.1:2601811-2615640 GCA_011800125.2 Solanum clarkiae
TCTTTTTAGCGTTAATTAAGGGATCTCCACTTAATTATCAGATTTGTTTCCTTAATTAACGTAATAGATTCAAAATCTATATAGATATCATTCCTTAATTTCAAGTATCAACAGATGCAGAAAAAGTTAGAACTTTTGATAATTTTTTAAAAGAGTCGAGAAGAATGAGAATTATGACTAGGAAAACTTCTTTAAAAATCCAAGTGGGCCCAGAATCATCTAACCGACCATTGCACGTCTTTTGGGCCTTCACGACCCGGTCCCTCTTATGGCTCAAATATCAAACTTTTAAATAACTGAAAATTGACCCCAAAATTCTTCAAAAAATATTTTTCTTCTCACTGTTCGGGAAAATGAAAGTGAAGGTTGACGGAGATACTGGTGCTTCTCCGGCGTCGTCGACGGAGGAGGTGACGGTAGCGGTAGCAGTTAAGAGTGCTGAAGGGAGAGGCAGTCAACGTGCAGTGAAATGGGCGGTGGAGAAGCTGTTGCCGAAAGCTCATCGATTTGTTTTCATTCATGTTATGCCTGCAATCACTTCAATTCCAACTCCATGTAAATTCTCTTACATAATACTTTTATTTTGAGAACTATGTGTTTGTATTATAGTCTATTGTGAGATGTATGTGTTAAGAGTTTAGTGATATTTGGGGGAAAAATAGTATTTGAAGTTATGCTGTGTTTGGACATGCATTTTACCTGGTAAAATGTTAGTCAAAGTTTTGTGAGATAAATTTTTTAAAAACCTATGAAAAGAGTGACAAATTAACATCCAAAATGAACAAATGATAGGTCAAGATCATGTTGTTAATTGGGAATTGAGGAGGTGAATGATTAATTTTGATTTGTTGTTATGATCGAATTCGTTATCAAGATGGATTGGCTGGAGGTGGGCAATGAAATACTAATGCTAGAAGTAGTAGGGGTTGCATGTGGCCGGGTTGAAAATCATGAGGTCTCAACCTTCAAATCTAATAGAGACAAAAATATTTGGTGATTACTTCCTGTCTGTTGTAGCTCCGGTAGAGTTATCTGGTACTTGTAGGTGGTGGGAGGGGAAGATATCTCGTGGAATTAGTCTAGATGTGCGTAAGCCAGCTTGGACATCATATTTATCAAAAAAAGTTTGGAGTGAGAACTTAACGTAATGTATAACCAAGAAGGTTTTTGACGAAACAAAACTTGAAAAAAGCAACAAAATAAAAATATCTAAATGGATAAATAAAATTCCTTATTTTCCTTAAAATGAGACCAAATTAATCATCAGTGTTGGCCCGAAAAGAGTGGAATGGATATAGGATTCATATTGTTGATCACTTCTTATTGTGGATTGAGATTAGTCGATTAATTGATAGATAGATTGATTAGTATGTTGGGAAGGAAATGAAAAAAAATGTGCTTCTTAATTGTTCATGGAATAAATATAATGTCTTTGAATTGTTTCTTTTTTCATGGAAGTGAGCTGAGTGATTTGAGGCTGAATTCCTCTTTCCCAGTACTAGTTTAAGTTTGAATGAACAAGTTGCTATTTTTTTAGTTTTTTCTATTTGGTAATAATGTCTATGTCTGATCAATATTATAGCAGGAGAGTATATTCCAGTCGATGGGCTTGAGGCCAACGTGGTGAAACTATATACAGGAGATAAGAGGGCTAAATGTGAAGAAATCTTTATCCCATTTAAGATTTTATGCAAAAGAAAAAATGTAAGCTTTTTCTTCCCCAAATAAAAAGTTCTCCTCGTTCGTGTTTTGTTGAAGTAAGTTAAATTTTTAAGTGTATTTACGTCTGAACTTCCTGTAGGTTGAGACTTTGGTGCTGGAAGGGAATAATCCTGCAACAGTGCTCCTAAAATATGTAAATGACTCTGGGATTAAAAGTTTAGTCTTGGGTTCTTTCTCTCCCAGTTACTTTGCCAGGTACATAGGATCAATGACTTGCATTTTGATTTATCACTATTCACCCATTATATTTGCTAGTTGGAGTTTTCCATTTGTAATAATATCAAGGTCTTGCTCTTCTAATATTAAATTTCATCAAGAGAAAATGGAAAGATGAATTGATATGTTCCATTGGATCCGTTGGGACTGACAGGGATCAAACCCGCAACAATGGTACTATCTATGAATCCTGAAAGCACCTCATATCTTTTTTGGGGATTCTGAAGATTCGTTACCCATATTGTAGTGCATATTTATGTGATAATTATTCTGATAACATGTTAGTGTAATAATTATTTTATGTGTTCAGTACTATGTACATAGAAGTTAATTAGTAGTGCATGAATATGAGCTGTTCAAGCTGAAACATTCTTTTTATTTTATTTTTTTTACAGAAAGTTCATCCAAACCATTTAAAAGAAGCATTTTTCATGTCTTTGCACAAAATGTAGTCCATATTTATCCTAAATATTGCTTAATGTCCATTTAGCAGTCATGTTTTCTTTTGAGGATACTAGGCTCTCTAATCTCTGGCTGCAACCTGACCTTTTCTGATGATGATTTTTTTGGTAGAAGAAAGTAATTTTTCCATGGTTTGGTGGGGATGTCTGATTTCTAGTTGCTTGTTGTGCTAAACCTTGGATCAATTTTTACTAGGACGCTGAAGGGATCAAGTGTGCCATCAATTATCCTCAAGCATGCTCCAGACTGGTGTGATGTCTATGTGGTGTCCCCAGATAAGCTTATGATAAATTCGTTAAATCCCTTGCCGGCTGCTGGTACATTGAAAATCTTTTGGTCTCAATCATCTATCTTACTTTCTTAAGTTCTCTCTCTTCTGCAGTTCAGGAGTAGCAGTTTCTGACTTCTAATAAATGCTTGTATACTGTGAAACAGAAGGTGACCTTCGTACAATCAGTAAACAACAATCAAGTGCATCTTCTGCCTCCGCTGAAAGTGTTTTTCATAACAGATCATCGTCGATTGCAGCTAGCTACCTGAATTCTCTCGAACTTGTCCATGGGAACTCTTCTAGTTGTGTCAGTCCTGAACACAGTGCTAATCGAAATCTGGGAGATGTGACCACAAGTCTGGAGGCAATCAAGGAATGTCATTCTTCCACTTACTCACAGCAGGTGACCTGATAGGTTTTCTCTGATATGTTTCTTCAAGGTTCTCATAAAACCTTCATTCTTTTATATTTAAATAGAATGTTAATTTAAAGTATGACATTATTTAGTGCAATAAAATCTATATATACGTTGATAGTTGATGTGGTACTGTTATCATGGCATTTCTATTTATGTGCAGTTAGACATTCAAGACGAAGTGGAGAGGTTGCGCCTAGAATTACAGGATACTTTAGCATTGTACAATCAAGCATGTGAGGACCTGATCCATGCCCGAAACAAGGTAAATTTCTTTATCTGTTTTACTTTTACCCCAAATTATTTGGTAATCTTGAAGTGCTCATCTTACAATACTGAAAACAACAAATATATGCTATTGATTAGAATCATGATCTTGATAATCTAGCTTAGTTCCATGTCAGTGTTAATGGCTTAACAGCACTAGTGAGATATGGTAACTCCTGTAGGCAAAACATGATGCCTCCCGTCATGAACCTGTCCACTTCTACGAGCAAGCTCTGACATTTCCTTGCACACGGTTTTTCAGGTCCAATTATTTTCTTCGCAATACCTTGAAGAGTCTGAAAAAGTGAATGCCGCCGAGAAAAGAGAAGAAAATCTAAGGAAGATTGCTGCTGAAGCGAAGGAGAAGCACATGGAGGCTGAGAAAGAGGTTGAGATAGCAAGAAAATTGCTTTCCAAAGAGGTTTATGAGAGGAAGATAGCAGAGTTGAAGGTTCTTCAGCAGTCCCTAGAGAAAAAGAAAATTGTTGATGCACTATTATCATCTGATGGCAGGTATAGAAGGTTTACAAGAGAAGAGATTGAGGTTGCAACTAATTACTTTTCTGAGGCTAAGGTGATTGGTGAAGGAGCATATGGGAAAGTTTACAAAGGCGACCTTGATCACACCCCTGTTGCCATCAAAGTTCTTCATACTGATGCATCAGAAAAGAAAGAGGAATTTCTAAAAGAGGTGTTTCTTCAAGCTTTTGTTGTTTTCTCTTTCACTTCATATTATGCAAGTTTAGACATGCCTCCTTGCACTAAAAAGTTACACATTGTGTAGTGGAAAGACCCCTCCACCTTCTCAACCAAGAGGTTGGAGGTTTGAGTCACCAGGGAGCAAAGTGAAAAATGGGCCACTATTGACTCTTTGGTAGAGGGGTGGAGTTTACCATATTAATTAATCAGAGAGGAACAATCCCCTCCTGTAGTCCTGGGTGGTGTAGTTTTTAGTCTCAAACACCTTTGTAGTATTATCAGCACATAACAAGACTTCCAAGTTCACACCTTACATACCTTGCCCTTTTTCCTGAGAAGTCACCAATCAAAGACCTTTTTAAATATGCATATTCCCTGCTCTGGTAACAGGAGTCGTTTAATTCACCAATGTATACTGATGTCATCCCTCTAATTTATTTCTTTTTCAAAATTAAAATAAAATCAAATAAGCTCAAAATGCCATTAACATTAGACATGGTTTTCAGTCTGACCTTTTGATATCATACCATCACATTGGCACATGCTATTCTATTTGTCCTCCTTATTCTCTCCACCTTAATAACAACAACGTACCTAGTGAAATCCCACAAGTGGGGTCTGGGGAGGGTAAAATGTATGCAGAGCTTACCACTACCTCATAGAGATAGTTATTCTTTCCACGTTAAATAATTTATTTATTCATAAGCATTCTTAGAAACACTCCACAGCATACATCATGTATTTGATCTTGTGCACAATTATCTGTTTCGGGAATTTGTGGATTGCTTACTGGAAATAGTTAGTCACTAGTCTAATTGTAGTTGTTTATAGCAGATATTTTTCAACTTTTATTGATATGATAGTAATCATTTGTAGGTGGAGGTTCTTAGCCAGTTACATCACCCACACATTGTTTTACTGCTCGGAGCCTCTCCTGAAAATGGTTGCCTTGTTTATGAGTATATGGAGAATGGAAACCTTGAAGATTACATTCTAGAACAGACCAGCAAACCATTACCCTGGTTTTCTCGATTCAGGATACTTTTTGAAGTGGCATGTGCTCTTGCCTTCCTACACAACTCAAAGCCCGAGCCAATTATTCATAGAGATCTGAAACCAGGAAATATATTGCTGGACAAAAATTTTGTGAGCAAATTAGGAGATGTAGGTCTAGCAAAGATTATATCAGATGTTGTACCAGAAAGTGTTACAGAATATAGGAACTCTGTTCTTGCTGGCACCCTTGGCTACATGGATCCAGAGTATCAAAGAACTGGCACGCTCAGACCAAAATCTGATCTATATGCTTTCGGAGTTATAATACTTCAATTACTGGCTGCTCGTCGTCCTAATGGCCTTATAATGAAATTTGAGAATGCTATAAATTGTAATTCTTTGGTGGATATACTTGATAACTCAGTTCTTGATTGGCCATTGATTGAAGCAGAGGAACTAGCTAGGATGGCGCTACAATGCTGCAAGCTTAGATGCCGAGAGAGGCCTGACCTCGATACTGAAGTTCTTCCAGTTTTGAAAAGACTTGCTGAATATGCTGACATGCATACCAACTTAGGGAAGAACCTTATCCAGGCACCTATTCCATACTTATGCCCGATTCTTCAGGTGGGAACTGGAAATTCCAGAGGGATGACCTAGTCATTTCTAGTGCAAGTTTTGTGCATGCATCTCATTCTGCTTTCTGCTCTTGTAATCATGCAACATCTCTGCAGGAAGTAATGGAAGATCCACAGATAGCAGCTGATGGATATACGTACGAGCATAGAGCAATAAAGTTATGGCTCGAAAGATACAGTGTATCACCAGTGTCAAAACGGAGACTACCACACAAGCTGGTTATGCCAAACCACACATTGAGACTTGCTATACAAGAGTGGAGATCAACATTGAACGTCATTCAGATAGAGAAAAACCAGTGATTGCTGTGGATAGTTCAAGGTAAGAGTCATCTCATTTCCTTATTTCTAATTCATTCACTTCAAGACTGGTTTTGAATGCTGTGTAACATCATCTTCAGCCAACGTCCACTGTACTTCCGGTGTAAAGAGTCAAAATGTTCATGACAATGTCTAGCCAAGAACGAAACTAGAGAAACCACAGGAAAAGAAGGAAAAGTAATAGGACTGTTGTATACACAAGTTGTCAAGTGTTCATAGATTTAAATCCTAGAGTACATATTAGCAACTGTAATATTTTGAAGTATTGTATAGCTTCTGATTATAGGAAACCTGTATAAGATGTAACATAATTCTGACTGAGACCATACATTCTGATTCATGATTTCTTGTGGTAGACAATTCTGAAGTAACGAGGAGATATGATTAGACAAGACATGATGACATAGTTTCAGCTTACCGTGGACATGACTTTAGCTAGGAGGTTATAAGGGACATGGATTAGGATATAAGGTTAGTAGATAGTTGAGCATTGACTCATTTTTCATTGCATACTAGTTGGTTGTAGTATCTTGCAGTTTCTTGACTTTCGGTTTCCATTATTATATGTTGTTTCTTGTACTTCGACTATTGTCGTATTTTGTTGTCGTTATTGCTCATTGTTTTAGATTGCTTTGCCATGCTCTCTATGATATTTTGTCATGCTTTCTACACTTCTTTCATTTCTTTTTTTTGAACTTTTGAATTGCTCTTCCTTGAGCCGAGAGTATATCGGAAACCACCTCTCTACTTTCTAAGGTAGGGGTAAGGTTTGCGTACACTATATTTATAGGATTACACTGGATAAGGTGTTATTATATTATAGACGAGTAGGGGTGTCAAATGGCGGGTTGGGCTGAAATTAGGGAGGTAAAATTGAGTTGTATTAAATATCGGGTTGGGTCTTGACCCGTCCAAATGTACTTTGGGCTTAAATGGGTTGGGCTCAATGGGTTAAAATTCGAGTTGGGTCATGATTCGCCTAATTTAACCCGCTTAATTTAAGACTAGCATTGAACATACAAAATAAATGATACATTGAGTTGAAGTAAAAATCTTACTGGGCTCAGCTCAAAATTATTTTATAATAGGTTAAATTGTATTGGGATTAGAAATTAGTCAAATTCTAGATCATATTGAACTCAACTCATAAAATTATGGGCGAGTTGGATGGATTGCTTATGTTTGGGCATATTTTGTTTTGCCACCTCTATAGATGAGTGTGAGTTGATACTTTTTTGTGACTAAATGAAAAGGACTTTTTATTTTAGATGTTTGTAAGTAAAAAAATACGAGGAAAGGGATACGTATTTATAGCCAATAAAGCCTAGTGTGAACATACGTTGTTGTTCATCGTCAAAGATGTCACAGTCTACTCAATGTGAAAAGGCATGGTTAAAATTGCATTCTTTCATCATTTGAAGAAATAAACATGTTTATGTATTTAATTTGAAAACGTATTATTCAAATTGCATTATTTTTCCTGTTGCCTTTTCAGGATATACCTATTCATTTTTCATTCACGCCTCTTGTTGTCACCATGTGAAATGAACAAACATGACCTTCATTTATAGTTTAATTCAAAATATCTTTATTGTCACTAAAAGGGTTAGAAATGTCTTCTTTAAATATATATTTTTTTCTTTTTAACATATTGTGCTCATAATAAAAATATTAACTTTAAAGAACTTTTTTTTTTAAAATCATTTTAACTAGTAAAAATGTAAGAAAATAATTTTTTCTTAATCTCATTTTATTAATTAAATAAATATCGTACCCTTACAACAAGTAATATATGTCATATATATATAAGATCGTAGTAAATCAATATTAATTTTTATTTAGATAATGATAAAATTAGTAATTATAATAAAATAAGAAATACTTTTATTTTTAATTTTTTTCTCGAATTAAAGTAGGATAAATAGTTGCTAATTAAAAAATATTATTAAAAAAATAATGTATTCAAAAAATAAAATAAATAATAAATTTATTTTTTAAAAATTAGTATTGTTGACCCATTGAATAACAATAAGGGTATGTGACCCCTTACTGAATCAAAATATTGACGACAAGAATATTTTTTGATCAAACTATAAATGAAGAATAATTTTGTTCGTTTCGTATAGTTTAATTTGGCCTTTTTTTTCCTTTCAACTATAATTTCAATTTTTCCATTTTCTATCTCAACCAAAATATTATCAATAAGCCTTAGTTTTAAAGTATTCTTTAAATTAAATTAAATTTTTATTTGCTTTGCAAAAGTTTTATTGTTTTAATAATTTTCCCTGTCAAGTTTGCTTAACTTAATTCATTTTCCCATCTTCGAAACGTGGCCTTCTATCGCTTTTAGTCTTCCTAACCGCGTATTTTGTCTTTAATATTGGCCTTTTATTACTTAAGATTACCATTTTAGTCCCTCAAAGATAAATATATTATGATTTTGGTCCTCGTACTTTAGAAGTGGCAAAATTAAATTCAATTTGCCCAATCCGTTGAAGTTTAGGTAAGTTAATAGCTCGCTCACTTATTAGCTCAATTCGAATTGATTCCAAAGCGATCTTGTCAAAATATTTTTAAAATATTTTTTTAAATTTGATATGTATATGTAGTCGGAATAAAAAAAATATAACTTAATTAAGTAATGTAATATTGAAAAAAGATATATAAAAAAGTAAAAGTTGAATCAGGTTGAATCTTGATTCGCTCTATAACCCATTAGTCAACTCATTTTGACTCAAATAAATTTGAGTTGAATTGGGTCTTGACTCATTTATTATCTTGACTCATTCAAATTTGACCCGACCCGACCAGTCCAATTGTCACCCCATGTACTCTTTGTTTAAGTATATTTAATTTTTAATTAATTAAGATGCAAACATTTGATTACATAAACCTATCGTGATCCTGTAAGTGGGCTATGGAGAGAGTATAGTATATGTAAATCTCGTCCTTATTTTTAGGAGGTAAAGAAATTGCTTTCGATAAACTTTTTGTTCAAAAATTGTAAAAATCCACAAACTTAATAATTTATTAATTATTAAATTATTTAATTACCATGTATTATGTTACTCAATACTGTAAAACGACAGTAATTTTTAAAATAATGAAAATATCACATATTTGCTTTATGAATGCATCAAAAATACATTTTTTAGTTTATTGAAGCTCAGATTAAGATTGTTCAAAATCGAACTAAGATCGATTACTCAAATTGAAAAAAAATTATTGACTTATCGATAACGGGTTATTGGTTTAACAATTTCGATAACGGTTTAAAATTTTTATTATTGGATTATCGGTTCTTAATGATTTTAGGTTTTTTTTAACGGGTTAATCGGTAACCCGATAATAAATTAATTAATTATGTTTATACCATTTGCTATATAAAATCTTTGATGGCTTCATACTTTTATTTTTTATTGTTTCAAATTCTCAGTTATTTTACAATGTAATAGTGTTCGATTTTGGGTAAAATGCAATTTGTCAACTCATGTGTATAATTCATTTGATTTGTTAACTTATTTCTAAGTAGTTTTTAATAAAGAGAATTTTTTATCAAATCTTAACAGAACCGATGACTAATGTTTAGCATATCTACAAACCAATAACTGATAAGTCAAATCGATAAACTTCAAAATCAAACCAAATCAATAGATATGCAACTCTAGCTCAGATTAATGGCTGGACATAAAATGTGATATTTGAGAAAAATATTATTTAAATAAAAATTTAAAAGAATATTTGAAAGTTGAACTATATTTAAACCTGTACTTAACTTTAAAAAATTTTTAAAAATTGTAAAATTCACATGAAAAATTAGTCACAATCACTTATCCAAAGCTTGAAATTAATTGAAAACGACAAACACTCAACTACTTACTAGTCTTTCCTTCTATCACAATTAAAAATGAGATCTTTCAGTAGTAATATTCAGTTATAACATAATTTTTTTATATTCTTTAATGTTTATTACCACATATTGCATTATCTATAGCTTCTTATCTTATTATATCTTTTTGTATCGATTTTTATCGTTACTCCACAAAAATAAAGATAAGGTCTACATACATCTTGTTCTCCTCGAACTTCACATGTAAAATTACACTGGATATATATTCATTTTCAAATAGATTTTAGGTATGCTTTGGCTAAATATTAGTACTACAACTTACATATAATTCATAGACCAAAAATACAAATTATTATCCCAAAAAATTCACTTACCCCACCTACCCCCACCTCTTCCTTCAAGAATCTTAGCTAAATATTGTTACTACAATTTTTATGTTCTTGGACCAATTCGAACATAAAAATATTGCATTATTTGTGTCTTCTTATCTTATTATCTTTTTTTATCGATTTTTATCAATATCTCACAAAGATTAAAATAAGATCTACATACATTTTATTCTTTTCAAACTTCATCTGTAACATTACACTCGATATATATTCATTTTTCTAAATAGATCTTTAGATATGCTTTACAGAAATATTGTTACTATAACTTATTAATAATTCATGGACCAAAATATACAAATTATCCCAAACTTCACAGTCCCCTACTCCCACCCCTACTTATTTTCTTCAAACTTCACTCATAAATTTACACTCGATATATATTCATTTCTAAATAAATCTTTAGATATGCTTTAGATAAATATTATTACTACAACTTATTAATAAAAAAAATTCATAGACCAAAAATACAAATTATCCAAAAAAATCACTTACCCCACCGACCACATATAACCCCCTCCCCCAAATCCCTCTTCAAGAATCTTCCTTGACACCGCGTCAGCAACCCCACCCCCCCACACCCCAACCCAAATTTCACCGCGTATATTAGAAAAATCCATGTACTTGTCTATATATATTTCAAGAACTCCACTTTCATTTTCCTCAATTCATTACTCCTTCTATGTTCACACAAACTTTTTTACAAGTTCCATTGAATACTTTTCTTCATTCATACTTGTAAAAATCTTCAAATACTTTCACACCTGAGCAAAAAAAAGATAAGAAATCATTACTTGAATGGAAATCTCTTCTTTCTCATTCCCCCCACCAGAAGATTTCAGTTCCTCCTCCTTCAGTTTGCTTCAAGAACTCGATTTCCCTTCTCTTGATCATCAACCCATGTCTAAAAAACAAAAAATTAATGAGTTTGGTCACAGCCCAGTTGAGGAAATCCTGAATAAATTTCTGGGTCTTGAAAATGAAACACCCCCAGAAGCTAATTTTGGTTCAGATCACACCCTGGAAGTTGATTTTGAAAGAAATGATCATGTCGCTGTATCGGGCACGAAACGTGCTCGTCAAAATGTCTCAGAGAAGAATGAGGAGGAGGAGTATGCTGTTGAGGCGAATTCGGGTTCTTCCCCTCCTTTACAGCAGAGGAGATTATGGGTGAAAACTAGATCAAATGCCTGGTGGGAACAATGTAACCGTCCTGATTTCCCAGAAGAGGAATTCAGGAAGGCTTTTCGAATGAGCAAAGCTACATTTGATTTTATTTGTCATGAATTGGAATCAGTTGTGACTAAAAAGGATACAATGCTACGTCTGGCGATACCTGTTCGCCAGCGCGTAGCTGTGTGCATTTGGAGATTGGCTACAGGGGAGCCACTCCGCGAAGTGTCTAAGCGATTTGGGCTTGGTATATCCACTTGTCATAAGCTCGTTCTCGAGGTATGCACAGCTATAAAAGGTGTGTTGATGGCGAAATTCGTACAATGGCCTGATGGTATGAAGATGGAGGAAATTAAAACCGAATTTGAAATCATTTCGGGGATACCAAATGTTGGTGGATCAATGTATACAACACATGTACCAATAATTGCACCAAAGGAAAATGTCGCGAGTTATTTCAACAAACGACATACTGAGAGGAATCAAAAGACTTCTTACTCAGTTACAGTTCAAGGGGTTGTTGATTCAAAAGGGATTTTCACAGATGTTTGTATTGGATGGCCTGGTTCAATGTCAGATGATCAAGTCTTGGAAAAATCAATACTTTATGAAAGAGCAAACAGAGGAAACTTAAACGATATCTACATCGTGGGGAGTTCAGGATTTCCTTTAACGGATTGGATTTTGGTTCCATTTACTCACCAGAATGTTACTTGGACACAGCATGCTTTTAATGAGAAACTTAATGTTGTCCAAAAAGTTGCTAAAGAAGCATTCATGAGATTGAAAGCAAGATGGAGTTGTTTACAGAAAAGAACAGAAGTGAAACTTCAAGATTTGCCTGTTGTTCTTGGAGCTTGTTGTGTACTTCACAATATATGTGAAATGAGAGGTGAAGAACTAAGTCAAGAATTAAGATTTGATTTGTTCGACGATGAAATGGTTCCAGAAAATGTTGTGAGATCGATAAATGCTATGAACGCTAGAGATCAGATTGCTCACAAGCTCTTGCACCAGAACTTCTCAGGGACTAGTTTCCTATGATGAACATGGAAATTCAAGATTTTGTTTTCATGTTTTAGAGGTTGAATATGAATACATCTAGTTTTTATAGTATGATTTTTTTTGGGGGGGGGGGGGTGATTATTTCCATGGCTTATTGAAGTCATGTTATAGAATAATTTATCATTTATCTTCATGTTGCATTGTTTTAGGAGATGTATTGGACTTAATTCTTCATCAATGAAGTTTTGAAAAATTGGGAGTTACTTTCTTATTTTTTGTTTATTCTTCGTATTTTTTATTATCTGTTGTTTATTATGTTTTGATTATCATATTATTCTTTGTTGTTATTGTTCTTTTTTCATTTATTTTTAACATGATTTCTCCACTATTATCTTTGAAGGGGAGTCTTGAAGTAATTGACAAAGTTGTTGTTATGTGATCATAAAGTCACGAGTTCAAGCTTTGGAAACAGTCTCTGCTAGAAATGCAAGGTAAGATTGCGTACAATAGACCCTTGTAGTCGGACCCTTCCCTAGACCCTGCGTATAGCGGGAGCTTTGGTGCATTGGGCTTGTCCTTCTCCACTATTATCTTTCCTTTCCATAATTGTTATTTTTTATTGTTTTACTTGAACTGAGGGCTATTGAAGATAAAGATAAGACTGCGTACACACCATACTCCCAGACCTCACTTCTGGATATGTTAATGTATAATGCTCAAACTCTCCTAAAATATTGCAGCATCCAGATTGAATCTTTCAAAAATATACTACTTTTAAAGAATTCGACATCCATTCAATGACCCCACTGAGCATAATCCCAAATCAAACTCATGGGCAAGTAGAATTATGACATCATCATCATTTACATAAAGTTTTGCATTTATGTAACTATTTATTGAACCCTAACAAACTTTTAAATTGGTCTAGTTTTACTACTTGTTACTAAACATTTTCATTGACTTCATTAATAGCCCATATTGTAGACTAGGGGAGCATATGAGGTTGACTTGCTTCAAGTTTAAGTTTACTTTTTCTCTGTGGATTTCAGAAAATGACACCTGCAACCAACAATATGTTGACTGCATGAATTGTGGAAAATACTTTCTCTGACTTTATGCAATTATTAGGTAATTACTTGTGAGTGGTGAAAAGGAACACACCTACCGACATGGATTATCACGACGGGTGGAAGTATTTCATCCTTAATCACAAAACTTGAAATATTTAATAAAGAAATTCAAAATATAAATAACTAGATAGTGAAGTACTCAGTGAATTGATGGGTCATTTCACACATATTAAGAAAAAGAAACAAAGATAAAATTTAGTTATGTTTTTTCATTTTTACCCTTTCCAAACTTCACACACTCATTTAATACATCATTTATTTCTCATACAAAACTCAAC